>LR812529.1:52077227-52199727 GCA_903798195.1 Danio kyathit | reverse complement strand
TCCAAAAATAAGTCAAATTTAATTTTGATTTTCAGAAACAACAGAAATAATGAGTCGAAATTGATTTGTATTTTCAGAAAAAAAAATAATAAATTTCCAGAATTTCCAGAAATAAATAAAAATTAATTATTAATATAATTAATTGTTAAAAATAAGTCAGAAATATTATTTGTTTCCAGAAATAAGTCAATTTATTTTTATTTTCAGAAAAAAAGGAGTTTCAGAATATTTGTTTTCAGAAATAAGTAATAAAAAATTATTATTGTTTCCAGTAATAAGTCGAAATTCATTTTTATTTTCAGAAAAAAATTATCAAAATTCATTTTAATTTTCAGAAATAAGTAAAAATAAATGAATTGTTTCCAGAAATAAACAATAATTTTTGTTTTCAGAAATATTAAGTCAAAATTAATTCTTATTTTTGGAAGTAACAACTCAAACTTAAGGATGTTTTTTTTTTCTTAAAACATGTAAAATAATCCACCAATAGGGTAAGCGAAATTTTCAGTTTGAAATAAATGCATTCTGCCTACCCCGTTGAATTCTTTAAAAGAAAAATATACTTAATTTTGACATTTTCTAAAAACAAAAATAAATTTTAACCCACAATTTCTAAAAACCAAACAATATTTTATTTACCTACCCAAAAAAAAGCTTCTTAATTTGAATATTATTCAATATTTGCACAAGAAACAAGACAAAAACTCAATTTTTTCAAGCATTTTTAGCAGTGTTGGGCCAATCCAAAAGTAAAACATGCTAACAATTGACACAAACAAACGAAACATAAATCTAGAAGTGGATGGTTCCCGATTTCAGGAAGGACCAGCTGTTTTTTTACGTTTCTATATTGTGCTCTCTCTCTCTCTCTCTCTTGTTTTTGTACCCGTGTTTTCATCGAGGGCTCTGGATGTTGAACACATTTCCTCAATTTTGTGAGGCTGTCTTGAAGAGGCGACCAATATTTCTCTCTCTTTCTGTTGTTGTTATTGTTATTATTATTGGGGAACAAGACAGTAACGCTTTCGAAAACGATTCCATTACGCGATACAACTATAGTCACGCCATTCAGATCTGCCTTTTAACGATAATAAGCTGATTAAACTAAAACGCTAACACCAACGTAGATTATTAACATTGGCTTGAAGGCTCGGTATAGACGTGAGTGTGTGTGTGAGTGCGTGTGTGTGTGATCAAGAATGGGTCGAGCTGTACGAATGTTTGCTATATATACAAAGGACTAGTAACCTGAACCATTTCTTTATTATTATTATTTGTCATTTCTCTTGGGTTTTATTCATAATATATGTTCAAATACTTCTAGTACAGAGTATAAATAAATAAAAATAATAATTAGATGTATTATAAACACAAGCATCAATGTTTAAGTGAACACATTTACTGGTTAAAAGGTAATACTCCAGCATTAAAAACAAAAAACCAACAAAAAAATATGATGAGTATGAATACGGTTACTTCCTTGTGGGCTAATAGCACTGAGCATTATCTTTATTTCCCTCTTTGTTTGTTTTTTCTCTGCTTTTTTGGCTTCATCCCGCTCTCTTTGATACATAGTGCGCATCCCCTCCGTCACTGTATCTATTGTAATGAGATTTTCATCTACTGCACAATCAAACTACGCAACATTATAGGAATGAAATCCTGCGGAGCGCGTATAGAAACCTGCGGCTCGACGCTCAGATGTATGAAACTGCACCTGTAGACTTTAACCCTCCTGCCCTGTTAAATATGTGCGATGTCATTAAATGCTTTTAAACATTATTCAGCTCTCAGAGTCGTCTGTCTGTCCAGTTAACTGGGTTTATTTGTGTTTGTGTGTGTATAATGTCCCCACAAGTATAGCAATACCAGTCATCGTTGACCTTGTGCGGACATTTTTTATTTATTTTTTGTTCTCAATGAGGAAAACAGCTCATAAATCAGACAGAATGAATCAAACATAATTACAGCTATGAGAAGTCCTCATAAAGATAGCTGTATGTGTGTGTTTTTGAGTGTTCTTCACCAAATGTCCCCACATGTATAGCAATACCAGTCTTTTTTCACCTTGTGGGGACATTTTTTATTTATTTTTTGTTCTTAATGAGGAAAACAGCTCATAAATCAGACAGAATGAATCAAACATCATTACAGCTATGAGAAGTCCTCATAAAGATAGCTGTATGTGTGTGTGTTTGAGTGTTCTTCACCAAATGTCCCCACAAGTATAGCAATACCAGTCTTTTTTTTACATTGTGGGAACATTTATTATTTATTTTTTGTTCTCAATGAGGAAAACAGCTCATAAATCAGACCGAATGAATCAAACCTCATTACAGCTATGAGAAGTCCTCATAAAGATATAGCTGTATGTGTGTGTTTGTGTTCTTCACCAAATGTCCCCACAAGTATAGCAATACCAGTCATTGTTGACCTTGTGGGGACATTTTTTATTTATTTTTTGTTCTCAATGAGGAAAACAGCTCATAAATCAGACAGAATGAATCAAACATCATTACTGCTAAGAGAAGTCCTCATAAAGATAGCTGTGTGTGTGTGTGTTTGAGTGTTCTTCACCAAATGTCCCCACAAGTATAGCAATACCAGTCTTTTTTTACATTGTGGGGACATTTTTTATTTATTTTTTGTTCTCAATGAGGAAAACGGCTCATAAATCAGACAGAATGAATCAAACATCATTACAGCTATGAGAAGTCCTCATAAAGATAGCTGTATGTGTGTGTTTTTGAGTGTTTTTCACCAAATGTCCCCACATGTATAGCAATACCAGTCTTTTTTCACCTTGTGGGGACATTTTTTATTTATTTTTTGTTCTTAATGAGGAAAACAGCTCCTAAATCAGACAGAATGAATCAAACATCATTACAGCTATGAGAAGTCCTCATAAAGATAGCTGTATGTGTGTGTGTTTGAGTGTTCTTCACCAAATGTCCCCACAAGTATAGCAATACCAGTCTTTTTTGACCCTGTGGGGACATTTTTTATTTATTTTTTGTTCTCGATGAGGAAAACAGCTCATAAATCAGACCGAATGAATCAAACATCATTACTGCTAAGAGAAGTCCTCATAAAGATAGCTGTGTGTGTGTGTGTTTGAGTGTTCTTCACCAAATGTCCCCACAAGTATAGCAATACCAGTCTTTTTTACCTTGTGGGGACCTTTTTTTATTTATTTTTTGTTCTTAATGAGGAAAACAGCTCATAAATCAGACCGAATGAATCAAACATCATTACAGCTATGAGAAGTCCTCATAAAGATAGCTGTATGTGTGTGTTTGTGTTCTTCACCAAATGTCCCCACAAGTATAGCAATACCAGTCATTGTTGACCTTGTGGGGACATTTTTTATTTATTTTTTGTTCTCAATGAGAAAAACAGCTCATAAATCAGACAGAATGAATCAAACATCATTACTGCTATGAGAAGTCCTCATAAAGATAGCTGTGTGTGTGTGTTTTTGAGTGTTCTTCACCAAATGTCCCCACAAGTATAGCAATACCAGTCTTTTTTTTTACCTTGTGAGGACATTGTTTATTTATTTTTGTTCTCAATGAGAAAAACAGCTCATAAATCAGACAGAATGAATCAAACATCATTACAGCTATGAGAAGTCCTCATAAAGATAGCTGTGTGTGTGTGTTTTTGAGTGTTCTTCACCAAATGTCCATTTTTTATCTAATGACATTTTATTGTCGATAAGGAAAATGGCTCATAAATCAGACAGAATGAAGTATTTTGAAGATGTATAAATGCTGATTGTTTGCTGTGAGGGTTGGGTTTAGGGGTGGGAGGAGAGAATATACAATAAACACCATTAGAGCTATGAGAAGTCCCCATAAAGATAGCTGTACAAGTGTGAATGTGTGTATGCCTTGTATTCCTTACTTTATAGGTACCAAAATGTCCCCACAAGTACAGCAATACTAGTCATTTTTGACCTTGTGTTTTGGGGAAGCGAAGATCATTTTTAGATTAGATTAGATTCAACTTTATTGTCATTACACATGTACAAGTACAAGGAAACGAAATGCAGTTTAGGTCTAACCAGGAGTGCAATAGCAGCAAGTGCAGGATACAGGTATAAGTTATAAAGTGCAGTTATAGAAAAACTATGGTGATATTTACAGATGGATGTACTATGAACATTATATACAGGTTGTATTAGCTATGAACAGAGATTTACAATAGATGGATATATGTACAGGTTGCTATTAATAATCAGAAGTGTGCAGATAGATAAACAATTACAAATGTATATGTACAGTGTGTGTGTACATAATTACAAATATACATGGGTATGTACAGTTAGAATAAATGAATCAGTGCAATGAATATGTGCAATTTTTAAATAGTGCAATGATTATGAGGAGTGTAAGTTATGAGGAGAGCGGGGGGTGTATTAGGGGGGCAAAGAGTCAGTGGGGGGCAGAGTTCAAAAGGGAGACAGCTCTGGGGAAGAAGCTGTTCCTTAGTCTACTGGTTTTTGTCCGGGGGAGCCTGAAGCGCCTGCCAGAAGGCAAGAGAGAAAACAGTCTGTGAGCAGGGTGAGAGGAATCTTTAAGAATACTGCGTGCTCGGCGCAGACAGTGTTTCCTCTGGATGTCCTCTATGGTTGGCAGTGTGGTCCCTGTGATGCGTTGGGCAGTTTTCACCACCCGCTGCAGTGCCTTACGCTCCGCAACAGAGCAGCTTCCATACCAGACTGTGACACAGTTCGTCAGGATGCTTTCTATTGTGCAGCGGTAGAAGTTCACCAAGACGGCTGATGACAGCTGGTTCTTCTTAAGTTGCCTTAAGAAAAATAGGCGCTGGTGAGCCTTCTTGACCAGGCTGGAGGTGTTGGTGGTCCAGGAAAGGTCCTTTGAGATATGGGTCCCCAGGAACTTAAAGGATGAGACAGGCTCGACGGCCATCCCATTGATGTGGATGGGATCATGTGAGCCTGTTCGTCCCTTCCTGAAGTCCACAATGAGCTCCTTGGTCTTGTCGGTGTTAAGGAGCAGATTATTGTCGGTGCACCAGGTGGCCAGATGCTGTATCTCCTCCCTGTAGGCAGTCTCATCATTGTTGCTGATTAGACCAATCACTGTGGTGTCATCTGCAAATTTGATGATGGTGTTAGAACTGTTCACAGGCCTACAGTCGATGGTAAAAAGGGAGTAGAGGAAGGGGCTCAGCACACAGCCCTGTGGTACACCAGTGTTGAGTGTGACTGTGGTGGAGCAGATGTGGTCTGATCTCACATTCTGAGGTCTGTTAGTCAGAAAGTCCATAACCCAGTTGCAGAGAGACGTGTCGATATCCAGGTCTCTAAGTTTGATCATTAACTTAGAGGGTATGACAGTGTTAAATGCTGAGCTGAAGTCAACAAACAGCATTCGTGCATAAGTGTTTTTATTGTCCAGGTGTGTGAGTACAGAGTGCAGTGCTATGGAGACTGCATCTTCTGTGCTCCTGTTGCCACGGTAGGCAAACTGATGTGGGTCCAGTGTGGATGGCAGAGAGTCTTTCAGATGTGCCAGGACCAACTACTCGAAGCACTTCATGATGATGAGTGTGAGTGCTGCAGGGCGGTAGTCATTCAGGCATGTTGGGCTGGAGTGTTTCGGCACCGGCACAATAGAGGTGGTTTTAAAGCATGTTGGCACAACTGCTAGGTTAAGGGACAGGTTGAAAATGTCTGTGAATACCCCAGCGAGCTGTTCTGCACATGCTTTTAGGACGCGCCCAGGAATACCGTCTGGTCCAGCAGCCTTACGCACATTTATCCGACTTAGTGCGGTGTGGACTTCTGAGGAGGTGAGTGTGATAGGTGAGTGGTCGGTTGAGGAAGTGATCCTGGTGTAGGGTTCTTTATTGCCTCTTTCAAAGCGGGCATAAAAGTCATTAAGCTCGTTCAGGAAGGAGACGTTTGTGGCTGTGGCTTCATATACAGAAGAAACATCATTACAGGTGTGGGAAGTCCCCACAAAGATAGCTACATGTGTGTGTGTTTGTGTTTTTCTTCAAAGGACATTTTTATTTATTTATTTGGTCTCAATGAGGAAAACGGCTCATAAATCAGACAACATGAAGTATTTTGAAAATGTATAAATGCAGATTGTTTGCTGTGATGGTTGGTTTAGGGTTCGGGGGAGAGAATACACAGTAGAAACATAATTACAGCTATGAGAAGTCCTCATAAAGATAGCTGTACAAGTGTGTCTTTGTGTGTTCTTCACCAAATGTCCCCACAAGTATAGCAATACTGGTCATTGTTGACCTAGTGGGGACATTTTTTTTGTCTCCATGAGGAAAACGACTCATAAATCAGACAGAATGAAGTATTTTGATGGTGTAAAAATGCTAGTTGTTTGCTGAGAGGGTTGAGTTTAGGGGTAGGAGGAGAGAATATACAGTAGAAACATCATTACAGATATGAGAAGTCCCCATAAAGATAGCTAAACAAGCTAAACAAGTGTGTATGTGTGTATACCTTGTATTCCTTACGTTGTAGGTACTAAAAATGTCTCCACAAGTATAGCAATACCAGTAATTTGTGGACCTTGTGGTGACATTTTATGTCATAAATCAGACAGAATGAAGTATTTTGTATATATATACTGTATATATAAATATACAAATCAAATCAAATCACTTTTATTGTCACATCATCAGCAGCACGTGTGCTATGATGAGTGAAAAGCTTAGGTGCTGGCTCCAGACAGTGCAAAATACAGACAGTGTAAATACAACGACAGTGTGAAATACAGACAGTGCAGTATACAACAACATACTCACAAAAAAAAAACAAGACAATGTAAAATTGGCAACGTTGACAGCGATACGTAGGCAGTATTGTTTTAAGTATGGATTTGTTAAAGTGCAGTGCATGCTACATCTTGATGGTGTGCAGTGTGGGGTATGGAAGAGTTTGTGTGGGGTGTGTTAAGTGTTCATCAGCCTGATAGTCTGAGGGAAGAAACTTTGCTTCAGTCGGCTGGTGCGTGACCGGATGCTGCGGAACCGTCTGCCTGAGGGTTACAGAGAGAAAAGTTTATGGCTTGGGTGGCTGGAGTCGCTGATGATTCTCTTGGCTTTCCTCATGCACCTCCTGGTATAGATGTCCTGGAGGGAGGGCATCAGTCAAGTCAAGCCCAAAATTATTCGTCATATATATGCACTAAAACAACCAAAAGTCTCGTCACTGAACAGAAATAATTTCCAGTATGGAATATAAAGTCATGCTGCAGTGGAAACAGAATGAATATTGTGTATGACTCCATCATGAGCTTGGAGGACTGCATCCATACATCTCTGACTCAAATCACTGATTAATAAAGTCATCTGGAATGGCAAAGAAAGCGTTCTTGCAGGACTCCCAGAGTTCATCAAGACTCTTTGGATTCATCTTCAATGCCTCCTCCATCTTACCCCAGACATGCTCAATAATGTTCATGTCTGGTGATTGGGCTGGCCAATCCTGGAGCACCTTGACCTTCTTTGCTTTCAGGAGCTTTGATGTGGAGGCTGAAGTATGAGAAGGAGCGCTATCCTGCTGGAGAATTGTCCCTCTCCTGTGGTTTGTAATGTAATGGGCAGCACAAATGTCTTGATACCTCAGGCTGTTGATGTTGCAGATCTCTCACACGCCCCCATACTGAATGTAACCCCAAACCATGATTTTTCCTTCACCAAACTTGACTGATTTCTGTGAGAATCTTGGCTCCATGCTGGTTTCAGTAGGTCTTCTGCAGTATTGGTGATGATTGGGATGCAGTTCAACAGATGATCCATCAGAAAAATCCACCTTCTGACACTTTTCCAAATGATAAACTAGAAGTCGAGTTATTATTTGTTGCTCTTACAAACTGAGATCCACGACTTTTTTTTTCAGGTAGTGTATATATATATATATATATATATATATATATATATATATACACGCACAAAATAAGATGTATGCATTCTTTGCATTTGTTGTTTGTGTTCCTTTAAAAATACATATTTGTTTAGGCCTCATATCATATCGGCATCGGCCGCATATATTTTATGCAGCTGATGCCCTTCCAGCTGCAACCCATCACTGGGAAACACCCATACACCCTCATTCTCACACACACACACACACACACACACACACACACACACACACACACTATGGACAATTTAGCTTACCCAATTAGACTGTGGGGGAAACCGGAGCACCCGGAGGAAACCCACACCAACATGGGGAGAACATGCAAACTCCACACGGAAATAACTGACCCAGCTGAGGCTCGAACCAGCGACCTTCTTGCTGTGAGGCGATTGTGCTACCCACTGCGTAACCGTGACGCCCTGTTTAAAAGCATAGTCTTTTAAAACTTCATCTACAAAAAGTCTCTACAAAAAAATGTATACAAGAGTTTTCAACATTAATAATGATTCTAAATCATAGCGTTTGAATGATTTCTGAAGGGTGCCACTGAAGAAGATTCAAGATGCTGAAAATAGCTTTACATCACAGGTATAAATTATATTTAAAACAGTTATAGTATTCATTCGATCAAATAAATGCAGACTTTAAAAAGCACCTATGCTGAAAAATCTACTTTGTAAGCTGTTTGGACAGACATATGTGTAGGTATAGTGTATATACTGTCATATTGGGGTGATATAAACACACCCAGTCCTTTTTTTTTTCAATTTAACAACATAAAAACGGTGGACCAATTGGAGCGGTTGTGAGACCGACCGCAATTTGACGTAGGAGTGCGGTCCCCCCGCCCACCGAATTGATTGACAGCTGCGTATTAACATGTCTCCGTAGTAACGCGTATAATCATATCAACAAGACAGGACGTGCGCAAAGCAACCGGGAATAAAAGGTCTGTTCAGTTCGCTAGGATCATCAATCATCATCAAATGTGATCAAGAGTGAGTTTGACAAGTTTATAATGTTTTAAAACAGAGCATGAGTGTAATAAATTACAGCGATTTACTTCAGATTTACTTAATCAGCACAGCCGCGTGTCAGAACAATTATACAAGAAGATGCTTCAATCCCGGTTTGTGGACGTTAAGTCAGGTTTATTTTGTACGTTAACGTAACAGATATCCATACAGCAGTGGATATTAACCTGTATCCTGTCACATTTGCGTGCAAAAAGAGTGCAAAGCTAAACGCGTGTTCTGTCTGTCTGATGTCTGTCTGTCTGTGTGTGTATGTGTCTCTGTGTGTGCGTGAACTTTGTAACGACATTGTGTGTGACTCGTCGTTGCAACTCAACAAATGCATCAACAAATGCGTCAAATACTCATTGGGAAAGTTCTTACTGTAGTATTTCTCACAAACGCTACGTGAGATCTGCTTCCATCATGTCTGTCTGTTGTCTGAGGCAGCCGAAGGCGGCACACTGACAGGCATGTGGAAACGATGGGCGGGGAGGACTAGCTTTAGGGTGCTTTCACACTAGCACTTTTGGTCCGCACCCGGGTTCGTTTGACGTCATAGTACGGTACGTTTAGCTAGTGTGAACGTGTCTTCTGAACTCGGGTGCGCACCCGTGAACCGTACCCGAGTCCGCCTGAAAGAGGTGGTCTGGGGTACGGTTCATGCGAACTCTGGTACGGTTCACTTCTGGTATGAACGCAATCGTACCAAATAGAGGAAGTGAACCGGCAACTGTACAACAAACTATCGTTTTCATAACGTTCATTCGTGTGTGTGTGTGTGTGTGTGTGTGTGTGTGTGCGCCACGTATTGTACCTTTAGCGGGACTGAGCCAAGCACAGTGATACACAGTGATGTCTGCTTGTCTCCTCCAGAAACAGCTTCTGCAGACACTGTGTGATGTTCTGAATGTTTATAATATTTTTGCAGCAGACAGACGCGAGTCGCTTTCTGTATGTCCAAAACTTATGATTCAGTAAAAGCAAATCGACCGCGATGTGCGGAAGTCTCCATTTTGGCGCTTTGCTTTCGTGACTGTCACCTAGCAACAGCCGTAAACAAAACAGCAGCTCTATGACGCAAGCGTACCGGGGTTCAGAAGGAAAAAAGACAGTGTGAACACAAACCAACCGAGAAGGTGGCAAGGGGGGACAATCGAACTTGGGTACGGTCCAGGCAATTGAACCAAGTGTGAAAGCACCCTTAAAGGCACAGTACACAGAAACCGCTACCTGCTGATCAAAGCTATAAAATAAAAACTTATGAAAGGTCTAATAAATAATCTGATGGGTGTTTTGAGCTGAAACTCTACAGACACATTCTGGAGACACAAAAGACTTTTATTAAATCTGGAAAAAGTGGTAACCTAGCTAGGTGCCCTTTAAATAAATCCTACTGAACTCAACTTCAAAAAAAAGTCTCCATTTACTGTGTTTAATATAATTTGTGTTTAGAAGAAATACTGAGATGGTAAAGAGATTATTTAAATAATTGTGAGTGTGTGTGGAAACATTTTTTTGTAAGTTTTTTTCCCAACTAAAAATGTGGATTCTTTATTTTACAGTATATCTGAGGGCATTTGTTCCTTGTTAATCCTCTAGTAATCAGATTACATCAGGTTAAGTGTATAATTGACTGTGACAAACCAGGTTTTAGATGCTGGTTTTACCCAGACTCCCTCTAAACCAATGACTGATATAATGACAGCACAACCTTCACGCTGTTTTACGCATTTACTATGGTTTATTTCATTGATTTATGATGTATGATTTCTGCTTCGTGTGTAACTCATTGACTCTCGTTATTAGCGCCACTGGTGGCCGTTCAGGGAACTGCAGCAGCGATTTATTCACGTTTACAAACCCTCAAGAATTAAACATGATTAAATGGGTTGTTGCTAAATGGGATACAGCTGTGATTGTGAGTTATTTATATTATTTATGAAATTACCCATTAATTGTATATTAATGTCTACCCCAACCCTAAACCCAATCATCACATTAATGTAAAAACAGTATTTATACAAAGTATTATTTGTGTTATTTATTAAATTACCCATTAATTGTATTATATTAACATCTACCCCCAACCCTTATAGTAATGTAAAAATATTAATTGTTGTACAGTGTCACAAGTATATATATGTATGTACAATGTATAAATCTATACGCTCACCGGCCACTTTATTAGGTACACCTTACTAGTACCGGGTTGGACCCCGTTTTGCCTTCAGAACTGCCTTAATGCTTCATGGCATAGATTCAACAAGGTACTGGAAATATTCCTCAGAGATTTTGGTCCATATTGACATGAAAGCATCATTATAAGTAAATAAATAATAAGTCATTATTATTTGCTGTTCCTAAAACTTGCCTAGGTGACAAGATTTTTGTCAGGTAGTGTATGGACGTGTCGGTTAATTCCCTCCCTGATGGTTTCTCAGTCATCAATTGTAGGGTTAATCGTCATTCATTCAAGGACAGATATGCTGAGCTCTGTAATTGGAAGCAAAGATGATATTGATATAATAAATACATATAAATGTTCATACATTTAAAAAACAATCAAAATATTAAAAACTTTTAAGGTTAAGATGCTGATGACTTGTGAAAAGCGTTCATTGGTTTAACTAAAATGTTAATATTCACATTTTTAGTTAAACCAATACTTTTTCGATCCATTATTACATTCAGAGAAACATTATTTATTCCATATAGCTGAGTGCTACTTGTTATTTTATGGTATTGTAGGTCTATACGATTTTTATTACTTACTTTCTATAAGATTTGTATTATTAATTAACTGATATGGCGCCATATGGACGTGTAGGTTAATTCCCTGATGGTTTCTCAGTCGTTAATTGTGGGGTTAAGCGTCATATATTCATTAAGAGCTCATGGACAGATGCTCTGAGCTCTCCAGTCACGTGTTTTCGTCTTTTAAGCAGCTTCAGTGGTCTCGGGATTTCCTTCCGCTGGGGATGCTGGGGATGCCCTTCCCGGTGTCCTCTCTCCTCTTCGTGACCGTGAAAATGTCCATTCTCCCGGGAAAACACGCTCACTTCCCCCGCGCCTCCGCAGGTTTATCGCGGCTCCGTGTTATCTGAATGCACGCACCACACAATTAGCATACATTTGCATATTGGCGATTCAATTGTATTCAGTCGTCATCAAATCTTAAAGGAATGTTGCTAATGGGATTTTATAAATGGTTTAGGGTCAATTTAAAATGAAATAAAATCATAGTTTCTTGTGATAGATAATTTTATATAATCTGATGTTGTCTTAAATTCTAAGGGAATTGCGTTCAACTTATTGTATTAAATATATGTATTATAGTATTCCTAATTATAAGATTGTAATATTGTTTTGGGCTTTATATTCGTTATTTGCTGTTTTTTTTTTTTATATATAATATTGTTTTTAATATAATATAATATAATATAATATAATATAATATAATATAATATAATATAATATAATATAATGTAGTTATACAATACGATATAATATAATATAATTTATTAATTTATATTATTAATTTTGTATATATAATATAATATAATATAATATAATATAATATAATATAATATAATATAATATAATATAATATAATATAATATAATATAATATAATATAATGTGATGTGCAAAAAGCTCTCTAGTGGAATAGTAAGAATGTTCTTGGCTGGAGACCCGTATGTTCAGCACGTTGGACAGCGCGTGCTGAGCGGTCATGGGATTTGTAGTCTTTTCCGCTACATTTGTTTTCTATCAGAGACCGTTTAGAACTACAAATTCCATGATGCTCCGCGCGGCGGCGCTTTCTGTGCTCGAAACGGGCCACAAGGCGTCGTAGTAACCAAGCCGAATGGGTTACTAGAAACCAGAAATCATATTCTCAAAAATATTACGTCAAAAACTCAACTCAAAGCGCCTTTACTGCCTTCAGAGCTGCGCTGAGTTCGCGGCAGAGGGTTTTAATCCACCTAAACCAGCTCTTTTCCTCCGTTTAGGATGAGGATTTGTGCACCTCATACCCGGTTGCTGGTGATTCAGTGATCCGGATCGCGCGAGGAATGGAAGAGTTTGTCTTGAGTATCACTGGGAATTGAAGAGCTTCGGGCGAAAGTTGAAGAAGATGAAGACGTTTTTAGGGAAGGTTTGCTGATTGGGGCGGTCGAGGATCGAATAACGGCTGAAATCCTGGACGTTCTCTCCAATCCCGAAGCCAAACACGCCGACTTTTGCCCTTTACAGAAGATTAACAGCATGAAGGCGCTGAGGTTTGCCTTCAAACTGAAGACCTGAAGTCTACAACCCTTTAAACACACCCAAACCTCAGTGTAATGAAGGTATCTGGCTTGTATTAGACGCTGTAGTACATTTGAATGCTAGTCAATGGTAATGCACAGATTTGCCATTCTCCCAAAGGCTTTGCTAGTCTTGATGTGTGTGTCAATGGTAGTCGCAAAACCAAATGTTCTTCATTTGTAGTCACTAATGACAGTGTTTTACTTGATTTACAATCATTATCAATCTAGAGCAGCTTATTGCATCTCAATCAAAATCAGAAAGAGTTCTAACACCAGCATTTATTCTTCATCCTAGCCTGATTTCTTCATGACACCCATTGGGATCTCCAGACAGCCTTCCCTGTACAGGTGACCCAGCTTGTGATCCAGTTATGATGCCCATGCTGCATGCATGAACTTCAGGAGGGCATTGAATGGTGGCAGTGCCATAGGGTTGCTGTTGCCCAAAGATCTGAACTGAAGGTTTCAAGCCAACAAGAGGTGATCCATCAGCATTGACTCCACTCAGATGGAAAAAGCGCCCTGTCGGTCAGCTAAATGACACATTGGTGAATTGTAGACTATTGCAGATCCAGAGAGCATGGCGGATAAGACGGCTCCGCGCTGTCAGCTGAGGCTGGAGTGGATTCATGGATATAGAGGACATCAGTGCAGGAATAACCTGTACTACACCGCAGGGAAGGAGATTGTGTATTTTGTGGCTGGAGTCGGAGTGGTTTACAACACCAGAGAGCACACACAGAAGTTTTACCTGGGACACAACGATGACATCATTAGGTATGATGCTCTTTATGACATTTGTAATGTTGGGGAAAATTGGTGCCAATGTTGAGAAAATTATCTGGGAATTAAGCAAAGTGTCTTGATGTGTTTAGACATTTACCATCTCATGGTTTTCTTATAAATACCTCTAGGTATGATGAAAATACTACGGTAATCATTCAGTACTGAGTGCATTTCATATATATTATAGTATTTTCTGGAGTTCATCATATTTATTGGCCACATAAAATGGGCATGTGTTTCTGAATATGTGCCATAGTAATACCACAATGGTAAAGCAATATTGTAGTAAATCGGTACCAGGGCTGCACTATATATGGTTTCAGCATCGATATCGCAATGTGTGCATCTGCAATAGTTGAGATTATAATTAACCAGGAACCACAGTTAACACTAAACCAGTGATTGACCAGTGAGGCCAGCAGGGGGCGCCCAACCTGCGGTCTGTGTGGGTCCTGATGCCCCAGTATAGTGAAGGGGACTCTATACTGCTCAGTGAGCGCCGTCTTTCGGATGAGACGTTAAACCGAGGTCCTGACTCTCTGTGGTCATTAAAAATCCCAGGATGTCCTTCAGAAAAGAGTAGGGGTTTAACCCCGGCATTCTGGCCAAATCTGCCCACTGGCCTCTGTCCATCATGGCCTTCGAACCCTCCCCATATCATAATTGGCTTCATCACTCTGCCTCCTCTCCACCAATCAGCTGGTGTGTGGTGTGCGGTCTGGCGCAAAATGGCTGCCGTCGCGTCATCCAGGTGGATGCTGCACACTGGTGGTGGATGAGGAGATTCCCCCCAATATGTAAAGCGCTTTGAGTGTCTAGAAAAGCGCTATATAAATGTAAGGAATTATTATTATTATTATTATAAACAAATGTATATGAGCAATTCCATGCAAATGTCAACCTTGCCGTGAAAAAAATTAAGTTTTCACCAAAACAGAGAAACCATTTCTACATTTTTTGTGTAAGCAAGTATTTTACAGTACTTTAAAAATACTCATAAATGTATCTGTCAGTGTTTAAAACTATTATATTTAATTTGCCAAAATCACACAAGTGGCAACTTCACAGGTGTCACATCCATAACGGAAAAGTGTCACATCCATAACGACACTTTTTCCTCATAAATGCAAAAATATTATATAAAATAAAATCAATCATGTTTGTTCTGTAGTGAGCCGACTCGTATCTGTTTGATTAGCGTTGTTTCTTTTGGGTTGTGCAGTTTAATTGACAGAATTTCTACAAAGTGTGTTGTAGACTGTAAACTCACAGACTTGTTTTTCTCATTGAAAGTATAAGAAAATGTTTACAGATTGATATTTTTCTGCTCCCATAACTCTGTGGTTAGTTGTTTTGGAAAATATAAGCAGATGTGTCAATATAATGTTATTGTATACTTTCTATGTGAATTTATGTTTTGAGTTTTTACTGCAAACGTCACATCCATAACGCTGGAATTGCTCATATATTTTGCTGCTTGTTCAAACTAATTTAAACAATGAGCTGAAACGACACAATTCTTAAATGTTTTTTGGGACAACTTAATTGATTTATGTTTAATACATTTAAATTTAAGTTAACTTACTTGATTTGTGTTGTGACAACATGATTGACTGTGTGGGACCCTGCATTTTTTTTTAAAGTGCAGTACACATGATTTGTGGAGTGATTGTGAATTTTAACCGTAATCTAATGTTGTGAAAGATTTTTACTTGGATGGGTTTTTAAGGCCTAAAATTGTAAAGCACATTGAAAAAATTCGGGCACAAGAAACTATAGAATTTTGCTGCTTTTACAAAGATTATTTTTGTTTATAAAATGAAAACAGGTTATTTTAGATTTGATAATTACATTTCTGTACTTCATTATTGTTTGATTTCACAGAAAACCATCAAGCACTGTTTATTTCATTTTTTATTGTCTTTGTTCTGTTGTTTTCATCTGTGCTTTAATTTGTTTAATATTTTATACACATTATTATTTCCAAACAGTTACTATGTCATTTTGTGAAATTATATTCATACAATATATATATCCCAGAAATGCAAGATATTTCACTGTCAGTTTTTTCCAATATCGTGTAGCCTTATTCATTACCATGATATATAATAAAATACCATTTATATATATGTATATGAAATAAAATATAGTTGAATATATTAAATCTAATTATATATATATATATATATATATATATATATATATATATATATATATATATATATATATATATATATATATTAGAGGTGTGAACCTACACTGGTCTCACGGTTCGGTTACGATTATCATGCCATCGATTCGGTTCAATTCGATATCTCGGTGCATTGTCGATGCTTTCACCAAACACAGTTTTATATTTGGGGCTGTCTGTATAAACACACACACACTTAGACACACAGCACCAGACAAGCGACACAGAGCATCATGCCCTCTCATTCACACACATACACATACACGCACACACAAACATAGACAGCAACACACAGCATCGTTCTCTCATTCACACACATAAACACACACACACACACACACGTGCTTGCTCGGGAGCGATATTGTTAGACCGCCCGCTCCCGTTCAACTTACACAAGAGTTACCGACCGCCCCCACGCTTTATTTGGAAATTTATTTCGGCGCCGCAAGAAATCTGGTCTGGTCCAGCGGCTCCCACCTTACACCCGCGGGAATGCAGACCTCTATCCAGAAGTATCGCCGTATCAGCCGAGAGGAGAGGAAAAGTCACGCCAGCAGGTCAAATGGGCCACAGCGAGAGAGAGTAATGGAGTTTACTTTCATTCTCTCAATCGCAGTGAAACAGGGGCTTCTGCTGTAAGTGTCAGTGAAAGAGTGTCCAGAAAACACACACGCAGTGAAATTGTGCACAGTTTGTACGTCAAGTAGGCGAAGCATTGTAAACACTCACGCTCGCCTCCCTCGCCATAGTAAGCTACCGCAACATAGCGCATAGGAGATAAATGACGTCAGTACATAATAATCGGTTATGATTATTACTGAACAGATACCGAATTGTCCGCGTCTGCATCACGGTGCACCGAAGAAACAATATATATAATATATAATTAAATCATAAATTATTTAATAATTTTTGAACTCGCTCCACAGTATAATACAATATACAATATAGTGTGTATATAAAATGATAAATTAAAATGATATTTAAATGATTTAATGATATTAAATGTTTTTAATTATTTGCCAGGGTGATATTATGCTCTTAAAAGACAATAAGGTGCCTTTTTAAAGACATACCATCGTCCTACAATTAATATTTGGTATTTTACACAATATTCACAGTAAATTTGTCATTTACTATTATATTTTTTCTGGAGAAAGTCGTATTTCTTTTTGTTTGGCTGGAATAATAAAATAATCTGATAAGGTCAATATTATTAGCCTCCTTAATATTTTTTTTTCTCTAATGACTTGACTAGGCTTGCCTAGTTAAACTAATTAACCTAATTAGTTAAGCCTTTAACTGGCGCTTTAAGCTAAATACTAGTATGTAGTAAAACTTTTTGTCTGGCAAAGACCAATGAAATAAGTTATAAAAATTAGTTAAACTATCATGTTTAATTCAAAATGTGTAGAACAAAAATCTTTATATTTGAAAAACACTTAAAAATTCACAGGGTAGCTAATCATTTAATCTTCAGCTGTATGCACACTATAACATAGTATCATTTGTACACTCACCTGCAACTTTATTAGGTACACCTTACTAGTACCGGGTTGGACCCACTTTTGCCTTCAGAACTGCCTTAATCCTTCATGGCAGAGATTCAACAAGGTCCTGGAAATATTCCTCAGAGATTTTGCTCCACATTGACATGATAGCATCACACAGTTGCTGCAGATTTGTCGGCTGCACATCCATGATGCCAATCTCCCGTTCCACCACATCCTAAAGGTGCTCTATTGGATTGTGCTCTGGTGACTGTGGAGGCCATTTGAGTACAGTGAACTCATTGTCATGTTTAAGAAACCAGTCTGAGATGATTCGCGCTTTATGACATGGTGTGTTATCCTGCTGGAAGTAGCCATCAGAAGATGGTACACTGTGGTCATAAAGGGATGGACATGGTCAGCAACAATACTCAGGTAGGCTGTTGTGTTGACACGATGCTCAATTGGTACTAATGGGCCCAAAGTGTGCCAAGAAAATGTCCCCCACACCATTACACCACCACCACCAGCCTGAACCGTTGATACAAGGCAGGATGGATCCATGCTTTCATGTTGTTGACGCCAAATTCTGACCAGACCATCCGAATGTGGCAACAGAAATGGAGACTCATCAGACCAGGCAACGTTTCTCCAATCTTCTATTGTCCAGTTTTGGTGAGCCTGTGTGAATTGTAGCCTCAGTTTCCTGTTCTTAGCTGACAGGAGTGGCACCTGGTGTGGTCTTCTGCTGCTGTAGCCCATCCGCCTCAAGGTTGGACGTGTTGTGTGTTCAGAGATGCTCTTCTGCAGACCTCGGTTGTAACGAGTGCTTATTTGAGTTACTGTTGCCTTTCTATCAGCTGGAACCAGTCTGGCCATTCTCCTTTGACCTCTGGCATCAACAAGGCATTTGCGCCCACAGAACTGCCGCTCACTGTATATTTTCTCTTTTTCAGACCATTCTCTGTAAACCCTAGAGATGGTTGTGCATGAAAATCCCAGTAGATCAACAGTTTCTGAAATACTCAGAACAGCCCGTCTGGCACCAACAACCAAGCCATGTTCAAAGTCACTTAAATCCTCTTTCTCTTGACCATGTCTACATGCCTAAATACATTGAGTTGCTGCCATGTGATTGGCTGATTAGAAATTTGCGTTAATGAGCAGTTTGACAGGTATACCTAATAAAGTGGCCGGTGAGTGTATGTTTACCATAGTAAATGAAAAAAGATTTATGGCCATGCTACATGATGAATAATAACTGATGCTAAATATACACCATCTAATATCATCACTGAGCACTTTTTAACGCAGATGCATGTGTTGATTGATTGCTCTTCTTCATTGTAATGTTGACAGCGCTTGTTTCTGTATGATAAAGTGATTCCTATCTGATTTTCCCGCTGACACCTGATGCTATCTGTCCATCCACACACACTTATCAGAGCATCATCTCCTGGACAGATCAATGCTTCTGCGCTTTACATTGGAAAAGCGTCCTCCAGCACACAGGGTCATGGCTCTCTCGTATACGGATTGGAGGATAAAATGCTGTTCATGTGCAGAGCTGACAGTTAAATGACCCCGATGGAGGGTAGCGCTTGTGTAAAAAGCCTTTTCATGTAAAGCAAAGCCATGCAATTTTTCTCCTGAAGGGAGAGATGGGCCGATACGCTGAGGAAGTGACCGCTTTTTATCCTCACTCTCGCCTGCAGGTGAGCTCAGTCTGTTCATTTAAAAGAGGACGCTTATCTCCTGATTTTAACTAGGGCTGCACCATACTGGGAAAATCGATGTGATGTTGTTGAGTATTGCAATAATGATATTTCTTATGATATAACATTTCTCTAGTACAACGCTACTTTTTATTAGATGTTTTTAAATAATTTATTTACAGCTGAAGTCAAAATGATTTGCCCTCCTGTGAATTTTTGTTTCTTTTTCAAATATTTCCCAAATTATGTTTAACAGAGCAAGAAATTTTCACGGTATTTCCTATAATATTTTTTCTTCTGGAGAAAGTCTTATTTGTTTTATTTCTGCTAGAATAAAAGCAGTTTTTAATTGTTTTAAAACCATTTTAAGGTCAATATTATTAGCCCCCTTAAGCAATATTAGTTTTGGATAGTCTACAGAACAAACCACTGTTATACCATGACTTGCCTAATTACCCTAACTTTACCCTAATTAACCTAGTTAAGCCTTTAAATTGCACTTTAAGCTGAATGTTAGTATCTTAAATATTATGTACTGTGTAGATGTTATGTAATATTATGTAAAATAAATCAGTTATTAGAAATTAGTTATTAAAACTGTTCACAGAAGGGCTAGTAATTTTGACATCAACTATATATTGTATGTACTATTATCACTAAAATTATAATTTTGCAATATAAATATATAAATGAGGTGGAAAGCACAGCGTTTTATACCTGTTTATTATTTATTATTTTGTTATTTATTATTATAAGTTCAGAAATATAACTTGTTTATCTCAGGGGTTTCCCTAAATGAGATGGTGACAGTAAACATTACAAGGGTGTTTATTTGTATTGTGCAAAGTATATTTGTGAGGTTTTGTGCATGCTATACATGTGTTAAAAAGGGAAAAAACAAACAAAACAAAAAAATCGCTGGATGAATGCTGTAATGTTTGAAGAAGTTTCCATTAATAACGCGTGAAGGTCATGTGACCATCAGAAAGAACGCAGCAGCTCATTTCTCACAGGACGCGTTCTCTGTTCTCGCGGTCTCCCGAGTTCATTCTTCTGAGGTAACCTGGCAAGACCGCTCTTCACAAGAACACAAGTCCGTTCTCTGCATTCCTGGAGTTGAGAAACAATATATATAATTTCAGCATTGACATCGCAATCCGCAATATTTATGTTGCAGGATGTGCAATGCTGAGTCAGGATTAGGGCTGCACGATATTGGAAAAAACTGACATTGCAATATTTAGTTTTTCTATGATATATATTGTGACGTATAATTTTACTAGATTAAATTATTAGGTGTACTTGGAACCTAATTGATACATTGGGATAAGTTTGCAAAGGAGCATATCTACAAAAAAATACCAAAATCCAATCACAAGCATTGAGAAATACTGTAGAGCAATGATAATGTACAAATAAAATATACAGTGCTTTATGATTTTCTGGAAGTCAGTATTCACAATGTACACATATTGAATAATCCAATGTAAAATAACGCTGTATATTATAATATAAAATATATAAATATATATATTTTATATATATATATATATATATATATATATATATATATATATATATATATATATATATATATATATAAAAATATATAAATTATAATATAATACAATTAAATTCAAGCAAAATATTGCAAAAAATTACAACCTACAAAATTTCGACAAATTTTTTAAATTTTAGATTTTTCCTCTTTTTTTAAAATTTGTATTTAATATTTTTCTATAAGATATAGATTTGGGTGCACTAGTTTTGGACCGTTATCGTAAGTTATTTTGTTAGATTAGCTCCAGATTTGGCTTTAGTACTGACTAATCTAATGTATATGCACAAATATAATATTTTATAGCTTCCTATTAAACATATGAATTTAAAAAATAGATCTGTGAGGGGTGTACTTGTATATGCTGAGCAATGTATATACAGTTGAAATCATAATTATTAGCCCCCCTGTTTATTTTTTTTTTCTAATTTCAGCTTAATGGATAGATTTCTTTAACACATTTCTAAACATAATAGTTTTAATAATTCATCTCTAATAACTGATTTATTTTATCTTTGCCATGATGACAGTAAATAATATTTGTCTAGATATTTTTCAAGACACTTCTATACAGCTTACAGTGACATTTAAAGGCTTAACTAGGTTAATTAGGTTAACTAGACAGATCAGGGTAATTAGGCAAGTTATTGATTAACAATGGTTTGTTCTGTAGACTATCAAAAAAAATTGCTTATAGGGGCTAATAATTTTGACCTTAAAATGGTTCTTAAAAAAATAAAAACTGCTTTTATTCTAGCCGTAATAAAACAAAGAAGACTTTCTCCAGAAAAAAAAATATTATCAGAAAATTTTGTTGCTCTGTTAAACATCATTTGGGAAAAATTTAAAAAAGAAAAAAATTCAAAGGGGGGTTAATAATTCTGATATTATAGGTGAGCAAAGATTAATTTTTTTTTTATCTAGATTAATCTCACTGTAATCTTGGAATTATTCTAGATTAATCTAGATTAAAATGGCTCATTTGAATTCTGCCGAAGGCATTCAGAATATGTGTGCTACCCAAATAATAAGTCTTTGAGAACGGGTTTCTCAAGCCAGGTGTGGCGCATTAGACCAGGGGCTCATCTCCTGTTACCAAAATGCATCACAAACTGCTTGAGAAACTGTTCTACTATGATAATTGGTGATGAAAATATATTATGTTCAATGTGTTTACTAACTGTTTATTCAGTTAAACATGAATTTTAAAGACCTTAATCCGACTAAAGTCATAACTGAACTAAACAGAAATGGAATTAGGATGTGAAGTATGCAGATATTAGTGGCATTACTGAAGTAAACATAGCGGTCTTTAGGACCTTTCGCCATATTTCGACAAGATCCACACACGGCTGTCAGTAAAGGATCGCACACACACATACAAACACACATACACACACATCGCGAAGTCTTTCCATTTTCTTTGCATTTGGCGTGCATTTTAAATTCCATATCACTCTCACCAGTCCTTACTCCTTATTTGCGTCTAATACCCCAGTTTGTCACGAGGGCATGAATGAAATATTCGTGAGTTAAAGTAAAACTGCCGAACTGCAGTTAAAGTCAGGCATCCTGCTGATTTGATTCAGAAGGGCACTCTTTTGTCAGACAGCTCATCGGTCAGGTATACATCCGCGCTAGTATATCAAGGTGAAAGTCATCATAGCTTGTGTAGGGCTGGACAATAATTCGATATCAATATATATCACGATAGAATTTTTTTCAATAACGATGATATGATTGACCCATTTCCGATATTTCGATATAAATTTGCATATATATATAAATATATATATTATTATTTATATAAGATCTTATACATGTATAACTTGTCACTGAATGACGTTCAGTGCTCAGCCGTCAGAAAGAGCGTGTTCTGATGTCACTTACGTGATGACAAATAACACAGATACATACACCCACATATGCATATAAACTCGCCGATCCTTGCATATACTCCCACATTAACACACGCACAAACAAACTCGATCCTTGCATTAACACCAAAATTAACACTCACATACACAAACTTGCTGCATGCTGGCATATAGCACTCGCGCACTTACAAAATAAAACTCACAAACATATTTATCAGGAATCAGGTTATTGCAAAGCTGATGAAGTAGAAAGAATGTGATCAATAGAGCTATTAAATCTGTTAAAAAATGAAAACGTGTTATATAAAATATTAGTCGATATAAATAAACTATATAAAATATATAAGAGATATTTATGTTAAACCTTTCAATTTAATGAGGTAATTACATACACAAATATAAATAGACAGATAAAACCCTTAAAGGACGTTCAAGATGAAAAGCAATTAGAATTATGAATATACTCAAACAACTCTTCTATTGCAAATATTAATGTAGCCTTTACTCCTTATGATTTTTTATTATTATAATTATTATTCTTTTTCTATGTTTTTTTCGATGTGGATGTCATAATTGTAAGATTTTGGTATTATTTTGATTGTTAAATATTCGGCATATACAAAAAAAAAAACCATTGATAAAAGTTTCTGTTCATCACGTTGGTCAAGCTAACCCCCACAAACTCTATATATTATAAGCTGAGTCTGAGAGTTTTATTTATTTGATAGTTTATTTCACATTTCTTGTTTGTATAGGCTAAATACAAATAAAAAGTGAACAAATTTTTTTGTACTGTTTTTATTTTTAAAAAGAAGTTATAAGAGTCTGGAGGTATTATCGAAAAATTCACTTTGCAGACATTTGTAGGTACAGACATCCATTGTGTGCGTTCTTGGCAGTTTTTCCTTTCTTTTTAATATTGTCCATATCGATATCAGAATTATATCGTATCGACCGAAATAAAAAAAAAATATATCGTGATATACATTTTTGCCATATCGTCCAGCCCTAAGCTTGTGTAGAATAGACCCAGCTCCCAACCCAACTTTGAGAATAGATTAACGGCAATATTTTTTTTATCGTGCGATAAAAGTCTCGCGTTAACGCCGATAACGGCCCACCACTAATATAAATATATATATATATAAATACAATGAATCTAGTTAGAAGTTAGAAACATAATTTCTAATGCCTGAATACTTTGAACTAGAGGTGTAACGGATCACTGTTGATCCGTGATCCGTACGGATCACAACCCATGGTTCGGAGCGCACATGACCCGCGGATTAATAACTTTTTTGAACTTGTAGGTTAATCCAACATTTATAAAAATTTCAGAGAGATTGCCTCCCACATCAACGCGTATGAACGCATGTTTGACTTCGCAGTAAGATATAATGATGACGGAAAAAGTTGTGGTGGGACCTACCTAAATGCTTTCTTACAGCAATACACAAATATCTTTACAGATGAAAACAATTAAAAGATTAAAGTGCTACAAAAATTAGATTTGTCCACCTGTGGGGTTTTTGAGACGTCTGCATCACCATTTGGGGCATGAGAACAGGACGTGTGTTTGGATATAACTCAGTTTTTGACCACACTTCATTGTTATTGTTCATTTATTCCTTTGCTGGAAATTAGAACTGAATTTAGAAATAGTTTTGACACAAATATTTGTGCTTAACAGATTAAATTAAATATGAAGGCTAATGGATGTCTTCAGTGGAGTGAGTTTCAACCGTTTCCTTACTCCACCAAAGTAAAGGAGTAAAGTGAAAAGTAAAGTAAAGAGGCTGAATGGAGGAGGCTCGTTCTTTATCCTCGCGCTGCAGATGCTCTGTTTAACGGTTTTCACGCTAGTGAAGCGTTCAGTTTTTACACTTACAAAGTCCACCATGTAAATAGCAAATGCACCATGGCGTGACACAACTCTTAAACTTTCCATAGAACTCCATATAAATGCCAGAAACTTTTTGCTCAGGCCTATCTAAAGGATGCTAACTGATGATCAACAGTAAAAATTACAAGTTGTACCTCTTCTCAACAGGGAAAACTCACAACAATCAAGAATACATGATCATATGCTGTCATGACTTTGCAATCAAAAAATGTCATTATATTGGAAGTCAATGAGGCAAAAACTGCGACTAACATAATGAAAGGGTAGTCAATTTGAACATTACACAAGGGTTAAAAGCAAACATATGAGACAAGCTAAATTTTGCTCTGTTCTCACAAAACACATTTAAAATAAACATAAAATAAACAATCAATCATAACAAGTACATGTTCCCTTTAGTGTCCACCATTTTTAAGTTTAAAGTGGGGAGTGTTTCCATCCTTATGATAACAAATACTTATCAGAGAGGACACTTGAGTTTATTAAATAGCAGTTTAGAAGATCATGATGCACAAAATGATTTAGTAGAGCATTTGTGTGTTTGCATTTTGCACCGTTGGGACTGTGTTGTGACAGAAAGCCAAGCAGATTTAGCTGTGTTTGGTGCCATTTACATTTTCCTCACTGTCAAAAGCAGGACTTCCAGGATGAGCAAACCACACAGGCTCTGTTTTCGCCTGAGGTTGGGATGCTATTCTTGTCATCTGATTTCATTCACAGCAATTATGGTTTTGCCCAGACGCTCAACAAACTGATCATGCTGATATGGCTACGCTCTTAAAAATTCTGCTTTGTAACGCAACATTGGGTCAAATATGGACAAACCCTGACAGCTGGGTTCAAAAATGTAACTTACATTTAATTAAAATGTTATTTTATTTGGAGTTTGTCCATATTTCACCCAATATAGTATCAAAACAACCTAGTATTTTTAGATGGTATAATGTTTGTTTATAGTAAATTGAATTGGCTTGTTAAAATTGTGAATGAAAGTGGAAAATGGCTGCTATAATTATTCTATATTATTATATATTCTTAATCTGGAATTTTTACCAAAAACTCTTAAAAAATGCTGCTTTGTGACACAACTTTGGGTCAAATAGGCACAAACCCTAACAGCTAGGTTCAAAAATGTAACTTAAAAAGAATTAAAATGTTATTTAATTTGGGTTTGTCCATATTTAACCCAATATAGCATCAAAACAACCCAGACCTTTTAGATGGTATAATGTTTGTTTATAGTAAATTGAATTGGCTTGTTAAAATTGTGAGTGAAAGTGGAAAATGACTGCTATAATTATTCTGTATTCTGTTATTATACATTCCTTATCTGGAATTTTTACCAAAAACCAAAACCCCTTAAAAATGCTGCTTTGTAACACAACATTGGGTCAAATATGGACAAACCCTAACAACTGGGTTCAAAAATGTAACTTAAATTGAACTAAAATGTTATTTAATTGGGTTTTGTCCAGATTTGACTCAATATTGCATCATAGGTTTTTACAGTGTGTTCTGTTTGTTTATAATAAATTGAATTGGTTAAAATTATGTGTGAAAGTGGAAAATGAGCTTCTTCTTCTGGGATTTTGTCTCGTTTTCTTGTACAACCATAATAAAAAACTTTTAATCCAAACCAAAAGACTTTAAGACTCTAAATTTAGTTTAAAGAATAAGAATAATATCTGCTTATTGATGAATGAAAATACACTTTAAATATTGTTTTTACCCTACAGGCAAATCTTGTTTGTTACAAACATAAAGTCACTTAATTTTAAAAAATAGTTCAGAAAACATGCACTCTAAGAAATGCTGGGTTATTTAAACCCAAATTGGGTAAAATATGGTCAAACCTAATAAAAAAATAACCCATCAGGTGGTTAAGTTTGTATTAGTTTGAGTCTGATGTTTGTGTGTGTGTTGTGTTGCATAAAAAGCTTTCATACTTAATATTTCTATATTTTTTATTACATATAACGTCTTAAATTAATACACACTTAATTCAAACTTGCTAGAATTATATTATAATTTATTTTTCAAAATAATTGACCAATAAAGTGAATTTTTATTAAAGGGCACCCATGATGAAAAATCCTCTTGTGTAAGCTGTTTGGAGAGAACTATGTGTAGGTATAGTGTGTCTACAGTCATATTAGAGTGATACAAACACAATAAGTCTCTTTTTCTAAATTTCCTGACGTTAAAATAGGATCCAAATCCCTCCCATTTTGAGGCCCACCGCAACGTGATGTAGGAGTGCGGTTTCCCCACCCACCGAATTGATTGACAGCTGCGTATTAACATGTCTTTGTAGTAACGCGTATAATCATACAGTATCAACAAGACAGGAGGTGCGCAAAGCAACTGGGATTAGAGCTCTGTTGAGCTCGCTGTGACCATCAGTCATCATCAAATGTGATCAAGAATGAGTTTTACAAGTTTAAAACTTTTTTTAAAACAGTTAAAGTCAGTAAAATCGCTGTAATTCATCACCACAGCCACATAGTGTCAGTACAATTATAAAAGAAGATGCTTCAATCGCGGTTTGTGGACTTAAGCTTCAGCTTTCTTTTATTAACATAACAAAAATCCATACAGATGTGGATATTAACATGTATCCTGTCACATTTGCTGTGCATTTTAATGTAACAACATTGTGTGTTGAAAAGCCAGAAAGGCTTGAATTAACTCCGCAACAAATAGATCAAATAATAAATAAATAAATTACATGAGATCTGCTTCCTTCATGTCTGTCACTGTGCTGTTTATCAGACGCAACAGATGACAACTCTGACAGGCACGTGGGAACAGTGGGCGGGGAGAACTAGCTCATTTGCATTAAAGGCACAGGCAACAAAAACAGCTACAGTGTGCTCAGAGCTCAAAAAATACCAATATTCTGAAAGGTCTAATAAATAATCTGATGAATGTTTTGAGCTGAATATTTACATTCTGAAGACACAAAAGACTGATCTTAAATCTTGAAAAGGGGGTAAAATAACAAATATCTGCCTGTGAGATCATAAAAATAAACTATATTCAAAAATGACCTACTGACAGATATACTTTGTTGTAATAAATATAAACTCACTTCATTTTAATATTAAAATTTTTACAGAAAATAAAAACAACATTTTCTTCTCAATAAATCCGTCTTGATTTAAGAAGGTTTAAGAAAGCAGCATGAAAATCCTGAGGAAGACTAAACTTATTCACAGGCCAAATAAAATGAAGCCGAAGTGTCTTTATTTAGTCTGAACTTGCAGCTGATGGATTTAGTAATTAGTGTTAATTGTCTCAAGCGTCCCATCACACTCGTTTAGCAGGTCTCTCCGTAATTTACACCTCCAAACGGAAACCTCGAGTCAGCGTTTGTGTTAGTGCAGTAATTATTTATATTTTGTTTATGGAAACCGGTGTCGTCAGCTTTTGCCAGATTGTATTATATTAGAACACACACACACACACACACACACACACACACACACACACACACACACACACACACACACACACACACACACACACACACACACACACACACACACACACACACACACACACACACACACACACACACACACACACACACACACACACACACACACAATGGTCATGGTAGAGGTAGTCTGAAGAGTGAGTATATTAACCCAGTTCATCTCGCTGCCTGAGGGGGAACTTTGCTATTAAAAGTACTATGAAGAAACACATGATGCCAGTGGCGCAGAGGTATAAATGTGCTTTTACTGCAGTCAGGAGCCAAATTTAATGAAGAGCGCTCTGATTTGGCTGGTGTTTGATGCAACATTATTCAGGGTGTCACCTAGGGTTGGGCGATGTTGACCAATTTAGCATCGTACGATGTCTAATGTGAAACATCGCGATGGACGATGACATCGTCTTCATAGGCGGAGGTGAATTAATTATTTATGAATAATTAATTAATTCATAACGAATTAATTATTTGTAGCCTACCGTTTCAACTACCTGGTCTTTGTTTTACCCATAACCAAATCATAAATAAATAAAGATAAGTTCTACTCTAGCATGAGTAGGCAGAGTGATCCGTGTCAGTCATTTGTTTGGTGCGGTGGATGGCGGAGGGGTGTCGAGGAGGAAAGTGAGCGGCGCGGGGGTTGCTCGCGGTCAAAAGTGAGCGGCGCTGAGGTGTCGCGGACGAAAGTGAAGAGGGTTGGAGACTCGCAGAACAAAGTGAAAATGAACAGCGGACAGGGGAGGAGGGCGGTTGAGGAGGGATGAGGTGCCAGATCTGGATCCGGAGTATTCCGGCACAAATTAAGCCCTGGATAGAGACAAGATTAATTAAATATCACGTTTAACAACTATAGTGAGACGCGATCCACTATCATCCTTGATAAACTGTCCGACGTACACTGTTCTCTAGAGCTCAGACGAGCACATGACAGTGTCTGTGGCTGTGTGTGTGTGGCTGTGTGGGTGTGGTTATGTGATGTGCGCTTTCAGTGGACGGAGGGCTGTTCAGAAATGCTAGATGAAACACCAGTGTAGACGTGGGTCATTTTCGTTCTAAAATGCCAGTTTAAAAGTAAGCTGTATGAGTGTAAATGGGGCCTGAGTGTATATTTTTTACGAGCGGGTTTGCGATGGGGGCGGGGTGATGGATCGCGATGCCGGCTCAGCATCGTGATGTCTATCGGCCATCGGCAATGGACGATGGCATCGTCTATCGGCCCAACCCTAATGTCACTAATGCGAATGTTCACACGCTACAAAAAATGCTTTTCTTACTAGTTATTGTCTTGTTCAAAGCTTCAAAGACACTCCAGTCTGTGAGATCGAAACAGGCATGTAGATCCTGCTCTGTTTCGTTAGTCCATCTTTTCTCACATCTTAATACAGGTTTGGCTGTTTTCAGTTTCTGCCTGTAGGTTGGTATGAGATGAATCAAACAGTGGTCAGAGTGCCCCAAAGCTGCTCGTTGGACAGAGCGGTATGCATCCTTTATGCATCCTTTATTTATTGGGCAGTTGTTTTTGCATTTTGGCGGTTTTTGGGTAGTTTTTGAGCTGTTTTTGGAATCAGCTACATTTGGCAACACTGTCCGTGCGCATATTTACTTGCTTTCTTTTGCTCGCGCGAACAGTTATTTTTGTTGTGAAGCAGTCGTGCTGCTTCTCGATTCTAAGATCACATTTGCACAAATATTTGACCATCTTTATTGTCGAACTCTGCTTTTAAGAAAAACTGCAATTTAAAAATTATTTTCAATCAGCCAATGTGGCTAGTGGGAATCACTGTCTTACCCGCCACAGCTAATATCTACCCGCATTTGGCGGGTTGGCGGGTGTTAATGTCAAGCCCTGATTATAAAGCATGAAGCATCAGAATCAGTACTTGGTATCGGTACTTTGTATCGGCCTCAAAAAGTCTGTTGGAGCCATACCTGCCAACACTCCCGTTTTTCCCGGGAGTCTCCCGTATTTCAGACCCGTCTCCCGTATTGGTCTGTCTCCCGGTAAACTCCCGGAATTCCCCCGCCCCCCGCTCCTCAGCATTTTGGTACAGTCCGGGCTGAAACTTGGCGCTTGTGCTCTTCCGGTGACGGTCGCGCGCTACAGTTCGCACGCCCCCATCTCCCTAAACCTCTCACTCCTCCCGCTCTTCAGTTTGCGCTAGTGTTGCCAATTTAGCGACAAACTTTCAAAAAAGCGACTAGCGACAAATCTATCGACTTTTTTGTGTGTTACTGGCGATTTTTATATACTGTCGTTTGTCTATTACTGTACCGTCCCTACTCTTCTCAACGAGCCTTTCCTGCAGCCTGAGAGCAGAGCACCTCTCTGTGTACCGACGGCAAATGATTTAGAACAGGTGGCAGTGTGAAGGTATTTCCCTTGTACAGTCAACCCGATCTGCTTCTCCTTTATTTTAACAATTTAATTTGACCGTTTATTCTTGTTGCACAATCAGAGATGTTTTAAGTGAGAGTTTCTGAACTTGTCTGAGTATATTACGTCTGAGAGATTACTGCAAATTCACTACTCATCTATAATGATATACTGTATTCAAACAGCAATACATTTAGTTAAATTGACAAGCTTACATAAAGCGTAGTGCGAATATAAAATACCCCATTTATTTACCATAGGCTGTTAAACAAACAGAAATGGTAGAACGCGATGACGTTAGTAATATGCAAATTAGCGTATGACGTAATCCCCCCCCCCCCCCCCCCCCCCCCCCCGGGTGGTCTCCCAGAATTAACGAACCAAATGTTGGCAGGTATGGTTGGAGCATTTCTAAATATAATTGTTGGAAAACTTTGAGACATTTTTGAGGATTTCTACAGTACTGTAAAATGCAAGTCTACACAAAAAAATCTAGAGTTTCGCTATTTTGCTGAAAATTTATAGTAAGGTTGACATTTGCATGGAATTGCTCACATATAATTTAATTGAGAGTTCATTGAGCAGTCTTTAAGATTTCAGGATTCCATCATTCATGCGGACTGGACTTTGGTTTTGGATGAGTTGCCTGAGGGCGTTGCAAATAATATGGCCGCAGAGTGAACTGACTTTCCTTGAAAGGGACTTTGGTGCGGGGTCAGTGCTATCAGTGTGAATCTGACCCCAAACATAGTGAGATTAGCTCAACATTTGAGCTCTTAACCGGGGCAGACGCTCGCTGGATTTACTGTAAGCTCCAATTGCACACGTCCCATCCTGAGCTCAACTCGCGCTCATTTGCCCGTTCGTGTTTCCAGCCTGAAATGTCACGTCAGGGTTTTGGGATGCGCATGATTTTCCAAGCTCATTATGAGTAAAACAATCTGAGTGCTGGATTCATTAAAGCTCTGGTTGGAGATGCGTTCATAATTGCATTATTCTAATGAACAGACCCTGCTTTTTTTCCCTTTGGTTTTTAATAGCAGCAGATTTTTTTGGAGTGCGAATGGAAATGTGAATGATGCCATGGGAATTGTTGTATTTTAGACACTAATTAAAGTGTTGATTAATTTTCTTTATTAATTCATTGCATGATAATAATGATGACATGGACTGTTCTGAGATGCTTAATCAGGATTGAATGAATATAAACACTACCTGACAAAAGTCTTGTGGTGGATCTCAGTTCTAAGAGCAACAAATACTAACTCGACTTCTAGTTGATCATTTGGCAAAGTGTAAGAAGGTGGATTTCTCTGATGGATCATCTGTTGAACTGCATCCCAATCATCACCAATACTGCAGAAGACCTACTGGAACCAGCATGGAGCAAAGATTCTCACAGAAATCAGTCATGTTTGGTGAAGGAAAAATCATGGTTTGGGGTTACATTCAGTATGGGGGCGTGTGAGAGATCTGCAACATCAACAGCCTGAGGTATCAAGACATTTGTGCTGCCCATTACATTACAAACCACAGGAGAGGGCAAATTCTCCAGCAGGATAGCGCTCCTTCTCATACTTCAGCCTCTACATCAAAGCTCCTGAAAGCACAGAAGGTCAAGGTGCTCCAGGATTGGCCAGCCCAATCACCACACATGAACATTATTGAGCATGTCTGGGGTAAGATGAAGGAGGAGGCGTTGAAGATGAATTCAAAGAATCTTGATGAACTCTGGGAGTCCTGCAAGAACGCTTTCTTTGCCGTTCCAGATGACTTTATTAATCAGTGATTTGAGTCATTGCAGAGATGTATGATGCAGTCCTCCAAGCTCATGATGGAGTCAGACACAATATTCATTCTGTTTCCACTGCAGCATGACTTTATATTCTATACTGGACATTATTTCTGTTCAGTGATGAGACTTTTGTCTAAGCAAAGTCAGACCTTGCTGTCCTAATGAAATCATTCAAAATCAAGGCATGATCATATTTTATTGTGGTCAAATAAGCGTAATCTAGAGGCCTTTGCCTTTCATATGAGCCACTCCTGATACCAAATGATCAACTAGAAGTCAAGTTATTTGTTGTTCCTAAAACTTGGATAGGCGACAAGACTTTTGTCAGATAGTGTATTACGATATATAGATATATATTTGGAAAGATTTTATTAATTTAGATTGACTGTGATGATCAAGTCTTTTTCAATGTGGTGCATCTGCATAAATTATAATAAATTATCAAGCAAAAATAATTAAATTAACAGTGCTTTACGGTTTTCTGGGGAGTCTAATGGTCTTTATGTACAGAAATTGAACAGTCAAATGTAAAATAGCATGGTCATCATTGAAAAAATAGTAAAAAAATTATAATATATAATGATATCTTAACTTTTAATCTTGTAATAAATAAATCCTGCGATGTGACTATTTTAGATACACACACTGCCATTTTGATGTTCAAACGATATATTGTTCAGCCCTAATACTGGTAAATTTAACAGTTAATTCTAAATTATTATGGTAATATAACAATTATAATATTTATATAGTTAATTATAAATAGATCGAAAGAAAAGTGAAATGGTCACCTAACAAGAACAGTTTTGGGGCGAAAATACGAAATATATGCAATAAGCAGAATAAATTACTCTAAACTTTTATTAACATTTTAAATTAAATGTATTTTACATATTTTTAAATTTTAAATAATATTATCCAATTAAATATTATAAAATTAATAAACTATGTTGCAGTTTTATAGTAAAAATGTATTTATTTCTATGTTTATTTAATCATTTTCTTATTTCGTTTTAAATAATGACCATTATAATTTGTGTATATTTATTTTAAATGTTGTCCCTGGAAACATTTTTTGACGTCAAAATAATTTAATGATAAAATTAATTGTTTCTAATAATAACTATTCAAATATTGATGCTGTATTTCTGTGCTTTAGATCAAAAAAGTTCAAATAATTAGTTTAAAATAACTGAGAATGATCTGTGGTCAGTTTTTCTTGTAATTCAGTTTTTGTATCTTATTTATTTATTTATTTATTGAATTATTGAATTATTGAATTATTTATTTCTTGAGTGTTTTTCTTCAGCATGATATCAGAAAGCTTTGGCTGGTTGCGTCTCTCAGGCAGCTGGAAATATTCCAGGCGCTTTCAAACACACTCCGTCACGATGAGCCACTTCACTGCACAAAGACTCCAGCACATCTGCAGAGAAACACACACACACTTGCACATGCACATGCACACCTACACACTAACACACACATGCACACATGCATGCACACATGTACAAACACACACATGCGCACACACCTACATGCACAGAAAGAAAACTTGCATGCATGCACACACATACACACACACACATATATACACAAATGCATTCACACACGCTCTCACACATTTACGTAGAGACATGCATACTGTACATGCATTCACACACACATTTACAGATACACACTCACATACTAAGACACATTTACACTCATACATGCACACAACTCAGTTATGCACACTCACACACACACACGTATGATCAAACACATGTAAACACTAACACACACTGTACACATACATATACACAGGCATTCACATACACACGTGAGTACTCTACATAGACAGACACGTGCACACATACACACACTCACACACACTAGAATACATTTACACACCTACTGTACACTTATACATACACAAACTCAGTTATGCGCACACACATATACACACACATATACACACATAAACAAACACATACATATACATATACACATGCATTCACACACACACATACAAGAATTTACAGACACGCACTCACACACATGCATGATCAAACACATGTGAGCACTAACACACACTTACTATACACTCATACACACAAAACACTCACACACGCATTACATATACACAGGCATTCACATGTGAGTACTCTACATAGACAGACATGTGCACACACACACACACACACACACACACACTAGAGTACATTTACACACTAACACACTTACTGTACATTCATACAAATCTCACACACACTTACAAACTCACACAGACACATACACACACACACACACATAAACACACTTACTGTACTCTCATACACAAAATTCACACACTTACAGACGCGTGCACACATACACACACACATAAACACACTTACTGCACACTCATGCACACACAAAATTCACACACTTACACAGACACGTGCGCACAAACACACACACATAAACACACTTACTGTACACTCATGCACACACAAAATTAACACACCCTTACACAGACACTTGCACACATACACACACACACACATAAACACACTTACTGCACACTCATGCACACACAAAATTCACACACTTACACAGACACGTGCACACAAACAAACACACACACATAAACACACTTACTGTACACTCATGCACACACAAATTTAACACACCCTTACACAGACACGTGCACACATACACACACACATAAACACACTTACTGTACACTCATGCACACACAAAATTCACACACCCTTACACAGACACGTGCACACAAACACACACACATAAACACACTTACTGTACACTCATGCACACACAAAATTAACACACCCTTACACAGACACGTGCACACATACACACACACATAAACACACTTACTGTACACTCATGCACACACAAAATGAACACACCCTTACACAGACACGTGCGCACACTCACACACTCTGGCATGGTGGTCTTCCGCTCTTGATTTTGCTTTCAGCTTTCCCCCTTCAGGCCTACAGTCACTGGTGTTCATTTGACTGCAGATTTTCCCACAATCCCTCAGCTGTTCACTGACTCACAGCGGTTAAATGGCCACAGGCGTCCTGACACAGATGACCATCCGCAAACACACACACACCGATTGGCTGAAACTCGCTGCACATGTTTCAATGACAAATTATAATTCAAATAAAAGAAATGAGGAAATGATGCGCATAAAATAAATCAGATTTCCCTCCAAATTTCTCCAATGCCATTTTTAAAAAGTTTTATTGGTAAATTTCATCATTTTTATTACATTTCATGTGTATAATTTTAGCAATAGCAAACAGAATAGCAATGACTTTCCTAAAAACCTATTGAAGTTATGCTAAAATAAAAACTAAAATAAACAAAATTAAGTAATTAACTAAAATTAATTTAATTTATTGCAAAATTTTATTACAAAATATATATTTTTAAACGTTGTATTAATACAGCTGTATGTTTATTAATAAATATCTGAACTGTGACAAATATACAATACCTGGCCACTTTATTAGGTACACTTGTCCAACTGCTCGTTAACGCAAATTTGCATGCATTTAGGCATGTAGACATGGTCATGACGATCTTCTACAGTTCAAAGCGAGCATCAGAATGGGGAAGAAAGGGGATTTAAGTGACGTGGCATGGTTGTTGGTGCCAGACGGGCTGGTCTGAGTATTTCAGAAACTGCTGATCTACTGGGATTTTCACGCACAACCATCTCTAGGGTTTACAGAGAATGGTCTGAAGAAGAGGAAATATCCAGTGAGCGGCAGTTCTGTGAGCACAAATGCCTTGTTGATGCCAGAGGTCAGAGGAGAATGGCCAGACTGATTCCAGCTGATAGAAAGGCAACAGTAACTCAAATAATCACTGGTTACAATCGAGGTCTGCAGAAGAGCATCTCTGAACACACAACACATCCAATGCTGCCACATCCAATGCTGCCACATTCAGATGGTCGGGTCAGAGTTTGGCATCAACAGCATCAAAGCATGGATCCATCCTGCCTTGTATCAACGGTTCAGGCTGGTGGTGGTGGTGTAATGGTGTGGGGGATATTTTCTTGGCACACTTTGGGCTCATTAGTACCAATTGAGCATCATGTCAACACCACAGCCTACCTGAGTATTGTTGCTGAGCATGTCCATCCCTTTATGACCACAGTGTACCCATCTTCTGATGGCTACTTCCAGCAGGATAACACACCATGTCATAAAGCGTGAATCATCTCAGACTGGTTTCTTGAACATGACAAGTTCACTGTACTCAAATGGCCTCCACAGTCCCCAGAGCTCAATCCAATAGAGCACCTTTGGGATGTAGTGGAACGGGAGATTGGCATCATGGATGTGCAGCCGACAAATCTGCAGCAACTGTGTGATGCTATCATGTCAATATGGAGCAAAATCTCTGAGGAATATTTCCAGCACCTTGTTGAATCTCTGCCACGAAGGATTAAGGCAGTTCTGAAGGCAAAAGGGGTACTAGTAAGGTGAACCTAATAAAGTGGCCGGTGAGTGTATAAGGTGATGATAGTTAATGCATTAACATAAGGAAACTAATGTGTCTTGTTACCAAAAACATGTGGAACCTAGAAATACATTAAGCTGAAATGCTTAAAGTGCTAAACTGAAATGAAAATGTCAACAAATGAAAGCTGTAGAGAATTAATTATAAAGTAAAACACAAATCTAAAGTAAAAGCTAAAATTCAGAGTATGACGGTATATTAGAAAAACCGCTTTAAACTCTTCAGTGAAAAACATGACCTTGGCAGCAACATAGAGTGAATGTGTTATTGATTCATCAAAGCTGTATAGAGATGTGCATTGAAGTCAGTGTTGTTCAGGGTCAGTGTTTCTGCGTCTCTCACTCAGAGAATGATGATTTCTCTTCATCACTCATTCCTTTACTAGCAATCTTATCTTATATTTTCAGCCTTGATTGTATTGTTCTTGGTTGTCATAGGTGTTCAACGTTGTTGCTATGGTGGTTTGACTGTACTAGTTGTTTGTTAGGGTGTTCTGGGTTTAGATTTGTACGTACAGCAAAGTTTAACACTTAGTTGTAAGGATTTGTTTTAATGTCTGAGATTTGATATAAATACAGTTGAAGCCCTCCTGAATTATTACCCCCCCTGTATATTTTTCCCCAAATTTCTGTTTAAAGGAAATACTTTTTTTCAGCACATTTCTAAATACAGGGAGTGCAGAATTATTAGGCAAGTTGTATTTTTGAGGATTAATTTTATTATTGAACAACAACCATGTTCTCAATAAACCCAAAAAACTCATTAATATCAAAGCTGAATATTTTTGGAAGTAGTTTTTAGTTTGTTTTTAGTTTGAGCTATTTTAGGAGGATATCTGTGTGTGCAGGTGACTATTACTGTGCAGAATTATTAGGCAACTTAACAAAAAACAAATATATCCCCATTTCAATGATTTATTTTCACCAGTGAAACCAATATAACATCTCAACATTCACAAATATACATTTCTGACATTCAAAAACTAAACAAAAACAAATCAGTGACCAATATAGCCACCTTTCTTTGCAAGGACACTCAAAAGCCTGCCATCCATGGATTCTGTCAGTGTTTTGATCTGTTCACCATCAACATTGAGTGCAGCAGCAACCACAGCCTCCCAGACACTGTTCAGAGAGGTGTACTGTTTTCCCTCCTTGTAAATCTCACATTTGATGATGGGCCATGGATGGGTTCTCTATGGGGTTCAGAACAGGTTTTTCTTGAAGGATGCAGACTTCTTCCTGTACCACTGCTTGAAGGTGTCTTCCAGCCACGTGTCTTGATCCAGCCACGAGCCCATCAAGACTCACTCTCATTTCATCAGTCCATAAAACCTTAGAAAAATCAGTCTTGAGATATTTCTTGGCCCAGTCTTGACGTTTCAGCTTGTGTGTCTTGTTCAGTGGTGGTCGTTTTTCAGCCTTTCTTACCTTGGCCATGTCTCTGAGTATTGCACACCTTGTGCTTTTGGGCACTCCAGTGATGTTGCAGCTCTGAAATATGGCAAAACTGGTGGCAAGTGGCATCTTGGCAGCTGCACGCTTGACTTTTCTCAGTTCATGGGCAGTTTATTTTGCGCCTTGGTTTTTTCTCACGCTTCTTGCGACCCTGTTGACTATTTTGAATGAAACGCTTGATTGTTCGATGATCTCGCTTCAGAAGCTTGGCAATTTTAAGAGTGCTGCATCCCTCTGCAAGATATCTCACTATTTTTGACTTTTCGGAGCCTGTCAAGTCCTTCTTTGACCCATTTTGCCAAAGGAAAGGAAGTTGCCCAATAATTATGCACACCTGATATAGGGCGTTGATGTCATTAGACCACACCCCTTCTCATTACAGAGATTCACATCACCTAATATGCTTAATTGGTAGTAGGCTTTCGAGCCTATACAGCTTGGAGTAAGACAACATGCATAAAGAGGATGATGTGCTCAAAATACTCATTTGCCTAATAATTCTAGGAGTGAAGAGAGGATTATAGGATTGTTAATGGGAAGCGAGGAAATGGAGGGAGGGAGGGTTCGAAAGAACGAGAAGAACAGTGCTAGAGGGCTGGTCTGCCTTAAATTAGTTTTTAGGGAGTAGGTGATTGGTTAAGAAGACAAAGTGAGGCGTGGTTTCACTGGCGAACCTTTATTAACTAGTTAACTCCATCAAAATAAAAGTAGTTATAAAAATATAAACGGAGAGATGCACAAACACATACAAAAGTAGAATATTCAGTCATTCATTTTCCTTAAGTTTAGTCCCTGATTTATCAAGGTCACCACAGCGGAATGAACTGCCAACTATTCCAGCATATGTTTTACACAGCAGATGCCCTTCCAGCTGCAACCCAGTACTGGGAAACACCCACACACACACCCACACCCACCCACACACACACACACACACACACACACACACACACACACACACACACACACACACACACACACACACACACACACACACACACACTCATACACTATGGCCAATTTAGTTAATCAATTCCCCTATAGCGCATGTGTTTGTACTGTGGGGGAAACCGGAGCACCCAGAGGAAACCCACGCCAACACGGGGGGAACATGCAAACTCCACACAGAAATGCCAACTGATCCAGCTGGGACTCGAACCAGCGACCTTCTTGCTACAGTGCTAACCACTGAGCCACCGTGCTGCCCCATATAAAAATAGAATATTACATTTACATGAATATTTATAAATACTACAAATCCTAATGCAGTGCACGTCAGAGAGAAACCCGGATTGTTAAGATTCAGATATTTTCTATGTGATATGAATGGATTGAATGAAGTGACTCTGCATACAGGAACTGGGTCATTTTTCATTTCATTTTTGACTTGAGTCAGAATCTGCATTTGCTCAGTTGATGTCTCTGCAGTCTAGGAGAAACAATTAAGATATTAAAGCGAGCTCATTAGTGATTTCTGCTTCCTGCGGGTGACACACACACACACACACACACACACACACACACACACACACACACACACACACACACACACACACACACACACACACACACACACACACACACGGGTGATGGCAGCACATCTGTAGCTCATAATCGTGTTGGCACACACACAGCTGCTGGCTCGGGTTTCATGCCAGTGGACATGGAGCGACTCTGATCATCACACACACAAACACTACACACACTGCACAGTCTCACACAGATACACACACACTCTCTCTCTCAAATTCAGATTTTTAAATATGAACTTTATTGGCATCACTAGTCTGTATGTATTAAAACATACAAATATATATGGATTGGTTAATATCAGCTGTCAATCACTCAGTTTCGATGACAGGGAGCTACAGCCGCAAATATGTAAGGGTCTGGATTAGGGTTGGGCCGATAGACGATGTCATCGTCCATCGCCGATGGCTAATAAACTTCACGATGCTGAGCCAGCATCGTGATCCATTGCCCCGCCCCACATATATATTGATATATAACTTATTATTTGCATGTCATCTTAATAGCAGTAACGGTCTTTTCATGAGCTGTGTTATATTATACTTATAGCTGCTGTTTGCACGGCTGACAGCATCGTGATGATTAAATACATCGTGAGGATTATACAGCACCTCTCACGCTTAAAATGTGTAGATTCAGTGGCAAACGCTGTTACCTGCAAACCCCGTCCCACAGACCTTACAGTGAATGGCTTTAGTTATTTTCATAGCGGACTTGAAGCCACTGGAAGTCTTTTATCCGCTCTTGGAAAAGTGTAAATGGTGGATTAACATTCAGCACATGATCACTAATCAGATGTGCCATTATTTGACTTTAGGTGGTTTCTAAAACTAAATCTGTCAGTGTTATTTTCATTCTCTCATCTTCAGCGCGTCACATTTCCGCGGCTGTTGCTCCTGTCATGTGAAGGCAGAAGACGTTGACTGAGTGATTGACAGCTGTTATTAACCAATCCATTCGCGTTCAGTTCTAGCGCAGTGGGCCAATAGGAAGAGCACAAGGGCAGGGCAAGCATTGTAGGCTTTTGTACTTCAGCAAGTTCACATGACATCTGTTTTAATCTGTTCCTGAGCTCTGCGTTTGGTGTCTTTAGGTGCAAAGATGCATCCTGCATAAATGTCTCCTAAATCCGCGCACGCGGTGAGGATTCTGCAGTGAAAACAGGTCGCACGGTAAAAATGTATGCACTAGCACAAATGCTTTCAAGTACATATTTTAGGTCGCATAAAATATCAGGCGCAAGTGTGACCAAAACGGTCGAGCTCTAGCATCTTTACTTGTTATTATGTCCTCATAATAATAATAAAATAAGGAAGTTATCAGTAATCACAATACAAATTACAGTTAACTCCAAACGAACTCTCGTCTCGTGTCCGCCACCAGCTGTGGAGAAAAGCCATTATGACACAGATCACTCCGCCTGATCATGCCAGAGTCCCGCGGAAAAAAAGTGATTGACAGGTGGTAATTTGTGTATAAATTTATTTATTTATGGTTTGGTTATGGGTAAAGCAAAGACCATGTGGGTCAGGTAGTGAAAACGATACGCTACAATTATTAAATTCGTTATGAATTAATTGATATTTAACAACAAAGACCCCCACCCCGCCTACGAAGACGATACCATCGTCCATCGCCGATGTTCACATTCGACATCATACGATGCCAAATTTGTCAACATCGCCCAACCCTAGTCTGCATACGAGAGAATGAAAACAACACTGACAGATTTAGTTTTAGAAACCACCTAAAGTTACAAATAATGGCACATCTGATTAGTGATCATGTGCTGAATGTCAATCCAGCATTTACACTTTTTGAAGAGTGGATAAAAGACTTCCAAAGTTTAAAGTCGGCTATGAAAATAACTAAAGCATTCACTGTAAAGCTGGTGGGACGAAGTTTTCAGGTAACCGTGTTGCCACTGAATCTACACATTAAGCACGAGAAATTCTAAAGTTATTATTTGTCACGATGCTGTCAGTCGTGCGACTGACACCATGTTCACCATCGCTAAAGAGCATGCATTCACTGAGATGAAACTAATATTGTAGCTCATGAAAAGACCGTTATTGCTATTAAGTCGACGTATGCAAATAATAAGTTATATGTCAATATCATCTGTGCAATATCAGACAGCACAGCCGTGAGAACAGCACAGTTATTATTGTTAATTCAGTTCATCTCATTCACGTTAAGCAGTGCGTGCAGGGCCGGTGAGCGCATGCAGATGTTTGTTTATTTGTTAGTTGTGATTAGAGTGTTAATATATAATAGAATCTGTTAATATAAAACGTGTAGTAATGGTGCTCATCATTTTTGGTGGGTGTGACAAAATTTTGTCTGGTGCCCCTACATTTTTGAAGTTAGAAGCACCAGTGGTACCAAGTAAAAAGGTTAATTTCGAGCCCTGGTATTCTATTTGCTAGCCTGCCGATTTCCTTTGTCCGTGCACAAAACTTTTTGCACGCCCTCAAATATACGGTGCTGAAGTGTGATTTAGGGTGCTTTCACAACTGCCTTATTTAGTTCGGTTGAATCGCACTAGAGTTCGTTTTCCCTCTTGGTGCGGTTCGTTTGAGCAAGTGAGAACGTAGCAATCGCACTCGGGTGCGCACCAAAAGCGCACCAAAAAGCGTACCGAGACCTGCTTGAAGAGGTGGTCTCGGTACGCTTTCAAACGAACCCTGGAGCGGTTCGTTTGTGGTGAGAACGTGATCCAAACTAAAACAGACCCAACCGCAAAAAGTACTGCGCCTTTTTGGACTAATCCAGCTGCCGTAGTGCGATGCGCTGTCTATCATATGGGGTTTGGAGGAAAAATATTCGTTGACAGCGCTTTACCAACAGTTTTAAACAGAGAGAGAGAGAGAGAGAGAGAGAGAGAGAGAGAGAGAGAGAGAGGGAGAGAGGGAGAAACATTACCTGATGGATCATTGGTGATATTTCCGAAAGATGACCATGTCGCAGTTTAGCTAAATTATTTCACGCCTTCTCCTAATGCTTTCGCCGATTGCAATGCATTAAAACATTGTTGTCCAGCCCCAGCCGCCCTTCATTCTCAAAATGTATAGTTTGTCTAAAGTGATGCATACAAACTACATAGTATACTATGAGCAGGGATACTGCGTCAGCCAGCGCAGCGACATTGTGTGTCTGCCGGTTTGTTTACTTGCGGTAGTTCCACGTGAATTCTGACCAATTGAAAAGCAGTTTAGGAAATGCGTTCAATAACATCTGGCCAGTGAGTGATGTAGATTTTGTCACATGACTGCATTTTGGTTCGTTTCAACTGGTTCGGACCAAAGCAATCAGTGTGGTGTGAAAGGGACCCAAAACGGCAGAAAAATGCTACAATGTATCATTTGTTGCCTTTGGTCCGGACCAAATGAACCGAACCACATATGTGAAAGCACCCTTAGTGTGCTTTCACACTAGCACTTTTGGTCCACAGCCGGGTTCGTTTGACGTCAGAGTATGGTACGTTTAGCTAGTGTGAACGTGTCTTCTGAACTCGAGCGCGCACCTGTGAACCGTACGCGAACGCCTGAAAGAGGTGATCTAGGATACAGTTCACGCGAACTCTGGTCCGGTTCACTTCTGGTATGAACGCAATCGTACCAAATAACAGAAGTGAACCACCAACAGTACAAAAAACTATCATTTTGTTATAGGTTTTGGTGCTATTATAACCTGCTATTAAAAAAAATAACAACAGCAACAACTGAATGTATTGAGTGAGAAGCTGTAATGTAGCATGGTGGGAATTAATTTTGGTGTGGCGCCCTGTCATGGAAGAATGAATATAGCAGAAACCATATATATATATACTGTATATTTATTCATTCATTCATTCATTCATTTATTTTCTTTTTGACTTAGTCTCTTTATTCATCAGGGGTCGCCACAGTGTAATGAACCGCCAACTTATCCAGCATATGTATTACGCAGCGGATGCCCTTCCAGCTGCAACCCATCACTGGGAAACATCCATACACACTCATTCACACACATACATACGGATAATTTAGCCTACCCAATTCCCCTATACCACATGTGTTTGGACTTGTGCACTCTCAGAAATAAAGGTACGCGAGCTGTCACTGGGGTGGTAACTTTTTAAAAGGTACAAATTTGTACCTGAAAGGGCCATATTAATACCTCAAGGGTACGTATTAGTACCTAAAAAGTACAAAAGTGATCCTCTTAATTTTTAGGTACTAATATATGTTTTTGAGGTACCAATATGGACCCTTTAAGTACAAATGTGTACCTTTTGAAAAGGTAGCTCACTTACCTTTATTTCTGAGAGTGTGGGGTAAACTGGAGCATCCGGAGGAAACCCACACGAACATTGGGAGAACATGCAAACTCCACACAGAAATGCCAACTGACCCAGCCGAGACTCGAACCAGAGACCTTCTTGCTGTGAGGCAAACGTGCTACCTAGAGGTGTGAACCTACACTGGTCTCACGGTTCGGTTCGGTTACTACGATTATCATGCCATCGATTCGGTTCAATTGGATATCTCGGTGCATCACGGTGCATTGACGATTCTTTCCATACACAGTTTTATATTTTCTTCACAGCACAGCAATTCTTGTATTAAAATGTATATATATATATATTTATATACTATTTGTAAAACAATTTTGTCCTTTAATACAAACAGTCAGATATATAAACTGTACCTTTAAACAACACGAGCATTTATAGACCATTTTGAGGGATGTAAACAAAAACAATGGCCCTAACGTATTTCCTGTTTTACATTTTTAATTTCCATTGCTTCTGAGAATCCAAAAAGGTCCACATATTGATAAATAGTGTTATGGCGGCTGATTTAAAATCAAGTTTAGATTGAATTGCCTCTTGTTACAGTTAGGAAATAGTTTAACGTCAAGCAGGAAATGTTCATGGGCCAATGACATGACCACATTGAAATAGTCTATAGCAAATAAACAAATATAAATATCTCGCTCGCTTTCTACCAAGTTCTTTCTTACACCCCTTTGATTGGTCAAGCGCTCAACAGAAAGGGCTGTGATTGGCTCTTACACGTTGGCGCTCTACACAGATGCGCTCATGGGCCACAGTGAGACAGAGAGAGAAATGGAGATTACTTTCATTCTCTTAATCGCTGTGAAATAGGGGCTTTTGCTGTAAGTGTCAGTGAAACAGAGTTCAGCAAACACACACGCAGTGAAATTGTGCACAGTTTCAGAGTTTTTCGTAGTTAGAGCGTTGTAAATACTCGCAGCTCGCCTTCCTTTGCCATAGTAAGCTACGGGACATAGCGCATGTGAGATAAATGACGTCAGTATATAATAACCGGTTATGATTATTACTGAACCGATACCGAATTGTCCGCGTCTGCATTGCGGTGCACCGAAGAAACGATTAATTTTGACACCCCTAGTGCTACCCACTGCACCACCGTGAAGCCCTCACTGTAAAACATAAATCCGTAAAAATTTAAGGTAAAAATGGCACAAAATACGGTACAAACTGTAAAAGTAATTTCTCATTTTTATAGTAAACTACCGTATTTCGATAATTTATAGAGGTAATATGTCTGTATTTTGAATTACCAACATCTACACATCACATATTTTGTTACACAGATAGACGCGTTAACACAGCCATATGCAGGTGGTGATGAGAAAGTTACATAATGAATATGCTCATCACAAACAACTTTTCCCACAAGCAGAAAAGTGTATCAGTGTATAGAAGGTGCTCAGTGTCTTTCACACAGCTACCAAACACCAGTATGGTAACACGCAAAAAATTAAAGTCATGAAATAAACATTATCAACATTAGATGTAACATAAATCTCTAATATACATTACTGATGGGGAAACAACTAAAAAGATGGGGAACTCTGGGAGAGTCAATTTACAGTTATTTGCCCTATATATTAAGGAAACATACTGTTAAACAGGTTACGGATTTTTACTGTAGCATTTTTACAGTTTTTTTTAAAGCGTTGAAGTCATGGCCATTTTTTACAGTGTATGTATATATATATATATATATATATATATATATATATATATATATATATATATATATATATATATATATATATATATATGCAGTGTTTCCTCTAGGATTTTTTCCAGCTGTGGCGGCAGGCCTTTTGATCTACCAACTACTCTTGGCGTTATTTCAATGACAAATGTGACGCAGTACTAGTTGAGATCGGATTTGTGTAATACGAGCATGCAGATCTTTTTGCTTGCGCTAGGATTTCCTCTGTTCGTGCACAAAACTTCTTGCACGCCCTCAAATACACGCTGCTCAAGTGCAATTTAGCGCGTTTACGTAGTGAATTTGTCTCCAACCTTTATTAGATTTGCTAGGAATATTTATGAACGTCTCCAATAGACCTACAGAGCGGCATTAATGCGTCCTGAGGTAAAGTGAAACGGCTATAAACTCCAGCAAGATAAAGTCTTTGTTTGTTGTATGCAGAGCCATAGACCTTTATCTATAAATAAAGTATAATTATGGAAACTGTGTTCATCCTAACTGAAAACTACGTTGTGTTTGCTGGCCTCACGCATCACGCACCTGTCAGTCAGTCAGTCAGTCAGCATGTCACCTTAAAGGGTTAAACAAATAGCGCACAGCACTACTACAGTTACAGAAAAGCTTGTGCTGTTATAATTCACTTACCTTTTAATATGTTTTGGTGTGATTATAACCCGCTATTTAAAAAAAACGCCAATGTTTTAAATGAGAAGCTGTAATGTAGCCGTGGCGGGATGAATTTTGGCGTGGCGCCCCGCCATGGTAGAATGAATGTAGCGGAAACCTTGATATATATATATATATATGTGTGTGTGTGTGTGTGTGTGTGTGTGTGTGTGTGTGTGTGTATATATATATATATATATGCACACACACACACTTTCTCTCTCTTTACGTGTTTGCAATCAGTGTTTGATCTGTGTTTAAAGTCTGCTCTCCTGCTGTCACTGATCTGATAAATGTCACGGTTACTGTAAATCACGCACGCACGCACGCACGCACGCACGCACGCACGCACGCACGCACACACACACACACACACACACACACACACACACGTTTGTTTATGTGAAAAGTGGGTACATTACATAGGTCTTCTTTCATTTTATACAGATCAAACCGTATATTATATTGCCCTCACCCCACCCTACCCCTAAACCCAACCATCACAGGAGACAGTGTACAGCTTTACCCCCTGAAATAACTCATCCTGTGTGATTAATAAGCTTTTTGAAAAGTGAGGACGTCACCAATGTCCTCATATTTCACCTCTTTTTTGTAATACCTGTGTCATACCCATGTCATTATACAGATTTGTGTCCTGATATGTCACAAAAACACGTACACACACACACACTCTCTGCTGCTGGAATCACAACATCAGCAGCCATTGTCTCTAATAAAGCAATAAACCACCCGGGGCAATGCATTATATCAGCATAAAGAGAAACATCACCCGTCACCAGAGCAGAAACTGTGCTCATCAGCAGTCGTCACACTCTACTGTCTTCATCAATAAAGCTCTTTCACTTCACTTCAGATTAATTATTCAACTAGTTTAGCATGACTGTTTAGTTACAGTATTACTAAAGCATTTTAACTGTGTATTAAAAAAATATGCAATATATTTATATCATGCGACGCAGTGGCGCAGTAGGTAGTGCTGTCGCCTCACAGCAAGAAGGTCGCTGGTTGGAGCCTTGGCTGGGTCAGTTGGCGTTTCTGTGTGGAGTTTACATGTTCTCCCTGTGTTCGCGTGGGTTTCCTCCAGGTGCTCCAGTTTCCCCCACAGTCCAATAACGTGGTACAGGTGAATTTGGTAGGCTAAAATTGTCCGTAGTGTATGAGTGTGAATGAGTGTATGGATGTTTCCCAGAGATGGGTTGTGGCTGGAAGGGCATCCGCTGCGTAAAACATGTGCTGGATAAGTTGGCGGTTCATTTCGCTGTGGCGACCCCAGATTAATAAAGGGACTAAGCCGAAAAGAAAATGAATGAATGAATATTTGTATCATCAAAGTAATAAAACATACAATAAATGACAGGAAAAAGGAGCAAAAGCAGACAATACCTCTACATTCAATGTAATAATTACAATTATAAACAGTGTATATAAAACTACTGTATATGTGAACAGGTATACTAAAAGCCATTCATTTTCAGTAGTTTTACTGTTTTGTTTTCAAAGTGTGCTTTAAATGCTTTTAAAATTAAGTTAAATCTTTGTAGACTACACAAATACAGTATGTTCTATATAATTAAAAAAATGTGGGCAATACATTATAGATTCATTTTATAAAAATTGTATTCTATTATTTGTATTATTTAATTCAACTATAGAGATGCAGCCGGGTAAGGGGCTCTACAAAACAATGTGCCCACGAACAAAAGCAGACAATACCTCTAAAATCCAATGTGATAATTACAATTATAAGATGTGTATATAATACTATATACAGTTGAAGTCAGAATTATTAGCCCCCCTTTTAATTTATTTTTATTTTTTAACAAATGATGTTTAACAGAGCAAGGAAATTTTCACAGTGTATCTGAGAATATTTTTTTTTTCTGGAGAAAGTCTTATTTGTTTTATTTTGGCTAGAATAAAAGCAGTTTTTAATTTTATAAACCCCATTTTAAGGACAAAATTATTTGCCCTTTTAAGCAAATTTTTTTTCCCGATTGTCTACAGAACAAACCATCATTATACAATAACTTGCCTAATTACCCTAACCTGCCTAGTTACCCTAATTAACCTAGTTAAGCCTTTAAATGTCACTTTAAGCTGTATAGAAGTGTCCTGAAGAATATCTAGTCAAATATTATTTACTGTCATCCTGGCGTTATTAGAGATGAGTTATTAAAACTATTATGATTAGAAATGTGTTGAAAAAATCTGCTCTACGTTAAACAGAAATTAGGGAAAAAAATAAACGGGGCTAATAATTCTGACTTCAGCTGTACATATGTATATACAGTGCTCAGCATAATTGACCATCCATTTCTCAGTGAATATAGTCAATGTACTTTAGTGCATTTAAACAAAACAGATTTATTAAACGGATATATTTATTAAAAGAATATTTTAGTCACCAAACATATTGAAAGATAATATATTTAAATTCAAGCAAAATATTGCAAAAAAAAAAACAATTACAACCTACATAAACTAAAATTTTCAATTTTTCCTCGTTTTTAAATTTGTATTTAATATTTTTCTAAAACATATAAATTTGGCTGCACTAGTTTTTGGACCGTTATCGTAAGTTATTTAGCTTGATAAGCTCCAGATTTGGCTTCAGTACTGACTAATCTAATGTATATGCACAAATATAATACTGTATAGCTTCCTATTAAAAATATGAATTTAAAAGAGAGATTTGTGAGGGGTGTACTTATACAGTTGAAGTCAGAATTATTAGCCCCTCTGTTTATTTTTGTCCTTAATTTCTGTTTAACAGAGAGAAGATTTTTTCAACACAATTCTAAACATAATAGTTTTAATAACTCATTTCTAATAACTGATTTATTTTATCTTTGTCATGATGACAGTAAATAATATTTGACTAGATATTTTTCAAGACACTTTTATACAGCTTAAAGTGACATTTAAAAGCTTAACATAGTTAATCAGGTTAAGGTTAGGGTAATTAGGCAAGTTATTGTATAATGATGGTTTGTTAGGAAAAAAAAAATTAGCTTAAAGGGGCTAATAATATTGTCCTTAAAAATGGTGTTAAAAAAATTAAAAACTGCTTTTATTCTAGTCGAAATAAAACAAATAAGACTTTTTCAGAAGAAAAAATATTATCAGACATACTGTGAAAATTTCCTTGCTCTGTTAAACATAATTTGGGAAATATTTAAAAAAGAAAATAAAATTCAAAAGGGGGCGAATAATTCTGACTTCAACTGTATATGCTGAGCACTGTATTCATATGATCATTATCACAATAATAGTATATGCAATACTCATATCACAGAGAGGTGCAATCAATTACTTTTTTAATGCATGCACTACTGAAATAAAAATTCTGGAACCGACAACTCTGAATGCGCTTGGCTAAAAACTGAGACCAAAAATGCTTTGCAATAATTATTTATTATTTTATAAAAAATCAATAAAAAAAATTATAAGACAATTTAAATTTAGCTCATTAACTTGCATTATACTAATTTTAAAAAACATCACCTTTTTTGTTGTTTAAAATTGCAAGAAATATCGCTATCACAGTTCTCAACAGCTATACCACACATCACACATTTTCCCAATATCGTGCAGCCCAGTATATATTATTTAAAATAAAGCCAATTAATTAATTCAGCAGATTAATTATTTCAGTAAGACTTTATTTTAAGTAACAATTCACACCATTTATTACCTGCCTTATTAATATATTAACTATTTATTCTCACTTAAAAAGTATGATTTTATTTTACATCCCTAATACCTAAAACCAATCCAGCTGTAGAATGGCCCAGCCAGTCACCTGACTCCAATCCAATAGAAAATACAAAATAAAGCTCAGATTTGATAGACGAGACCCACAGAAGCATCAAGGTTTTGACACTCTGTTGAAGTCTGTGAGAAACTCACATTGTGATCAATCACAAATAACCTCATCCTAATTAAAAGTTTGTATTTACATAATGTGTGTACTCACTGTGTGTAAATATTAAATATATACACAGTGGGGGAAATAAGTATTGAACACGTCACCATTTTTCTCAGAAAACATATTTCTAAAGGTGCCGCTGACTTGAAATTTTTTACTAGATCTTAGTAACAACCAAAGAAATCAATATATGCAAGAAAACAAATCTAATTAGTTTACAAATGAAGTTGTGCGTAATAAAATGAAATGACACAGGGAAAAAGTATTGAACACATGAAGAAAAGGAGGTGTAGTTAGGCAGTGAAAGCTCAGACAGCAGCTGAAATCTCTCAGTAGTTCTTCAGCAACCCTCTGCCCTTCCTCAGTGTAAATGAATATCAGCTGCTTCAGTCCCAACATCTACATTAGCAGGAGGATGAAGATGAACCCAGGGTGGACATTTCAGCAAGACAATAATCCAAAACACAGCCAAGGAGACTCTCAGATGCTTTCAGAGAAAGAAAATCAAGCTGCAGAATGGCCCAGCCAATCACCTGTGCCGAATCCAATAGAAAATACAAAATAAAGCTCAGATTTGACAGACGAGACCCACAGAACCATCAAGATTTTGACACTCTGTTGAAGTCTGTGAGAAACTCACACCTGAGCAATGCATGTGACTTCATTTACTATATGGGAGACGGCTTTAAGCTGCTCAACACATTTCAGTAGTTCACTTTAACCTTATTGTAAAGTGTTACCAAATATATCAATAAATAAATAATACATTCTATTAAAAACTTTGCTACCTCAATTTTTCAGTGCAGTTTTCTCTTCTTCTCAGTTTTCTGTAAGTGTAACTCACTGTATGTATGTGTGTGTGTGTGCTGTCCTCTTGTTTTCTCAGTCTGGCTCTTCATCCGGATAAGATCCAGGTGGCCACCGGTCAGGTTGGGAAGGATCCGTATATCTGTGTTTGGGACTCTTACGCTCTGACTACAGTCTCCATCCTGCGGGACGTTCACACGCACGGTGTGGCCTGTCTGGCTTTCGATGCCGACGGACAGGTCAGAGTTACACTTAATCAGTTTTCTCCATCCTTATTTATAAATGCATCTTTAAATCTCAACAACTTGCATTTGAAATGTGACATTGATATCGCAAAGAAATAGTTCTTAAATTTGACTTGCTATGCCAACAGTGTCCACTAGGTGCTAGTTATTCTACTTGTATGCTTCCTAATGGGTTATATGCACAGCAAGTGTTTTTCAGCCACCGATAAACTTCCAGCAAAAGGTTTATGTGACGTAAGGTTTTGATTCCAAACTGTTTGTTTTGTTCTGTCAGCGTTTGGCTTCAGTGGGACTCGATGCCAAAAACACTGTGTGCGTTTGGGACTGGAAGAAAGGACGTGTCTTGGCTACTGCCACGGGACACTCTGATAGGGTAAGATTGAACACACTAATCTCTGATAGGCTGAGATTATACACTGTTCTCGCATAGGTATAGAGCGTACACACTGCTCTCTGATAGGCTAAGGCTGAACACGCTGTTCTCTAATAGAGTGGAGGAACTTTGATGTCACCTTGTAGGCTAATCGGCTGCTAGCATAAAACTGGTTCCCTCGATAAAATCCCTATAGGATTTTCCTATAGGCTTTTCGAAGATTGCAAATAATAAGCTCTGTGTTCAAACACTGTTCATTACACTTACACGTTTTGTCCATCCAGATAATCCTCACATGAAAATACAACTTTTAGCACTTTTGGATCTTAAATGCAAACGCAAGAACACTGAAAAGCTAGCATTAGGCTATAAACGGACTACAGTTTCTTCAGGGTGCCAGCCTGTGACGTCAGCACCACCCTTCTACAGGCAACTTCATTCATTCATTCATTTTCTTGTCGGCTTTGTCCCTTGCGGGGTAGCCACAGCGGAATGAACCGCCAACTTATCCAGCACGATTTTACGCAGCGGATTCCCTTCCAGTCGCAACCCATCTCTGGGAACTCTACAGGCAACTTCTCAAGCCTATTTTTAGAAATATGTAGGGCTTTCAATTGATTAAAAAAATTAACTAATTAATCACACTTTTGTTGTGATTAATCATGATTAGGCCCACACGGAATCTGCGCGCGCAGAATTCCGCAGATTTTCTGCAGATTTTCCGCAGAAATCCGCAGATTTTTACCAAAATTCTCCGCAGAAATAGCAAAAAACGTCCGCAGATTCCGTCTGGCCCTGATCATGATTAATCACGAATCAAAAAAAATAAAAATCCAAAATACAGGCATTGCAAATATGGAAATTGGAAAATGACAATAATAATAAAGTATTGAATACAAACAATTCATCACTTTAGAATTATAAGGTTCTATCTGACATTTTTGTCAAAATTGAGTTATTGACATATTCTTATTAAATGACAACTTTTTTACATTATGGGATGTTTTTTATAAGTTGTTTATACTTTAAGACGTTTTATTAAAAAAAAACTAAACAAAAAAAACTAATGTTACACACATACTGTTTGCTATGCAAAAACTTTGAAGCTCAATATCTCAAAATCAATCAGAACGCAGACAGAACATTATAATTCCAAGGTGACTAATTGTACTCATTGTAAAGTTGTATTGCGAGTTGAGAACCTTAATTATTAAGTAGAAACAATTTTGCCTAGTCCTCCTTAACATTTAGCCAGTTCCAGTCTATTGACATTATCGGGGGACAACACACACACACACACACACACACACACACACACACACACACACAGAGAGAGAGAGAGAGAGAGAGAGAGAGAGAGAGAGAGAGAGAATGCGCAGCACAGCGCACTCCCTTCAGATCATCAACGCGCACGATCGCGTTGATCAAATTTTGCTTAAACTAAGCGTTCTTAAAGTATGGCTGCATTTCTCAAGCAAGGATTCTGACACAGCAAAGCAGACGCTTTACAAAAGTTGCGTGTAGGGGGGAAACACGTCAAACTTAATGAAACATTTGAGGGCGCTTGGAGTCAACTTAGAGAGGAATGGGCTGTCTTTGACAGCTTGCGACATCATCTGCCACTTTCACTGAGTACATTTACATGAATCCATATTATCCTTTATCCATATTTCTTTACACATTAAACACACGCAGGGCCGGAGCAAGCTGAACTGGCGCCCTCAACCTGAAAGTAAAATAGAAAGTTACCGGTTTGCGGATGAAAGTGAGAACCGGGAGGGAGCAGGTGGGAGTCGAAATGAGATGAACGTGAGGACAGGGGGGTTCGCTCACTATTCTAGCGCCTCTATGGAAGCGCTGGCCCTGAACACACGTCGGCCACAACAGGAAATAAAAAAAAACCTGCAACTGCGTTAAATGCGTTAATTTTTTTTAACGCGTTAAATAGTTCAAATTAATCACGTGCGTTAACGCGCTAATTTTGACAGCTCTAGAAATATGGTCCATGACAATGATATAATCTCTGTTTATTATATTATAATCCACGCTATATATTATAAACAAATACGCAAACACATCTGTATGGACCTACGTGCCTTTTGGATAGTTTTTTTTACGTGGGAAATACAATTTGTTTTGCTTTACGGTTGTTTTAAAAGTATTAAAACTGTATAAATGTGCCTACATAGTATTATCATAAGACATATTTAAATAAGTGTATCACTCGCGTGCACACAGCCCGGTTACCTTAGTAACAGACGACAGAAATGAAGCGTGAGGGACAAGTCTATATGCCTGCAAGTTCCATCATAGATGAGAACAACATTCAATAGTCTTTTTTTGTCACAAAGTACAGCGAAAAGCAGCCCACACAGTCACATACGCAATACACTTTAGAGCGGAGTGTAAATATTGCAGTTATGACGGTGTTAACTGTGTTCAGATGAAAAAAAAAACAGAAGATAAATCTATTGATCACATTAAAATGACAGTTAATATGTGTATTTTTTACACATTTATTCACACGTTTGCATTAGTGAGAGCAGGAGAGAGACAGGCTGCACTGGTAAACAGTATCTTCATAATGTCATTTAATTTAAATACAGGATCAACAAATGAATCTGTCTCGACAGTCTTTACAAGTGAAGGCTTTGTCTACACACAATATGAGTTCCCAATTAAAAAAATACTACAAACTATAAAATCCTATTTAGGAAAATACTTAAATACTTAAACCCAGATCTGAGTTTCAAAGTCATGTCAAAGCAGTAAATCAGCATACTATCATCTCAAAAACATTGCAAGAATCAGATGCTTTGTTTGCATTGAAGACTTAGAGAAACTTGTTCATGCTTTTATCAGCAGCAGGGTGGATTACTGTAACGGCCTTCTCACTGGCCTTGCCAAAAAGACAGTCAGACAGTTACAGCTCACAACAGATCACTAAGGCTACGTTCACACTGCGAGGCTTAGTGCTCAAATCTGTATAAATGTGGCCAATATCAGATTTGCAGTGTGAACAGATCATGGACGTAAACTGACCCGCATGCGCAGAAGTATAGTTACGGACAACACAAAATGTCTAATTATGCACACAGTGTGTGTACTGTATGAAGCACGTTGTCAGATTATGCTTAATATGATTATTGCCCTTTTCACAGACAACCGTGGTGTATTACATGAACTGTAAAGGGTTGTTCTGCTACTACTAATGTGTATTTCGCTATTTGAAACCTAAAATAAGTCCCTTGTGATTGAAAACACTGATCATTTGTGATTTATGACAACCGTGGCGCGCGTCTGTCTGACCACCGGTGTAGTGAACTCATCAAGGGTTAATGAGCAGCCGCAGACTGAACTGTGAAGGTGGAGTTGGTTTATCTCCGTTTGCAGTTATTTTATTTTACTTCGTTATAAACAGCAGACACGTGCAGATGGGGGGTTTGGGTGCTTGAGCTCCTGCCCTTTATTCGCTCTGAGATAATGTTCGTCCTTAAAATGAAAGTGCCCGCTCCTTTGTGCACGGATCCCCTTTCCGCAACACCCCTGACGCTCTTTAGCATCGCGATCATCCCGTGCCCCGATCGATAACCAGAGTGGTTAACAAGCAGCAGTTTGGCCTTCAAAATCTTTTTCAAAGTGAACAACCAACTTTCTGTGGTGAAGTAATCGCCCTGTGTGTTATTCTACTATGCTGCAGAGGTGGAGATGATGTCTGCAGCACAGAATGATGACGCATGTCGCTCGAAGATTATGTAAAAGTCACATGAAATCCGACATAACCGTTTACACTGCGGTCGCATTGCAAAACATCAGATCTGTGTCTGATTTAAGACTACATATGAAAGTGGCACAAATCTGAAGTGAAAAGATCAGATTCCATGCGGTTTGGGCTGCTCACACTGTCAAGACCTGAGTCACATATGGGCGAAAAGATCAGATTTGGGCCACATTTGCCTGCAGTGTGAACGTAGCCTCAGATCTTTATTATCATATAAACTAGAAATTCTAAGAGTTCAGTCAAAGCAGGGTAAATCAGCCTTCAGCTACTAACAGCGCCCCTCGCTGCTGGAATCAGCTTCCAGAAATGATCAGATGTGCTCCAACATTAGGCACATTCACATCAAGACTGAAAACACATCTGTTTAGCTGTGCCTTTACTGAATGAGCACTGTGCTACGTCCGACAGATCGCACTGTTATGTTTTTCTCTTTTTTTTCATTCTTTTATAACCTGTTTTAGCACATTTTTATCTGGGTTTTTTTTTTTAAATCATTGTTATTATTTGTTTTTAATTTCTTATACTTGTCTCTTTTATCCTTGTTTATGTAAAGCACTTTGATTTGCCACTGTGTATGAAATGTACTATATAAATAAACTTGCCATGCCTTGCCTTAAATAACAGACTGATCCTGAGGCCTTTTATAAACATTAATAGAATCTGGCCCGCTATACAAAAATGAATGTAATTCAATAAATAACCACCGGGTGTCGCTATCACATGCCTTCAATTAGGCAGCCTTTCCTGTTATGACGTAAAACCAACCAACCAAAACTGAAGGAAACATTATTGATAACCACGTTTTAGCGAGCCATGGCGCAACCAAGAAAAAGAAAAATCAACAGTGAGTGCAGGAAATTTCAGTCATGTTGGGGCAAAGAATATTTCTTCACAGAGGTCAGCGGGAAATGTGTCTGTTTAATTTGCCAGGAATCAGTTGCAGTAATGAAGGAATATAATATTAGAAGTAGGGATGCAACAATTATAGAATTTGGTTGTACGATTATAGTCTGAGAAATAATCACGGTTATCACGATTATTATGCATATTCATTAATTTCAAACACCACTAGTTTAGAAAATAAGATGAAAACTCCTTATATTTTACAGTGTTATTTATTGCTGCTCAGTAAACAATTAATACAGCACATAATAATCTTAGAAACAAACAATAGTCCATTTCTTTCTTTGTGCCTAAAAATAAGTGAATGTTTTTGACATATTAACAAATAATTTTACACTGTAAATAAATGACAGAACATTCAATAAATAAATTAAAATAAATTAAAAAACAGTATTTGTCTAATGCAGAGCTTGAAATAAACTTTTTTACCTGGTAGCACCGGTGCTCACAACTTAAGAAAATGAATGAGCACCACTGCAAATTGTATACTAACGGATTTATTGTATTTGAAAACAACATCAATTAGGACTAACAAAAACCAGAAACAACTAACTAATTCTGTGATGACTTACTGATATTTGTGCAATAATTCCAAAATGAATGTCCATTAATTATAAAATATTAATGATGACGAAGATGACAATAATACTAACAAAGAATTACATTTCTCATTATCATTCTGCCTTGAATGTGCTTGAATGTGAGTTATCTGCCATAAAAAGTGCTACTGTTACATTATGAAAATATAACCATATATTTATGGTTTGCATCAACAAAAATGAAGCATTGCAGTAAGAAAAGTTTATTTTGCACTATTGTTTTATATGCATGACAATTTAATAAACAGAAATAATGGACAAAAGAAAGGAAGAAAAGTCTCACTTCTGCACCCTTCACCGAAGGAGAATTTATAAACGAGTGTCTGATGAGTGTTGCAAATATAATTTGCCCAGAGAAGATTCAAGATTTTAAAAACGTAAGTCTTTCTAGAAACACAGTTGGACGACGAATTGAAGACTTGTCAGCAAATCTAATATATATATATACGATTAATCTGAACATTTATTCGCAGATCAATGACAATTTTCAAGTCCTACTCAAGTGATGATGTTTTTGTAAAACAGGTCGTAGCATTAACATCAGTCGCACAATCATTTATTCATTAATTTTCCTTCAGCTTAGTCCCTTTATTAATCTGGAGTCGCCACAGCGGAATGAACCGCCAATTTATCCAGCATATGTTTTATGCAGTGGATGCCCTTCCAGCTGCAACCCATCACTGGGAAACATCCATACACTCTCATTCACACTCATACACTACGGACAATTTTAGCCTACTCAATTCACCTCTACCACATGTCTTTGGACTTGTGGGGGAAACCGGAGCACCCGGTGGAAACCTACGCCAACGCTGGGAGAACATGCAAACTCCACACAGAAATGCCAACTGACCCAGCCAGGACTCAAACCAGAGACCTTCTTGCTGTGGGGCAAACGTGCTACCCACTGCGCTACCGTGCTGCCCACAATCATTTATACAATCTACTTATACTTGCAATGGTTTGGGGAAGCGCAGCCCTGTTCAGCATTTCATCCTTGACAATAAAAAGATTTGACTCCTAACCAAGTGAAAAATGCAGCACATGCCTTATGCAGCTAGACTGTTTCCATAGCAACAGATGCTACACCTCAGCCATGTGAATGAAGACTGGGAATGAGCATTATGAATAAGATACTGTGGTAAAATACTGCACTATTTTTCTAATCTCAAACACAGTCAGACGAATGATGACAGACTTCAGAAGACAGTATTTTCAGTTTAACGCATTTGGCAATTGGTTTTATTAAAAGTGACTTTAATGAACTCATGTCATTTCAGCAGTGAGCCACCGAATGCTTTAGAGAAATGTTTCTCTGCAGATAATAAATGAATTTAATTATAATGTCAGGTGCATATGCATGTTTGCATGCATAGCCGGCTCTTCCTATAAGCCAGGGGTGTCCAAACTCGGTCCTGGAGGGCCGGTGACCTGCAAAATTTAGTTCCAACCCCAATCAGACACACCTGGGCTAGCTAATCAAGCTCTCAGTAGGCTTTCTAGAAACATCCTTCCAGGTGTGTTGAGGCAGGTTGGAGCTAAAATCTGCAGGACACCGGCCCTCCAGGACCGAGTTTGGACACCCCTGCTATAAGCGAACTAAGCAGCTGCTTAGCGCCCCGCCGCCACTAGGGGGCCCCACAACCCGCTGGTGATGCAGAGCGTTTCCTTACTGAAATCGTTTTTATTTGCATTTTACAAATTACCTTCATTGACAGTGCTTTAGTGCTTAAATATTTATACATTTTCACAAAAAAAAAAGAAAAGAAAAATCACAATTTTATATTCAAGTTGAAATTGTTTTCGTGTGAAGGTCATGTGATCAACAGGAAGCTCGCAGCATCTCATTTCTCATATGCGTTCTGTGTTCTCGCGGTTCAAGGTTGTTTTTCCAGCAGACCGGTCACCACAACCATGGCCTTTGCTTCATTGCCTGCCCCGTTATATACCTGATTTATTTTGGAAACAGGACCTAGAAAATGAAATGAAACTAATGTTATCTTTCAGGCGTAGAAAAACTGAGAGGAAAAATTATATCATAAATCTAAATGATATAATGCAATGATAATCTAACAGCACATTTATCGAAAATAGGCAATTACAGATTAATAAACATAGTCTACTTATATAAAATATTTAGTTTTTTTCCCGGTTTTACAGACCCATTTTTATTTTTACTTTTTAAAACGCATTTAACTGAAATGCAACAGCACTGAAGTGACTTTCACTGACATATTTTGCACACTGGTAATGTTTTTTCCTGAGACATGTTTGTAAAAGTTATATCCTAATTGAATTAATCATCGTAATATAATAGAGCAGATTTCTATTGAGCCCACTGTTAAAATGGCCGACTTTACAGCAGAAAAAAAAATGTGTTTACAGCCTGGTACAAAGAAAGATTTTGGTTAGCTAATATTACACTTCATGACAACTGTGAGGGGGTGGATTTTTTTATAACTCATTCATTTAATTTATATTGAGTTATATTAAGTTTGCATAATTAAGGGCGTGGCCACTTGAGTGACAGCTAGGTCTCACTGGTCGCCGTCACGTCACCTCAGCTGATTCCGGCTGATTAGCCGCTGAACTCGGCATATACATCATATTTTAGTGATGTTTTATGTGGCTTTACTGAGTCAGTTGCCTTTGGGATTATTTCTTACAATTATCAGATGATATGGCATGCTGTGTGCACTTTATTGTGCTCACAAACCATTCACGTGGCCTCCATTTCCCAGCTGAGTGCAATTATATCCTTATATACCATCTCTATAAATTTGTTTTATTTAAGATCATTTATCATTTATAATGTTCTTTAGAGCTGTAATGCACTCCAGAATCTGACACTTTGATTAGCTGTAGGCTCTAGAACAGTCGTCTGAAGCGTTGTCATACAGTGTTATGCCTGGATTTCATCAATAGCCTTGCATTTACTAACACGGACTATCTGAAGTGTTTGGAAGTGATTTGGTTTTTCCTCCTGTAGAAAAACGTCATAAGAACAATTTTTAGTGGCTCAATGTGTTACAACAGTGTTTTTAAAAGACGAAACACTTTACTGATATAGTGTACAACCAAGCACATGTGGACAGAACACAAACGAGTCGCAGGTAATGAAGTATTAAACGTTTCTCCCAAAGGAAAGTCTGTCTAAGTAAAATGCTAGCAGGCATCTGTAGCTCCGCTCACGCTCCGCTTCTTTGCCCTTGTTTGGTATCCCTCGGTTGGTGTGATGACGCACAAACAAAATGGCGACGGTTGGCCACGCCTTCTTGTAGCTTCTTTAGCGTTTTCAGAAACCTCTCTGTGACATGACAGATACAACGTCCTTATCTTTTACAGTCTATGGTTCCCGCTCCCAGTATGAATCCTGGTTGTGAACGTTCATGCCGAAAAAATATGTGCTGTTCATGTGTTGTGCAACAGGTGTTGTGCCGAGAAATGCCCCCATGCAGTAAAAATAAGAAATTTCATAGACTTTAGGATTAGGATTCTCAGTCTACATTAATTGATTAAAACGTAATATGATTATTATTTTGATGGATAAAGCAAAACTAAAATGAAACTCATTTTAAAACACACTTGGTGTACAAATAAATGTAAAATAAAAAAACTGACTGTATGTATGTGTATATATTTATACAGTGCATCCGGAAAGTATTAATAGCTCTTCACTTTTTCCACGTTTTTTGTTGCCTTATTCCAAAATGCATTAAATTTATTTATTTCCTCAACATTCTACACACAATCCCCCATAATGACAATGTAAAAAAAGAGTTTTTGGAAATTGTTGCAAATTTATTAAAAATAAAAGACCTGTAAAATCACATGTACATCAGTGTTCACAGCCTTTGGCGTGAAGCTGTAAATTGAGGGCCCAGGGTTGACAGTGCATGTCAAAGCACAAACCAAGCATGAAGACAAAGGAATTGTCTGTAGACCTCCGAGACAGGATTGTCTCGAGGCACAAGGCTGGGGAAGGCTACAGCAACATTTCTGCTGCTCTGAAAGTTCCAATGAGCACAGTGGCGTCCATCATCCGTAAGTGGAAGATGTGTGGAACCACCAGGACTCTTCCTAGAGCTGGCCGGCCATCTAAGCTGAGTGATCGGGGGAGAAGGGTCTTAGTCAGGGAGGTGATCAATATCCCGATGGTCACTCTGTCTGAGCTTCAGCTTTCTTGTGTGGAGAGAGGAGAACCTTACAGAAGGACAACCATCTGTGCAGCAATCCACCAATCAGGCCTGTATGGTAGAGTGGCCAGACTGAAGACACTCCCCACCTGGAATTTGCCAACAGGCATCTGAAGGACTCTCAGACCATAAGAAACTAAACTCTCTGGTCTGATGAGACTCAAATTGAACTCTTTGGAGTGAATACCAGGCGTTACGTTTGGAGAAAACCAGGCAACGCTTATCACCAGGCTAATACCATCCCTACAGTGAAGCATGGTGGTGGCAGCATCATGCTGTGGGGATGTTTTTCAGCAGCAGGAACTGGAAGACTAGTCAGGATAGAGGGAAAGATGAATGCAGCAATGTACAGAGACATCCTGAATGAAAGCCTGCTTCAGAGTGCTCTTGACCTCAGACTGGGGCGACGGTTCATCTTCCAGCAGGACAATGACCCAAAGCACACCGCCAAAATATCAATAGAGTGGCTTCACAACAACTCGGTGAATGTCCTTGAGTGGCCCAGCCAGAGCTCAGATCCAAATCCTATTGAACATCTCTGGAGAGATCTGAAAGTGGCTGTACACCGTCACTTCCCATCCAACCTGATAGAGCTTGAGAGTTACTGCAAAGAGGAATGGGCAAACATTCCCAAAGACAGGTGTGCAAAGCTTGTGGCATCATATTCAAAAAGACTGTAATCGCTGCCAAAGGAGCATCAACAAAGTATTGAGCAAAGGCTGTGAATACTGATGTACATGTGATCTTTCAGCTTTTTTATTTTTAATAAATTTGCAACGATTTCAAAAACTCTTTTTTCACATTGTCATTATGGGGGATTGTGTGTAGAATGTTGAGGAAATAAATCAATTTAATCCATTTTAGAACAAGGCTGTAACATAAAATAATGTGGAAAAAGTGAAGCGCTATGAACACTTTCTTGATGCCCTATATTTAATGGGTGCACTCTCATTAGTGTCATAACTCTGTTATTAAAAAATTGTATTAATTTTAAAATGACAGAATCAGGGATGAAGAAGAAAGCAATGCTGATTTGAAGGCTTCATGATGAGCAGGTGTGTTTTCATCATTTCCTCCAGTTGTGTTTGGATCTGATGTGTTTGTGCTTTCAGATCTTTGATATTTCGTGGGACCCGTTTCTGCCGCACCGGCTGGTGAGCTGCGGAGTCAAGCACATTAAAGTGAGTCAAACCCCTGAGACAGAGTTCAGTTCAACCCAAGATGATTCCTACAAACAAATAAATGAGGCGTCGGTGGAAAACAAGCCCTCATTTATTCCTGCTTTCCTTTGTTGTTTTTGTCTTTACCGCAGATGCTCTGCTTTTTTTGTAGACTTCATTAACATACTGAAAAACTTAGAGAGAAAAATATGAAAATAATGCAGTTTATATTTTGATTGTGAGAGTCAGAGGTTGAAAATGATGAAAATAAGGATGAAACGGAATTGTCTGTGCAAAGAAACCATTATAATTAGAGTTAATGTTATGAAATGTTAATTATGAGCAGAATATTTTCACAAATTGCTTTGTTTTTGTCCAAATTTCATTTATTTTTTTCTACATTCTTAACTTTTTGATCAAATTTTAAAAAAAATTTTTTTTCATTATTATTAACTTTTTGACCAAATTTCATTAATTTTGTCTTATATTCTTAACTCATTCATTCATTCATTTTCTTATTCGGCTTAGTCCCTTTATTAATCTGGGGTCGCCACAGCGGAATGAATCGCCAACTTATCCAGCACATGTTTTATGCAGCGGATGCCCTTCCAGCTGCAACCTATCTCTGGGAAACATCCACACACACTCATTCACACTCATACACAACGGACAATTTAACCTACCAAATTCACCTGTACCACATGTCTTTGGACTCTGGGGGAAACCGGAGCACCCGGAGGAAACCCACGCGAACGCAGGGAGAACATGCAAACTCCACACAGAAATGCCAACTGACCCAGCCGAGGCTCGAACCAGCGACCTTCTTGCTGTGAGGTGACAGCACTACCTGCTGCGTTTTTTTTTTTTACCAAATTTCATTTATTTTTTCCTATATTCTTAACTTTTTATCCAAATTTCATGAATTTGTTCCTATATTCTTAACTTTTTGACCAAATTTCATTAATTTTTTCCTATATTCCTAACTTTTTTGAACTAATTTCATTAGTTGTCTTATATTCTTAACTTTTAGTCCAAATTTCATTAATTTTTTTCTATATTCTTAACTTTTTGACCAAATTTAATTTATTTTTTACTATATTCTTAATTTTTTTTCCAAATTTCATTTATTTTTTCCTATATTCTTAATTTTTTGACCAAATTTCATTTATTTTTTTCTATATTCTTAACTTTTTGTCTGAATTTCATAAATTTTTTCCTATATTCTTAACTTTTTGAATAAATTTTATAATTTTTTTCCTATATTCTTAACTTTTGACCAAATTTCATGAATTTGTTCCTATATTCTTAACTTTTTGACCAAATTTCATTAATTTTTTCCTATATTCCTAACTTTTTTGAACTAATTTCATTAGTTGTCTTATATTCTTAACTTTTTGTCCAAATTTCATTAATTTTTTCCTATATTCTTAACTTTTTGACCAAATTTCATTTATTTTTTTCTATATTCTTAATTTTTTGACCAAATTTCATTTATTTTTTTCCTATATTCTTAACTTTTTGTCTGAATTTCATTAATTTTTTCCTATATTCTTAACTTTTTGAATAAATTTTATAATTTTTTTCCTATATTCTTAACTTTTGACCAAATTTCATGAATTTGTTCCTATATTCTTAACTTTTTGACCAAATTTCATTTATTTTTTCCTATATTCTTAACTTTTTGACCAAATTTCATTTATTTTTTTCTATATTCTTAATTTTTTGACCAAATTTCATTTATTTTTTTCCTATATTCTTAACTTTTTGTCTGAATTTCATTAATTTTTTCCTATATTCTTAACTTTTTGAATAAATTTTATAATTTTTTTCCTATATTCTTAACTTTTGACCAAATTTCATGAATTTGTTCCTATATTCTTAACTTTTGACCAAATTTCATGAATTTGTTCCTATATTCTTAACTTTTTAACCAAATTTCATTAATTTTTTCCTATATTCCTAACTTTTTTGAACTAATTTCATTAGTTGTCTTATATTCTTAACTTTTTGTCCAAATTTCATTAATTTTTTCCTATATTCTTAACTTTTTGACCAAATTTAATTTATTTTTTCCTATATTCTTAATTTTTTTTTCCAAATTTCATTTATTTTTTCCTATATTCTTAATTTTTTGACCAAATTTCATTTATTTTTTTCTATATTCTTAATTTTTTGACCAAATTTCATTTATTTTTTTCCTATATTCTTAACTTTTTGTCCAAATTTCATTAATTTTTTCCTATATTCTTAACTTTTTGAATAAATGTTATAAATTTTTCCTATATTCTTAACTTTTGACCAAATTTTATTTATTTTTTTCCCTAAATTGTTATTTTTTGTCTAATTTCCATTTTATTTTTCCTATATTCTTAACTTTGTCCAAATTTCATAAATTTTTTCCTAAATTGTTGGTTTTTGTCTAATTTCTGTTTAATTTTTTTCCTATATTCTTAACTTGTTGACCAAATTTCAGTAATTTTTTTCATATATTCTTAACTTTTTGTTCAATTTTGTGATTTTTGTCCAATTTCCATTAAATTTTTTCCTATATTCTTAAATTTGTCCAAATTTCATTTTATTTTTTCTCAAATTTTGTTTTCAATTTTTTTATTTATATTTTATTTTATTCCACTTTTAGTTTTTTTCTTGTTCCTTTAATTTAGTACAAATATTATTAAATCAGTAAAATTACATTTTATAATTAACTTTTAAGGATTTGTAATTGTTTAAAAATTATAGCACTCTATATATTTCATCTGAAATGCTGTTTACATTTTTCTGAGTTATATATGCTATAAATGAATACAAATGTATTATCAAAGTAGGATTTACCCAGATGATGCAGGAAATTTTATTTAATCTTTTAATGTATTCAAATTATTATTTTTTTTATTTTGTTTGGCTGCTCAACAACAGTTTACGAGTAGTAAAGCTAGACATTGATTGAGAAGTAGTGTGTGTTTATGATGATATTTTTAAAAACTTAAACTATAAAATGTAATAAAATAATTTAGAGGAATAGTTCATCGAAAAATATATATTTATGTTAGAAATAATATGTAGTTTGAGGTTTGAGTAGTTCACAGTAATGGTTTAATGTAATTAATTTTATTTATTTCTTGTTATAATGCCTTGTAATTTTTTTATCAGATATTTTGTTTACCTTTTGCTGGGTTTTCTTCTTTATTTATTCATTTTTTTTAATCAAATTAATTTATTATTTGTTAAGTAACTTTGTTACTTTGTGTTTTTGATAGTGATTTTGAAATAATTTTGTAGATTTTGAAGTAATAAAGTAAATTTATTGTAATTTTGAAGTGTCTTTGACTGCACAAAAAGCCAACTTTATTGATATACAATAAACATTATCATTATTATTATTTAGATTATTATTAATTTTTTTAATTTATTATATTTAAATTATATAAATGCATTAAATAAATGTATATTTCTATTATATGTTTATAATTTAATAATAATAATTGTTGTTATTATACTTTATACCATGCTTTTATTTTGTTATGTTTACTGAAGCCCCGGGAGTTTGTGTGTATCTGCTGATTTGTAAAAAATAAAATGGAGAAACACAATACAATTATTTAGAGCAGCAGTTCATCCAAAAATATAACCGTTTAATATTTGTACAGTTTATTATTAAATATTATTAGTCATATTTGGTCCCCTCATTTGGTGCATGCACTATATTTAAATTTTTTTAAATAATAAATTAATCTAAATGAATCTCTTCAGATTTGTGTGAGGAACAAACTGAAAATAAATTAGGAGTCATTTCTCATGTGCTCATTTTCATCCCTCTTTCATGTCGTAGTTTTGGGCATTATGTGGAAATGCACTGACACCAAAGCGAGGGATTTTCGGGAAGACGGGAGACCTGCAGACCATCCTGTGCTTGGCAACAGCTAAAGAAGAAGTGACGTATTCAGGCGCTCTAAACGGAGATATTTATGTGTGGAAAGGACTCAACCTGACGCGAACCATACAGGCAGCGCACGGAGTGAGTGAAGCTTAACACATCCTACACAATATCTCACATCATCTGAGAAAGAAACCATCACTCCATTCCCGTTTCTGATCAGTTTGTGTTGTGCAAAACAGAAATATTAGTGCTTAAATATCAACTAAAGGGTCTTCAAATGTGCAGATTTGTTCATTGTGTATTAAAATTATTATATATTATATTATATTATATTATATTATTATTATTATATTAAAATGTTAGCTGAAACGTGAAGACAGGATGGGTCATATGCATTTTTGAGTAATTTAACATTTTTTATTCATTTTAAATTACAACCTCAAATAAGAAAAAGTTGGGACAGTATGGAAAACGCAGAATTCATCTATAAGCCATATCACCTCATGGGCTCAGGACTACTTTGGCAAACCTTTGTCAAGTACCACAATTTGTAGTTACATCCACAAATGCCAGTCAAAACGATTTTGCGACAAAAGGAAGCCCTATGTTAACAGTGTCCAGAAGCGCCGTTGACTTCTCTGGGCTTGGAGGCATCTGGGATGGACCATCACACAGTGGAAAATGTGTACTGTGCTCAGATGCATCAGTATTTCAGGTATTTTTTGGGAGAAATTGACGTTGTGTGCTCCAGACTAAAGGAGAAAAGTATCATACAGATTATTAACAAGTCCAAAAGCCAGTGTCTGTCATGGTATGGGGTTGTGTCAGTGCCCTTGGCGAAGGTAACTTGCACTTCTGTGATGGCACCGTTAATGCTGAAAAGTACAGAGAGGTTTTGGAGCACAATATGCTACCTTCTTTTCCAGGGAGGCCCATGCATATTTCAACAAGACAATGCAAAACCACATTCTGCACACATTACAAAGTCCTGTCTGTGGAGGACATGCCTGCAGTCCCGACCTGTCTCCAATAAAGAATGTGTGGTGCATTTTGAATTGCAAACGGTCCTCAAATGGTTCAGATCTTATCTTGAAGGGAGAGGTTACTATGTCAGTATAGGTGACCATAGGTCGAGGTGGACACCGATGACATGTGGAGTCCCACAAGGCTCGATTCTGGCACCTCTCCTGTTCAACCTTTATATGCTCCCTCTGAGCCAAATAATGAGAAAGAACCAAATCTCCTACCACAGCTATGCTGATGACACTCAGATCTACTTAGCCTTACTGCCTAATGACTACAGCCCTGTTGACACCCTCTGCCAATGCATTGATGAAATGAACAGTTGGATGTGCCAAAACTTTCTTCAGTTAAACAAAGAGAAAACTGAAGTCATTGCGTTTGGGAACAGAGATGAGGTTCTCAAGGTGAATGCGTACCTTGGCTCTAAAGGTCAAACAACAAAAAATAAGGTCAAGAATCTTGGTGTGACTCTGGAGTCAGATCTGAGTTTCAATAGTCATGTCAAAGCAATTAGTAAATCAGCATACTATCATCTCAAAAACATTGCAAGAATCAGATGCTTTGTTTCCAGTGAAGACTTAGAGAAACTTGTTCATGCTTTATCAGCAGCAGGGTGGATTACTGTAACGGCCTCCTCACGGGCCTTCCCAAAAAGACAGTCAGACAGTTGCAGCTCATCCAGAACGCTGCGGCCAGGATTCTGACCAGAACCAGGAAATCAGAGCACATCACACCTGTCCTCAGGTCTTTACACTGGCTCCCAGTTACATTCAGAATAGATTTTAAAGTATTATTACTTGTCTATAAATCACTAAATTGCCTAGGACCTCAATACATTACAGATATGCTCACTGAATACAAACCTAGAAGAACACTCAGATCTCTAGGATCATATAAACTAGAAATTCCAAGAGTTCAGTCAAAGCAGGGTGAATCGGCTTTCAGCTACTAACAGCGCCCCTCGCTGCTGGAATCAACTCTCAGAAATGATCAGATGTGCTCCAACATTAGGCACATTCAAATCCAGACTGAAAACACATCTGTTTAGCTGTGCCTTTACTGAATGAGCACTGTGCTACGTCCGACAAATCGCACTATTATGTTTTTCTCTTCTTTTTCATTCTTTTACAACCTGTTTTAACACATTTGATCTGTTTTTATCTGTTTTTTATTATCTGTTTTTATTTATTTATTTTTTCTTACACTTGTCTTTTTATTCCTGTTTATGTAAAGCACTTTGAATTGCCACTGTGTATGAAATGTGCTATATAAATAAACTTGCCTTGCCTTGCAAAAAACTACTTCGGGAACCCTGTACTGTTGCCCACCTGAAGACTTGTTTGCAGTAAGAATGGGACAAAATGACACCTGAAACACTCCATCACTTGCTGTCTTTAACCCCTAAACGTCTTTTAAGTGTTGTGAAAAGGAATGGCAACATTACAAAGTGGTAAATGCTTTATTGTTCCTTAAGTTTTTTTTTATATAATTATTTTATAGGGGTTTTCACCTTTATTGTATAGGACAGTAGAGAGTATTGACAGGAAAGCATGGGGAGCAGAGAGAGGGGAAGAATCAGCATAGGACCACGAGGCGGGAATCGGGTCATCGTGAGCACCAGAGTGCATGTGTCGACGCACTAACCAATACACCACTGGCGCCGACTACTGTTCCTTAACTTAACTTTTTTTGAAATGTGTTGCAAGAACCAAAATTGTATATAAATTAAATACAAAAAAACCCAATATAAATCATGAGGAACACATTAAATAATGTTTGTTGTATTGTCTGCAATGAAATACAAGTCAAAGTAAATTTATAAATCACTATTTTCTTTTTTTATTAGCATTTTCCATACTGTCACAACTTTTCTAATTTGGGTTGTATTAGAAAAAGTTGTATTTGCTCAATTATGCTTTTTTTCTGTAGAGATAAACAGTATTTTTTGAAGAGTTTCAGGGTGTACTCGCACTATGTACAGTTGCCTTGAACCGTGCTGAAGCACGCTTGTCCCCCCTGCCCCGACGGCCAGCACTCACATTGCATCCTACAGATTTCTGTAGTTATATCATTTTAGTCATTTGATATGCAGTGACACGCAGTCAAATTTTTCGCCGAACAGATCAGCCACTTTTGACGGTCATAAATCATCATAAGGTCCTTGTGTTGCAGGTATTAGGAGGTTTGCTGAAGGTGCAGCTGTCGTGCAGTGAGGGGTTTGCGTCTTTAATAAACTACGACAGTTTGCGTTCATTAAACAGTAAGAATGATTAATAAATCCATATCAAACAGTCCCTTAAAAGTCACGTCTCGTCTTCAGTTTCAGGCTCAGGCACGCTTTGCACTCAAACTACAAGCATACCGCGCCTGAGCCCAAGTGAACTGCGCTCAGGCCCACCTCTTCCAACCGGGCTAGGGCCGGCCAACGGAACCACGCCTGAGCCCGATTCAGAGCACTCACACTTCTCAAACAAACTGGGAAACGCACCAGGGCACGGTTCGGATAGCATAGTGTGAGTACACCCTTAACTGCGCTCTGGCACACCTCTTCCAACCGGGCTAGGGCCGGCCAACTGAACCACGCCTGAGCCCGATTCAGAGCGCTTACACTGTTAAAATGAACTGGGAAACGCACCTGGGCACGGTTCGGATAGCATAGTGTGAGTACACCCTCAGTCAGATTTCAGGCCTCATCATAGCACAGGAACTGCCTTAGTGAAAATAGCCAATAACTTACTTTTAGCTGCAGCCTGAGATTGCATTTCACTATTAACCTTACTTGATCCTAGGGCTGGGCGGTTTTTCCGATTTTTTCGATTAATTCGAATTTACGTTTTAAGACGATTTTATTTTTTACAAAATCGAGGAATCGCGGTTTTTAATAAAAAATATTAAAGCCGCTTTTCCACTATCGTGCCAAACCGTTCTAAACTGTTAGACAACCGTGCTGAATTGTGCTGATTCTGTGTGTTGACGATTCTGTGGCTCTGTTGATGTGCTGCCACAGCTGGTAGCGGAAGCGCGCCAGGGCGGACCGGCCTTTGGGAACACCGGGACATTTTCCCGCTAGAGCAACAAGCGCCCCGCAGTCAGCCAGCCAGCTTCACGAATGTTTCCATGCGCGTCGTGCTGTTGTTCGCGTCCCGCAGCCGTCTGTGTCTCCCGCGCGAGCTGCGAGACGGGGACCCGCGCTCCACCTGAAGGACGGTGTGTTGTAAATGTCGGTCACCGCAGAAAGTCAAATCTTTCTTTAATTTGGACTTTTGCTTGAATTACGGAGTGGCACAGTAGCTGTCAAGGTACTGTATGAATTAAATCATAACCCATATATGCACCAATAAACAAGTCAAATGAATGAATGAATAAAATAAATATGGATTCTTAAATGTCGGCAGCTTTTACTCCAAAAAATATCAATACGTATCGACAAATGTTTTATAAAAATAAATTAAGCAGTTTTCAACATTTCAGCTATAGGCCATTATACGATTCAGTTAAATATAAGATAGACATTTAAATGTATATAGATATGTAACAGGTTTCTGTGGGTTTTTTTTTTTCACGGTGATCTTTAATATATACTGGGTGGTGGAGCTACGCACAAATATTTTCTAAAACGTCAAGCAGATATTTGTCTATAGCTCGTTAGTTATTTATGAAGACAAAAAATAATTAAAATAACAAAAATAAAACTATAAAATTACAAAGATAAATGAGCAGCATTCTGCTAAATATAGTTAGGGTTAGGGTAACCCTAACCCTTTATATCCTGATATGCTATGTGTTGTTTCATTCGTTTTTTTATATTTAACTTGATGCATTCGTTATTTAATATTTAAATACAAAATCGTTTAAATGGTTATATTTTACCATCAAAATGTAGTATATTTTATATCATTACCATTTTTTGATATAAACCCGCTGTTATTTTATTGATTGTTATGAAATAATTTAAGTGCTATATTTTTTATTAGTGAAAGTGCCCGCTCACTTTGACAAGGCCTGTCTAAATATATATTTCTGCCATGCCACTAATACAGATAAACTATTGTTGCATTATCATTGTTTATTTTTCTGTTATGTACAGAGATTTGAATATTTATTTCCCCTCCAATCCTTTTTAATCTTCAAGTTACATTTTGGTCATTTTCTCTCCAAATAAAATTTGCCCAAAGCTGCACAACATATGACCTGCTGTGACTTCTATTGTAGCTATGTTTAGCATCCCTATATGAGAGAGTGCCATAACCGCGTTTAGTCACACTATTGCTTTTCTTTTACAAGTGAGCATGAAAAAAACTAGTTTCAGCATTTATTTAAATTTAAATGAACAAGGTAAGCTGGTAAGGTAGTTACACAGTAAAAAAAAAAAATTAATTAAAAAATAAATAAAAAATCGAAATCGAAATCGTGAATCGGTCAAGCTTTATGAAAAAAATCGAGATTTTTTTTTTTTGCCATATCGCCCAGCCCTACTTGATCCTAGTGTTGCTTTTGACACTGTAAAACCCACCTTCTTGAGCCCAAAAACTCAACTGGGGTTAAAACTTGGGCTGCATCATATTTGAAAAATATGCGATATTATAAAATCCTAGTAGATTGCTTAAATTACGCTGGTGTCCAGAGACAGGCTCTATCATTTTTTAGTTACCATTTTTTAGTATGGAGTGCCTCAAGGTTCAGTCTTAGGCCCATTACTGTTTTCAATATTCATGCTGCCCCTGGGAGACACACAACTTGTAAATGTTATTAATATTGGTTCCAATTTAATGCTTATTATTTATTTGTGTACTTTTGATTGTGATTTTGTTTGCTTAGCCTTTAGACCAGGGGACACCAACCCTGTTTCTGGAGAGCTACCTTCCTGCAGAATCCAGCTGCAACCCTGATTAAACACACCTGAACCAATTAATAGGACCTGAAGCAGCACTTGATAATTACAGACAGCTGTGTTTGGTCAGGGTTCCAACTAAAATCTGTAGGAAGGTAGCTCTCCAGGAACAGGGTTGGTGACCCCTGCTTTAGACTGTGAGAAGTGTTTCAGGTGAAGTGTGCTGCTTGTTTGTTTTGTTTAGCTGTATGTTTGTAATGGCGTGATGTACTCTGTTTGATTTATGTACTTCTTAGGGGACCACCTTGAAAATGAAAGGGCTATCCCATTTAATAAATTAAAAATTCAATTCAAATAGTCAATGACTTGGCTGACACAGAATCTGCGCTCTAATTACGTTAAAGCCATTTTACAATGACATTTACATTCTGCCTCACTGCCGTCAATGTTTATAATTGGATATTTACCTAATAGGACTTTTAATAGTATATATAATAGGACATTTACCTTTTTAACATCAAATTATAGAATCTGTTTGCATTATTATGCTGTTATGTAGTCATTATATGGGTCAGTGGCATAAAATGATCTCAAAATGACAATAATATCGCGTATTGCAACAATTTCTGTGACAATATATCGCACAACAAAAATACCTTATCGTGACAGGCCTAATGTAAATGTGTGTAAATATATATTTATTCCGTTTTTATACTTATACACTTAATAATATATATTGATCTGCTCTGGAGGTAGGGCTTATCCACCCTCGATATAAGCTGTTTTAGCTGTTTTTACAATACTATACTCTCGTATCTGTCAAAAGCTCAAGGGAGTTTTGGTTTTTCAGTTCATGAGCCCTTAAAACATGGCCTGTTGCTCAGTGTGTGTCTGTCTGTGCTCCGCAGGCCGGGATCTTCAGCATGCACTCGTGTGAGGAAGGTTTCGCCACCGGTGGTCGTGACGGATGTGTGAGGCTGTGGGATGTGGATTTCAAGCCCATCACCAAGATTGACCTCAGGGAGGCTGAACAGGGTTATAAAGGTAAAACATCACTGGAGCATTTAATGAGAAACAGGATGCTTTTACTTATTGCATATAAATACAGAGAAATTTAATTATATTTAATTTAATCAAATGTTATAAAAAAATTAAATGGGATAATTCATGTGCTTCTGTTTCAGACTGCTAAATGCTTTGGTGTGACTGTTTTTATATTAATGACAAAAAAACTTTTGCTGCGTCCCAATTCGCATACTTATACTACGACCTAAAAGTATGTACTTTTTTTGTGGACGAAAAATATATACTTTTGAGTGAGAAACAGAAAAGTATGCAAGCTTTGGGACATACTACTTCCTCGTTGCACAGATCGTTGTGTTGCTTAGTTAAGAGCCCTGTCAATCATCCACATTTCTGTCGTATTTAATTTCCTACCTTATTGGAGAAGCAGCAGCAGGATAATCTCCCATTCAAGAGTCTTTCATGCAGAGAAATCTCCTCAGGTGTTTGGATAATTCTGCATTCAGACGGTAATGTCCAAACACGTCTTTATATAAGTTCAGTATTGTTGTTGCAGATGAAATATAACACAGACAGCGGTATTTAAATATTCTCCAGTGGGCTAGATATTAATAACAGTCATACAAACATCTGTACCGAAGCCTCTCTGCTTGACGGTTGGTCTCGCGCGTCCATCATGTTTGTAGTTTGTTTACACTTTCACCAGCGTTTTGTGGTTCTAATCGAATTCATGTCCAACGCGCAGTGTACTGTGGGCAATATCAGCGGTTAGAGTATGGACGCTTCTACACTTAAAATTTTGACCGGAAATAGTCAACCATCCGGGAATTTTTGGCATACTCTTTTCAACATACTACGATTTGGGACATACTAATTCTACTTTCACATACCATTTAGGACGGATAGTATGCGGATTGGGACGCAGCATTTGTGTTGTAAATGTTACGCTGACTTTACACCAAATGCTCATTAAACTATTCAAAATGAGTAGGTTACAAATAAAGTCAATGCAAAGATCTGTATACAGGCAACTTTGCACCAGTTCAAAAATTGTAGCTCGATCTCACCATTTGCATGACCACAAAAAAAACATTCTACAATTTATCTATAGTGAGTGATGCAATGCACATTCTTTATGCGATGCACACATCTTTTGATGCTAAAAAGAAGCTGGTTGATGCAATATTTATGTCTATATTGGACTACGGTGATGTTATCTACAGTTGAAGTCAGAATTATTAGCCCCCCTAAATTAGTAGCCCCCTGTTTATTTTTTCCCTGTTTTCTGTTTAACAGAGAGCAGATTTTTTTAACACATTTTTAAACATAATAGTTTTAATAACTCATCTCTAATAACTGATTTATTTTATCTTTGCCATGATGACAGTAAATAATATTTGACTAGATATTTTTAAGACACTTCTATACAGCCTAAAGTGACATTTAAAGGCTTAATTAGGTTAACTAGGCAGGTTAGGGTAATTAGGCAAGTTAATCTACAGAACAAACCATTGCTATACAATATCGAAAACAAATATAGCTTAAAGGGGCTAATAATTTTGACCTTTAAATGGTTTTTAAAAAATTAAAAACTTTTATTCTTACACTTCTTACACTTATAAAAGCTTTTATTCTAGCCAAAATAAAATAAATAAGACTTTCTCCAGAAGAAAAAATATTATCAGACATACTGTGAAAATTTCCTTGCTCTGCTAAACATCATTTGGGAAATATTTTAAAAAGAAAAAACAATTAAAAGGGGGACTAATAATTCTGACTTCAACTGTATATGCACGCTTCGTCTCAAAGTTTGCATGCATTGGATACTGTTTACCATGGTGCACTAAGATTTATAACTAATTTTAAATCCCCTACTCATCTTTGTGTGCTGTATACTAGGGTAGGTTGGTCTACTTTGTCCATTCGTAGGCTCAAGCATTGGCATGTCCTTGTTTATAAATCTATACTGGGTTTACTCCCATCATATCTCCAGAATTACATTTTGTAAAAAGCCTGTTTTTAGCTATGGCCTTCGGTCACAGGATATTTATTTACTGTCTGTTCCTGAAGTGCGGACTGAGATGGGGAAAAAGGCTTTTAAATACGCAGCAACTTTAGCATGGAATAATCTACAAACAAAGTTGCAGTTAAAAAATTGATTTCACTAAATGCTTTTAAAAAGAGTATAAATGATTTAAGGCGACGCAGTTGCGCAGTAGGTAGTGCTGTCACCTCACAGCAAGAAGGTCGCTGGTTCGAGCCTCGGCTGGGTCAGTTGGCATTTCTGTGTGGAGTTTGCATGTTCTCCCTGCGTTCGCGTGGGTTTCCTCCGGGTGCTCCGGTTTCCCCCACAGTCCAAAGACGTGCAGTACAGGTGAATTGGGTAGGATAAAATTGTCCGTAGTGTATGAGTGTGAATGAGTGTGTGTGGATTTTCCCCAGAGATGGGTTGTGGCTGGAAGGGCATCCGCTGGGTAAAAATGTGCTGGATGAGTTGGCGGTTCATTCCGCTGTGGCGACCCCGGATTAATAAAGGAATGAATGAATAAATGATTTAAAAGTGGAAACACAGGCTTGTAGATGATTTGAATAGTTTGTCAGTGTGATTCATGTTAACTGTCAATTGTTTTTTGTTTGTTGTCTGTCAGACCCATAGATATGTACACTAGATATCACATAGGGACCCTGAGCATGTGTCAATAGCGCCGCCACATTGGTACAGTGCTCCCAGCACAAATGTCATTTAACCGCACTAGTCAAAACAGTGTGACAATGTGAAGATGCTGGACTTTTAGCTCTGTGTACGGGTGTAGTAACAAGCAAACAAAGAAAACAAAGCACAAAGGCAGAACATTTCATAGGTAAGGTTTCGTTTTTTACGTTTTTGTATGTTATGAACTTTTGTGCTCAACAAGTAACGTTATTGATGATAATACAGTCATTTACTGCATTCACCATAAGGCAAAGTAGCACCATCTCGCACTTAATACCAGGCTTATGCTAGTTTTGTTGAATAAAAAAAGCAAACAGTGCAAAAGAATTAAGACAACGAGACGCTGCGGTGCCAGAAACTTGTATTATTGTCAGCAAAGTGAACGAGTCATTCATAACGCGGATTCATTCACAAACGAATCGCTCCCTCCATCAGAATGAGAAGTGAAAGCAGGAGAGGGGTTGTGCTTCAGGACACGGATTAGATCAAATGTAACAGGGAGGGAGGATAGTACATTTCCATACACACAAACACATGCTTATTGTCAGGAATGCCCGTGCGGTCACTCATCCATTAATGTAAAAAAGTGATGTAAAATTATAATTTTCGGAATTAAAAAAAAAAAATTGCATACTGACCACCGGGGAAAACTCCCGATCATAGATATATGTGTATATGTGTTTATCTCTGGCTCTGGATGGCCACAGTCCTCCATTGCACCTTGGTCCCGCATTCATTTCAAAGGAGCGCTACCCTGTACTAAAATGGCGGATCTATTGACGCATTCCTTCCAATAGACAACAAGAGGGTAGGCGACATCTAATGATATCCATGTGTCAGACCCATGTGACATGTATACTGCCTAATCTTGGCCAGGACGCTCTTGTAAAAGAGATTTTTTTAATCTCAATGTGTCTTTCCTGGTAAAATAAAGATTATTATAATAATAACATGTTTACTCACAGTTTGGTGTGCACAAGTATGGCTGCACAATATATTGTTTTAACATTGATATTGCAATGTGTGCATCCACAATACTCTCAGTGCAGGATTTGCAATGTTAAATCATGATTATGGAGCCTCAGTTCAGAACAGGAGATTTTTAAGTCATTGAGGATTTTTACCACAGTAAAGCATAAGTTTATTTATTTAGACAAGAAACTGTACCATTTGTAGCTTTAATACAATCATTTTATTGAATTATTTATACAATGAAGACTATGACATGGGTGGCACGGTGGCTCTAGCACTGTCTCCTCACAGCAAGAAGGTTGCTGGTTTGAGTCTTGGCTGGGCCAGTTGGCATTTCTGTGTGGAGTTTGCACAACATTTAATCTATCAGGCTTTTTGGCTAAAATAAAATCACGGTTTAATTAGTTATAATTAGATTAATAACTGTGCATGAGTTAAGCTGTTGAATGGTCAGCGTATGAGGCAGCTAGGCTAACCTAGCTTCAATTTTGATAAAATTATTTTCTAATCGGTTGCGTATTAAGTCGTGAATATACCCCTGTAATGCATACTGCAGTCCTTTTTTTGTCTGGCTTTCTCGGATATCTCACCTGTTCGCCAACAATGACTAATTATATCCCTGGCAATGTCTGACACCGGTGCATGCATATTGTAAGGCTGCAGTCACACTAGACTTTGAGCTTGTGAAATTCTGTCGTACGGCACTGCGAAAAGGGGCGGATTAAACAAGATGATTAGACATTAAAAAAGCGAGCGATTAGTCCATGTTTTAAATGTCTGTCCAGAGAGGTCATGTTTTGATCCTGGATTGGTCTCATGCAGTCAAGTGATGCGATTTCGCAGGTCAGAGTTCACCAAGCTTAAACTTAGCACCACAGCGAAATGTGAAACTTGATGCATGACCCTGCGTATCCGGTCTGACGCATTCACGTGCGTATGAATGTAAGTCTATGGGGAGTAAAGTTCAGTGTGACCGCGGCTTTAAGGAGAGGAGAAGGAGCAGCTGGGAAGAAGAGAGAGCACATACCCAGACACACACCCACACACACACACACAATTACTCAGTGTGTGATTATTAAAAGAAAATAAAAGAAACTTATACTTACCTTATATCGCCGACCCTGTCTTCTTCTTCCTACACAACACCTAACTTTACTACAAAGTTCCAGGCACGAAAGCTTGACAGGCGTAACAACAGTAAGTAAGAATGGCGGGGCTTAGCGAACGGTCAATTGAACCAAACTTTTTGTGTGTGTTTTAGTGTTCACTTTTTGCCCTGGTTTGATTCATATATTCAAACTTTCCCCAAATCTCGTATGTACCCGCCTTACACAATTAACTAGATTTTTCATGGCTGGCTCTGTGCAGTGAGCCTTGAATGGCTGTTTCCATTATTGAGCATTTCTCAAAAGGCCGCAGCATTGAGTGCATCTCAGCGGCAGCAGATCAATGATGCCGGAACAGATCATTCATTCACACGATGTAAAGGACAGACCGTATATAAGGGATTGGTCACCATGGTAACACGGCAGCGCTTATATGGCAGACAGACACTGTTTCTCAGCACATGCGAGTCTGCTAGCGATGAAGCTGTCGTCAGTTTCACAGCTGAACACTGTCAGATAGCAAACCTTCAGATACAGCTGAATTCAGAACGATTCGCCCTCCTGTGAATATTTTTGGATCTCTTTCAAATATTTCCCAAATGATGTTGAACAGACTCAGGAATTTTTCACAGTATTTCCTATAATATTTTTTCTTCTGGAGAAAGTCTTATTTGTTTTATTTCGGCTAGAATAAAAGCAGTTTTGAATTTTTTTTAAAGCCATTTTAAGGTTGATATTATTAGCCCCCTTATTAGTTTTGGGTTGTCTCCATAAGGCTGGGAGATTTGGCCTAAAATCAAAATCGCGATTAATTGAACATTTTAACTTTAACGATTAATGAACGATTATTTTATTGATTTATTTTATGTTTTTGCCCTCATAGTTCACTGACAAGTTTTGTACAGTAAATATGCTCAGATATTACAAGTGAGAGATGTTTGAATGAATGGTGCATTACTCGATTTTAAAATAATTGAAGTAAACACACACTATCTACTAGGGTTGGGCCGATAAACAATGCCATCATCCATCGCCGCTGAATACACACATCACGTGACCACACACACACACAGAGACACAGCCACACACACACACTGGCATGCTCTCGTCTGAGCTCCAGAGAGCAGTGCACGTCGGACAGTTTATCAAGGTTGTATCGCTGGATCTAGTCTCACTATAGTTGTTAAATGTGATATTTAATTAATCTTGTCTCTATCTAACGACTCTTCGGTCTTTTGAATATATCAGGTAACGTGTCACAGCATCAGTACACTGCTTCAATCTTTCGCTTTCACGCTTGTACTTAGTAATTTTAGCCAAGTTTGTGGACGCCTTTATACTGACACGGATCACTCTGCCTATTCATGCCAGAGTCCCGCTGAAAAAATGATTGACAGGTGGTAATTTGTGTGTATCTTATCTTTATTTATTTATAATATGGTTATGGGTAAAACAAAGGCCATGCGGGTTAGGTAGTTGAAACGGTAGGCTACAAATAATTAATTCGTTATGAATTAATTAATTATTCATAAATAATTAATTCACCTCCGCCTATGAAGATGATGTCATCGTCCATCGCAATGTGTCACATTAGACATCGTACGATGCTAAATTGGTCAACATCGCCCAACCCTACTATCTACTATCTATGATTATTTATTGAACATCAATGCTGAACAACTGAAATGAAAACACATTGCCTAAAACGTGGCTCTCTGCACTGCCCACCATCGTCACCAGTACCAAACCGACCAATCACAGAGCTTGCGCTATGCGTCGTTGTGACGTGTAAGTACATTTTTTTGAGAGGTGTGCGGCTATGTGAAGGCTGTGCCAGATTGTACATGTGCCCTTGGCAGAAGTATAATATCAGAATAATATAATAAGCATAAATCATAATATAATAAGTATAATTCAGTCTTAACAGAGCGGGGTCAAGTGACTCCACACTTGGTAGGGAAAGTAATTGACAAAGTCTACCTGGAAAAATTAGATCATGATTATAGGTTCTGAATGTCCCAGAGATGGGTTGAGGCTGGAAGGGCATCCGCTGTGTAAAAACATGTGCTGGATAAGTTGGTGGTTCATTCCTCTGTGGCGACCCCGGATTAATAAAGGCACTAAGCCGAAAAGAAAATGAATGAATGAATGAATAAATAGGTTCTGAATGTCGATTTCGATTACTTTTCGATTAATCACCCAGCCCTAGTTATACAATGACTTGCCTTATTACCCTAACTTTAACCGAAATCAGCCTAGTTAAGCTTTTAAATGTCACTTTAAGCTGAATACTAGTGAAGAATATCTAGTCAAATATTATGTGCTGTCATCATGACAAAGAGAAAATAAATCAGTTATTAGAAATGAGTTATTAAAGCTATTATGATTAGAAAATTTCTCCGTTAAACAGAAATTGGGGCAAAAAATATACTGATTTCTATGATATTCTGACTTCAACTTTATTTCACAAACACCACAGTCATCTCACAGAGGAGTTTCACTCATTTGGCTTTGTTTTAGGCAGTGGTGGAAAGAGTACTGAAAAATCATACTCAAGTAAAAGCACTATTACTTGCCTAAAAATGTAGTGCAAGTAGAATAAACGTATCTGCTGTAAATATTACTCAAAGTATGAGTAAAAAGTAGCCATTTTAAAAGTACTCAAGAGTAGTGAGTATTATGCTGTCAAAAGCTGATTTGTTTACATGTAATTTGTGCATGTGTGTGTAAACGTAACATTCTGTAGTGCATTTAGTTACTGTCCAGAAGGCACACAACATCATGAGACGTTAATATTGGGTTAGATTTAGGTTGTAATGTCAGGTGACCAAAATTAATTGTCAAGCCAGCAGCTAAGGACAACGTTATTTTGATGTCCAATAATGACGTCAAATGACGTTGATATTTGTTCGAGTTTAGGTTATTAGAAAGTGACCAAAATCCAGCGTCGAGCCAAGATCTTAAACCAACGTCATATTGACGTCAAATACTGACCTTTATTCATCAGGTACGGCAACTAAAATCCAACGTCTGAAAGATGTCATAGGGGTAACGTTCACACAATGTCAAGCTGTAACATCATTAGACGTTGATAATTGGTTGGTTTTAGGTTGGCCATTGGCCATTGACATTGGCCTGACGTTGAGTTCTGACATCAACCCGATTTTCATTTCCAAACAAAATGCAAAGTCCCCACGACGTTAGAGTTCAACGTCAATCTGACGTCATGTTGACGTCCTGTGCCTGCTGGGTGTTTAAGGCCATTTCGGTCATCATACAGTAAACATCGGTCATCTTCTCAAGAGTGACATGCATCTAAACAGTCTCTGGGTCAATGCGTGTAAAGATTTTGAACATCTTCATGGACACTTTTAATACTTCCAAACAGTTTGCTGCAATTATAAAGTGCACATGTCTTGAGGTAGTTCATTATGATTTGATTTACCTTCTACGGTATGTGCGATTTGATTGGACAGGAATCTCAGGACTGATTTTTCTAATCCCCATAGACAAGAAAAATAAAGTGACTGCAGGTTGAAAGAAAGTAGTCGAGTAAAAGTACAGATACTGCACTAAAAATGTACCCAAGGAAAAGTAAGAGTACACATTTTTAAAACTACTCAGTAAATTACAATTCCTGAGAAAAACTACTTAATTACAGTAATTTGAGTATTTGTAATTAGTTACTTTACACCACTGATTTTAGGTCAGATATTTATGAATTGAGCTTCACACAGGTGAGTGGACTTGACAAACCACCAGTAGAAACACTCCCCCCTGCTTACTCTAGCACTTAATTCTCTGAGCACTAACAGTTCCTTTATGTTATTACCACTTGTTGACTCTTCTTAATGAATTGCTGAATGCCTCCTCAATTGTAAGTCACTTTGGACAAAAGCGTCTGAAAATGTAATAAACATACCTGAAATGTAAAAGTCTAGTATGGATCAGAAACAAACTGTTTACACTGGGTTTGTTTATATGACATTTTGTCAGCTGGTCCAATTTAGACTTGCAGTTTGACTTTTTCTCACTATGAGCTTTGAATTTTGAGCCAATTAAATTCTGTCCTGCTGGAAACATCAGCTTTTGACACATGTTGAATGTCAAGCTTGCATTTAGATGTAGGTCTAAAGGATGGTTTAAAAATGTACTGCATGTCTTTAAATACTGTGTGTAAGTTTAATGCTTCCTTGAATTTAATGTGTTTTTTAAATTAAAATACTGAATTTGATGATAAAAACTTGTTAGACAATTCCGATTACCAAACATCGATCTACCACAGAATACAGATTAAATAATAATAATAATAAAAATATATTTATATACAGTGTTCAACATAAATACACAAGTAACATAACTGCACCCAATTTTGAAAATGAATAATTGTGTCTATTTCTGAGTGAATATAGGTCATATATTTTGGTGCATATGGGCAGCACGGTGGCGCAGTGGGTAGCACGATTTGCCTCAAAGCAAGAAGGTTGCTGATTCAAGCCCTGGCTGGGTCAGTTGGCATTTCTGTGTGGAGTTTGCATGTTTTCCCCGTGTTCGCGTGGGTTTCCTCCATGTGCTTCGGTTTCACCCACAAGTCCAAACACATGCGGTACAGGTGAATTGGGTAGGCTAAACTGTCCGTAGTGTATGAGTGTGTATGGATGTTTCCCAGTGATGGGTTGTAGCTGGAAGGGCATCCGCTGCGTAAAACATGTGCTGGATAAGTTGGCGATTCATTCCGCTGTGGCGACCCCTGATTAATAAAGGGACTAAGCCGAAAAGAAAATGAATGAATGAATGAATTTTGGTGCATTTGAACAAAACAGATTTGTTAAACAGATATAATTATTAAAATACAATTTAGTCACCAAACATCTTTAGAAATATAATACATTTAAATTCAAGTATTGCAACAATAAAAAAAAAACCTATAAAATTTAAACTAAATTGTATATATATTTTTGTTTCTCTTCTTTTTTCTTCTTTTTTTGTATTGAATATGTTTCCCTTACTTATAAATTTGGATATGATGAACCCAATAGAGATATTGATGTATTTCAATGTACAATCTAATTACAATTGTTAAGTCATGGCCTGAGGAGAGTATATTAATGTACTTCTCCCCTACTTTATCTCACTCATGTTTGACAATGCTTTGCTCAGGGTATAAGGAAAAAAGGTGAATGTTGATCAGGGAGAACGGCTTTTACTCTGATTCTCCCGCACACCGGTGCGTAGCCTTATATCCTCCTAGGGCCCTGAGTGTCCACATACGGTGACAGCACATTTTGAGCTCTTAAGTGGCTATTTAAAATACTTTGAATGTTTTATATTTTGTTACAGACATTCAGTGTCATCCTGAAACTGTTTTGCAGCATATGAAATGTCCCAAACCCTATTTTTAAACTGTCCAACATGGGAAAAAATGTTGTTTTTACTCTCTGATAGTCAAAGCAAGTTCAAAAAAAAATCTATGTTAAATATGCATAAAAGAAAATTCGGGAAAAAGTGTTTTATGTAAATTGGGACCACGAGTCCACATATATGGACATCATTTTTCTCTAAAAGTACATCATATCAAAAGATGATACTTAGATTTTTATTCTAATTAGGTTCCAATAAGCCCAAATAGCAAAGAGAAATAAAACATGCATGTAAAAAAACACCTTGGGCCTTAAGAGGATATGCTAAGTTAGGCAGTTTCACTGTCTTTGTTGCTCAGCAGTGCATATGTTACAGATAAGTTTCTCTGTATGTTAGTTTGTTTCATTCTACTGTCTGTATATTAAACATGTAACTTAATAAACAACTTTGCCTGCTTTAGTCGTTGAGATTCTTTCTCTTTATCAATCATGATAACAACTTTAATGGAGTCAGAATAATTACATTGGAGTCAGATAAATAATTGATTTAAACACGCCATCCTTCAACTGCTTTCTGTTTCTGATTATTGGTTCAGAATAGCAGCATAAGCTTCAAGCCTTACAGATGTACAAATTTTTGGAGCCTTATAGTAAGTTATTTTGTTAGATTAGCTCCAGATTTGGCTTCAGCACTGACTAATCTAATGTATATGCACAAGTGTAATATTGTAAAGCTTCCTATATATATATATATATACACATACAGGGCTTGACATTAACTTTTTTGATCACCAGCCACTGTGGCTAGTAGTTTTCCACCGTTACTAGCCACTTGCCATTTTCACTAGCCACACTTTTGTTGTTGGGAAAATATATTTTGTATGCATAAATTTGACTTTGGCATCCTAAAACTACTACATTTAGATGTTGTGTTTTTTCCACTTGCCTCCTCGTTCATTTCACTGTTTTTTGTTTATGAGCTTACTCAATAAGCATGAGCAAATGAGTTGTGCTTTTATAAAAAAGTGTGGCATTGCAATTAGTTTTCTTTCACAGGACTTTTCAGGGCTCAACACAATAAGGATTTACCTTTTTTTTTCTCTGGCCACACCAAACTAATTATTTCCTTGCCACAAATTTTAAATAATGTGTCAAAATAAACAAAATACTGCTGTATACATACACTTTTATTCAACAAAACAGCTGACATTTAAAAAATATATATATATTCTCACGCATCTAAAACTATGCACAGTGGTCTGTTCTGGCTCCCAGATCACCAGTTAACTACGCATACAACAACATATTAAAGCAATATTATTGTAAAGGATGATTATTAAACTATATTAACAAAAATAACAGCAAGCAAAAGAAAGCAGGTAAAAAACATTCTGTGCGTGATAATGAAAGGATGATGCCGCGCACACGGTTAATGTTAGGCCAATTCATAATCTGTTTAAAGAATGGTTAACACGAAATCGACAACAACTGCTGCTGCTTACCAAGAATCTCGAGCCCTTGAAGGACTGTGGGTGCACGAGCATTGCACTAGTTTCGTTTCCAGGCACGGTTGCTTCGAGTGAGGAAACGGCACAGGAGCTTTTAAACACCCACGCGCATCAAATCATCTGTGCACGCGACACTAAAGCCCTCGTCAGTGAGTGAGGAAAGCCTGTTTCACCGAGCACGTGATCCTCTCATTCGTTATTCACCTGCTTTCTTTTGCTGGCGCGAAAAGCTGTTTTTGTCAGTCGTGCTGCTTCTCGATTCTAAGATCACATTACGCATATAGACAAACGGTCAGAAATGAACAGTCTAATCTGTAGTGACAAAGAGCCAGCACTGGCAATTTAAAAATGAGTTTCAGCCAGCCAAAGTGGCTTGTGGGAGTGGCTATCTAACCCACCACAACCGAAATCTACCCGCATTTGGCGGGTTGGCAGGTGTTAATGTAAAGCCCTGTATATGTATATATATTTATAAATGCTTTTTAAAAAATTGGTATTGTAATTTAAGTAACATTTCTTTTTGGAAATTTGTAACAAGAAATATTGTTATTGCTGTACTCAACAACAATTTAGTGTATCTCATATTTTCATAGTGTTATTCAGATTTTATCATGATATGTACTGATGTTAGATCTTTTCTGTTGCGCAGGTCTGTCCATCCGCAGTGTGTGCTGGCGGGCCGACAGGATCCTGGCCGGGACTCAGGACAGCGAGATCTTCGAGGTGATGGTCAGAGATCGAGATAAACCTCTGCTCATCATGCAGGGTCACTCAGAGGGGGAACTCTGGGCCCTCGACCTGCACCCCAAACAACCGCTCGCTGTGACCGGCAGCGACGACCGATCCGTACGGTCAGTTCACACACACACACACAGGACAGATGGATCTTTCATCTTTATTTCTATACTGCTTTTTACAATGTAGATTGTGTCAAAGCAGCTAAACATAAATGAAGAAAAGGGCTCAATCTCATTCAGGGCTCGAAATTGAGACCGTTTTGGTCGCATATGCGCCCAAAATTTAATCTATGCGATCTCAAAATATATTTGGGAGCATTTGTGTGACTGCATAAAATTGTTGCCGTGCAACCGGTTTTCACCATAGATATTTATTATATTGGTTTATCATATATCTATGGGTTTTCACTGAAAAATGTTCACGATATGTGTGGATTTAGGAGACATTCACGCAGAATGCATATTTGCACCTTAAACGCGAAACGCAGCTCTCAGGAATAGTTTAAAACAGTTGTCATGTCAACTTGCTGCAGTAAACAAACCCTGCAATGCTTGACCTGTCTTCAAGCTCTTCTGATTGGCCCACTGCGCTAGAACTGAATGCGAATGGATTGGTTAATATCAGCTGTCAATCACACAGTCAATGCCTTCAGATGACAGGGAGCAACAGCCTGAAGATGAGAAAATGAAAATAATACTGACAGATTTTGTTTTAGAAACCACCTAAAGTTACAAATAATGGCACATCTTATTAGTGATCATGTGGTGAACGTTAATCCACCATATTCCTTTTTCGAAGAGTGGATAAAAGACTTGCAGACAGAGTTTGCAGGTAACCGCGTTTGCCACTGAATCTACACAGCACAATTTAAGCGCGAGAGCTTCTGTCAGGATGCTTTTTCACCTATGCAGGTATGTACAATGTAACAGCGCGTGCACCATCTCATGCATTCACTTAGATGAAACTAATATTGCAGCTAATAAAAAGATCGTTATTGCTATCCCAGCTAGCAAAATTCATGTGGCTCAAATCCGGCCCACACCAGACACTTACATATGGCCCACATACCGCATGGAAGGATGGCACTTGGTTGGTCCACTCTTGTTTGCCAGATCTGGGCCACAATTAAGCCAAAGCAATACCACATATCAGCCAGAATTCAACCAAATGAACCATAACTGACCCTATTCTGGGCCACAATCTGCTTTTATTCTGGCCCAGATCTGGCCCACACCTTACACTTGCTGGGTGTGGCAAAGTACAAAAATCCCAGCATGCATTGCAGTATGTATACATTCTATAGCGTATTGATGCTACAGTTTCATTATTTGCTTTTGATTCTGCTGTTTATGTTGACGTTGTTGATTTTGTCACTTTTAGTCTCCTGTTTGTGATGTTTGTGAATTTTGTTTATTTATTTTTTTATTTGTCACCGTTGTTGAGGTTCATACGCTGATTATTGATCTCTCTGTGAGCAGAAGTTGAACCATAGAATTTTTTTAGCTTATAAACCTTCATAATTCGGTGGCATGTGCAAGCATGTTATTACGTTACTTCTAATAATGGATTAAACATTGGTTAACATCAGTGAATTATATTATTTCATCACAGGTGGTGCCTCACTTAATTTTATTGTTCTTTTGTTTTGTTTTGTTTTTACTTGGCTTGTTTGCTGTCTTAAATAAACTTTTTAAGCAATGTTCTTAAAAATTACTGCAGCCCAAAAGAAAATTTATATTACACTTTTCTCCATGATGGTGACTTTAGTCTATGTGGTCCACATATGTTTTAAGATAACTGGGCCACATTTGCCATATCTTCTCTGGGCTGTTTTAGGTTCACAGCCACATTAGCCAGAGCTTACTGTGCCAAATATTTGCTAAAAGTGGCCCACGTTTGTTTTAGGATAACTGGGCCACATTTGCTATATCTTCTCTGGGCCACTATAGGCTCAAATCCCCATTAGCCATAGCTTACTGTGCTGAATATTCGCCCAAAGTGGCCCACATATGTTTTAAGATAACTAGGCCACATTTGCCATATTTTCTCTGGGCCACATTAGGCTCACAGCCACAATAGATAGAGCTTACTGTGCCAAATATTTGCTAAAAGTGGCCCACGTTTGTTTTAGGATAACTGGGCCACATTTGCCATATCTTCTCTGGGTCACTATAGGCTCAAATCCACATTAGCCATAGCTTACTGTGCTGAATATTTGCCAAAAGTGGCCCACATATGTTTTAAGATAACTGGGCCACATTTGCCATATCTTCTCTGGGCTGTTTTAGGTTCACAGCCACATTAGCCAGAGCTAACTGTGCCAAATATTTGCTAAAAGTGGCCCACGTTTGATTTAGGATAACGGGGCCACATTTGCCATATCTTCTCTGGGTCACTATAGGCTCAAATCCACATTAGCCATAGCTTACTGTGCTGAATATTCGCCGAAAGTGGTCCACATATGTTTTAATATGGTTGCCACTGAATCTACACAGCACAATTTAAGCGCGAGAGCTTCTGTCAGGATGCTTTTTCACCTATGCAGGTATGTACAATGTAACAGCGCGTGCACCATCTCATGCATTCACTTAGATGAAACTAATATTGCAGCTAATAAAAAGATCGTTATTGCTATCCCAGCTAGCAAAATTCATGTGGCTCAAATCCGGCCCACACCAGACACTTACATATGGCCCACATACCGCATGGAAGGATGGCACTTGGTTGGTCCACTCTTGTTTGCCAGATCTGGGCCACAATTAAGCCAAAGCAATACCACATATCAGCCAGAATTCAACCAAATGAACCATAACTGACCCTATTCTGGGCCACAATCTGCTTTTATTCTGGCCCAGATCTGGCCCACACCTTACACTTGCTGGGTGTGGCAAAGTACAAAAATCCCAGCATGCATTGCAGTATGTATACATTCTATAGCGTATTGATGCTACAGTTTCATTATTTGCTTTTGATTCTGCTGTTTATGTTGACGTTGTTGATTTTGTCACTTTTAGTCTCCTGTTTGTGATGTTTGTGAATTTTGTTTATTTATTTTTTTATTTGTCACCGTTGTTGAGGTTCATACGCTGATTATTGATCTCTCTGTGAGCAGAAGTTGAACCATAGAATTTTTTTAGCTTATAAACCTTCATAATTCGGTGGCATGTGCAAGCATGTTATTACGTTACTTCTAATAATGGATTAAACATTGGTTAACATCAGTGAATTATATTATTTCATCACAGGTGGTGCCTCACTTAATTTTATTGTTCTTTTGTTTTGTTTTGTTTTTACTTGGCTTGTTTGCTGTCTTAAATAAACTTTTTAAGCAATGTTCTTAAAAATTACTGCAGCCCAAAAGAAAATTTATATTACACTTTTCTCCATGATGGTGACTTTAGTCTATGTGGTCCACATATGTTTTAAGATAACTGGGCCACATTTGCCATATCTTCTCTGGGCTGTTTTAGGTTCACAGCCACATTAGCCAGAGCTTACTGTGCCAAATATTTGCTAAAAGTGGCCCACGTTTGTTTTAGGATAACTGGGCCACATTTGCTATATCTTCTCTGGGCCACTATAGGCTCAAATCCCCATTAGCCATAGCTTACTGTGCTGAATATTCGCCCAAAGTGGCCCACATATGTTTTAAGATAACTAGGCCACATTTGCCATATTTTCTCTGGGCCACATTAGGCTCACAGCCACAATAGATAGAGCTTACTGTGCCAAATATTTGCTAAAAGTGGCCCACGTTTGTTTTAGGATAACTGGGCCACATTTGCCATATCTTCTCTGGGTCACTATAGGCTCAAATCCACATTAGCCATAGCTTACTGTGCTGAATATTTGCCAAAAGTGGCCCACATATGTTTTAAGATAACTGGGCCACATTTGCCATATCTTCTCTGGGCTGTTTTAGGTTCACAGCCACATTAGCCAGAGCTAACTGTGCCAAATATTTGCTAAAAGTGGCCCACGTTTGATTTAGGATAACGGGGCCACATTTGCCATATCTTCTCTGGGTCACTATAGGCTCAAATCCACATTAGCCATAGCTTACTGTGCTGAATATTCGCCGAAAGTGGTCCACATATGTTTTAAGATAACTACGCCACATTTGCCATATTTTCTCTGGGCCACATTAGGCTCACAGCCGCAATAGCCAGAGCTTACTGTGCTGAATATTTGCCAAAATTGGCACACATACAGTTGAAGTCAGAATTATTAGCCCCCCTGTTTATTTTTCCCCAATTTCTGTTTAACAGAGAGAAGATTTGTTCAGCACATTTCCAATCATAATAGTTTTAATAACTCATTTCTAATAACTGATTTATTTTATCTTTGTCATAATGACAGTAAATAATATTTGACTAGATATTCTTCAAGACACTTCTATACAGCTTAAAGTGACATTTAAAGGCTTAACTCGGTTAATTAGGTTAACTAGGCAGGTTAGGGTAATTAGGCAAGTTATTGTATAACGATGGTTTGTTCTGTAGACTATCGGAAAAAAAAATTCCTTAAAGGGGCTAATAATATTGACCTTAAAATGTTTATTAAAAAATTAAAAACTGCTTCTATTCTAGTCGAAATAAAACAAATAAGACTTTCTCCAGAAGAAAAAATATTATCAGACATACTGTGAAAATTTCCTTGCTCTGTTAAACATAATTTGGGAAATATTTAAAAAAGAAAATAAAATTCAAAAGGTGGATAATAATTCTGACTTCAACTGTATGACTTAAGATAACTGGGCCACATTTGCACTTACACGTGTGAGCCACTTTAGGTTTAGACCCGGATTACCCTTAAATGACCATGCCACATTTTTACCAACTGTGGCCCACATTTGTCCTCCATCATTTGAGCCAAATTTATCATTTTCCACATGGGCCACATTAGGCTCACATTCAGATTACATTTTGCCATAAGTGCCAAATCTTTGCCTTAAATGGCTCATATATGAATTTGAATCTTTGGCCCCCCTTTGCCATTGTACAGGTGGGCCACTTCAGGCTCACATTCATTTCGTCTGGGCAGAAGGAATACCACAAGTGCTGCATAACTGCCTAAAGTGGCCCACATTCGCATGCTATCTGGGATTAAGAAGACGTATGCAAATAATAAGTTATATGTCAATAGCGTCTGTGCAATATCAGACAGCACCCGTGAGAACAGCACTGTTATTATCATTAGCTAAGTTTCATTCATGTCAAGCAGTTGTGTGCAGGGCCGGTGGGCGCATGGGTATTTATTTAAAAAAAAAAATTCTTGTTAGTTTTGATTAGTGTTGATTTCAAATGCAATATCTGGTGCTCCTAAATTTTTTAAGGTAAGGAGTACCTGTGCTACCAAGCAAAAAGGCTAATATTGAGCCCTGTCATTTGAATTTAAAGCGACAGTCACCAAAACACCACAAAACCAAACCAAAGCCTAAAAGAATCAGTTCACACACACACTTTATGGACATCAGAGACTTATTCTATATCTTGTATAAAGGGGGCATAATTAAGAGTTTTTAGATATTTGGAGTAGAAACAAGACAAAACCTTCAAGTAAGAAAGCATGCAATACCTAAAGTACATAAACTCATGAATTTATTTTCATGACACATGCATATTTTTTCTCCCTCAGGCTGTGGAGTTTGTCTGAGCACACACTGATTGCTCGCTGCAACATGGAGGAGGCGGTGCGCAGTGTTTCCTTCATCAACGACGGCTCTCAGCTGGCTCTGGGCATGAAGGATGGATCCTTTACAGTCCTGCGCGTCAGGTACTTCACCATTCACTCCAGACGCATCTGCTCAAACCAAGCTTATTTTAGGAAAACCAAATACAACACGAAAACTATTGGTCAAAAACATTTTTCGTTAACCGAAATAAAATGGAAAAAATTCACAATAAATGAAAAACTAAAACTTAACGGAACAAATCAAAATAAAATAATTAGCAAAAGTTATAATGGGCGGCACGGTGGCTCAGTGGTTAGCACTGTCGCCTCACAGCAAGAATGTCGCTGGTTCGAGTCTCAGCTTGGCCAGTTGGCATTTCTGTGTGGAGTTTGCATGTTCTCCCCGTGTTGGCGTGGGTTTCCTCCGGGTCCTCCGGTTACCCCCACAGTCCAAACACATGCGCTATAGGGGAATTGATGAACTAAATTGGCCGTGTGTGTGAGTGAATGAGCGTGTATGGGTGTTTCCCAATACGGGTTTGCAGCTGGAAGGGCATCCGCTGTGTAAAACTTATGCTGGATAAGTTGGTGGTTCATTCCACTGTGGCAATCTCTGAAATAGAGACTAAGTTGAAGGAAAATGAATGAATGAATGACACCATAATTGTTTTCTGGATTAGTAAGCACTCGTTCTGTGGTGTGAAATCTGTGGCTGTTTAGTGAAATACCAGTAGATGCACTTTTACAGACAAACACATCAGTCAAGAGCAGGGCTATATCATTCATTCATTCATTTTCTTTTCGGCTTTGCCCCTTTATTAATCTAGGGTCGCTACAGCGGAATGAACTGCCAACTTATCCAGCATGTGTTTTACGCAGCGGATGCCCTTCCAGCTGCAACCCATCACTGGGAAACATTTACACACACACTCATTCACAAACATACACTACGGACAATTTATCTTACCCAATTCACCTGTACTGCATGTCTTTGGACTTGTGGGGGAAAACGGGAGCACCCGGAGGAAACCCACGCGAACACGGGGAGAACATGCAAACTCCGCACAAAAACGCCAACTGACCCATCCGAGGCTCAAACCAGCGACCTTCTTGCTGTGAGGCCACAGCACTACCTACTGCGCCACCGCGTCACCCCAGGTGACCACCATCATTTGCCTAAAAAAATGTACACTACAATAGTCATGTTTAGCTACATATACAGTATGATCTTTAATAGCCTAGTTTCTCTCGAGGTTTTTTAAATTCTTCACTTTCGCCAATTGGTGAAGTTTTTTCCTCCACTGGCTTGCATGACTGACATGGTCTAGTTTGGTCTATTTTAGCAGCGAAAATTTATTTTTTTATTTTTTTTCTCCCATCTTGTAGCCTACTCGCGAGAGGCGCACCCCACCAGTTGAGAACCACTGATCTAAAACACAGCCAAGGAGACTCTCAGATGCTTTCAGAGAAAGAAAATCAAGCTGTAGAACACAGGTGTCAAAGCCAGTTCCTGGAGGGCCGCATCCCTGCACAGTTTAGTTCCAACCCTGCTTCAACACACCTATACCTGTAGGTTTCAAACAAGCCTGAAGGACTAACTTAGTTTGATCAGGTGCGTTTAATTAGGGTTGGAACTAAACTGTGCAGAGCTGCGGCCCTCCAGGAACTGGCTTTGACATCTGTGCTGTAGAATGACCCAGCCAATCACCTGACCCCAATCCAATAGAAAATACAAAATAAAGCTCAGATTTGATAGACGAGACCCACAGAAGCATCAAGATTTTGACACTCTGTTGAAGTCTGTGAGAAACTCACACCTGAGCAATGCATGTGACTTCATTCTCCATATGAGAGGCGGCTTTACGCTGCCATCACCAAAAACGCCTTTTATAGTCCTTTTTCTTGGCTGCTGCATGGAGGCCGCCATAGCGACCAGCGTCTTCCGGTGAATGGTTAGAACTTCCGTTTACACTGTTTACAACTGGTAATTTGCGCTACGAAAATGGGTTTCAATAGCGTTTTGAGTGGATTACGGAGTGTTTTTGTGAGTGTGTTAAAGCTGTTATAATCTGTCAGATGTGGTTCAAGCGCGAGAGAAAAACGTTCTCCTAGTTCACATGTCTGCCGTCAGAAATACAGTGTGTGCGTGTTTCCCCTGCCTGTCAGCTGTTAGCTCAGCGGCTCTTTAGCACACACACGCACGCAATACTTCACTGCATCATAGAGCAAACCCAGATTACTGGCATGAAACATAACAGGTGTGTAAGTCATGCAATTTATAAAAATGACCAATAAAAGTCCGTTACTGATACTCTGCTGGCTGATTTGCTGTTCATTCTAATCGCGAGCCGTTTATGTTTCATTTAGTGTGTTGTGTTTACCAGGGTTTGTGTTTTTCTGTCATGTCAAAACATCACTTTATTTTTACTCTGTCACAGTTATTAAATCAGTGTGTTAGTGGGACAGTACAGTAGGCTACGTGTGTGTTAAACATTTTGGTGAACTATATTTGTTTGGGCTAGACTAGTTATATATCTGAAAGAAAGAGAAACTGTTGACTTTAGCGATGACGAGGCTTCATTTAAACGGCAGAAGATGCCGTCTGACAACGAGAGAAAAATGCCTCAGCCACCGTATTAGATCACATTTTTTTAAAATGATCAGTCCAGGAGGTGGCGCTGATCGACAACAGTATTAGTTCAAAGATGATAAAAGCAGGTAAAATAGATTAAAACTATCATTTCAAAGCTGTCCAAATGAGACCGTTTACACGCATCAGCTGCCGACCGGAAGTTCTTAGCATTCTCCTTGCGCATACAAGCAAAGCATAATGGGTAATTTGGCGTTCCATGAAAAAGGTCTATAGAAAGTATTAAACACATTTCAGTAGTTCAGTGCTTTCTCCTTCTGTCATTTCATTGTTATTACACAAAACAAAGTTTTCCGATTTCTTTGTTTTGTTTGGGTTTTTACTACAATCTGCTTCAATTCCATGTCTACAGCTCCTTTAGGAATATTATTCCCAGGAAAAAAATGGCGTGTTTAATATTTATTTTCCCCGCTGTATACAGTATATATAATGTTAATACAAGGTTTTTATTTTAATTGTGATTAACAATCAATTGACAGCACTAGTAAAATTGCCATAATAAGCTTGACTCAAATGCAGGCCGTTTGTGTGTGTGTGTGTTCAGGGACATGACGGAGGTGGTGCACATCAAGGACAGAAAGGAGGTCATTCACGAGCTCAAGTTTTCCCCTGATGGCTCGTATCTGGCCGTGGGCTCAAATGACGGCTTTGTGGACATTTACGCCGTGGCGCAGCGCTATAAGAAAGTGGGCGAGTGCAACAAATCCACCTGCTTTATAACACACCTGGACTGGTCTGTGGACAGCCGATTCCTGCAGACCAATGACGGAGCTGGAGAACGATACTTCTACAGGATGCCAAGTAAGAGACGATCAGATTCATCCATTCATTCATTTTCCTTTGGCTTAGTCCCTTATTTATCAGAGATCGCCACAGTGGAATGAACCGACAACCATTCCAGCATATGTTTTACACTGTGGATGCCCTTCCAGCTGCAACCCAGTACTGGGAAACACCCATACAGTCTTGCATTCACACACACTCATACACTAGGGCCAATTTAGTTCATCAATTCCCCTATAGCGCATGAGTTTGGACTGTGGGGAAAACCAGAGCACCCGGAGGAAACCCACGCCAACACATCAATTCAACTCAATCCCCTCTTGTCTCTTTAAACTGGGGTATCCAATGAATATAAGTTAACAGACAAACAAAAGTACAGTATCCAGAATGAGAGATCAATAGAATACAGTATACAAAATAACAAATATGCACATTTAATATATATATGCATATGTGCAGTTTTGAAATGACAAGGTTTTTTTTTTCACAGTCATGTTCGTTCATTCATTCATTTTTTTTTTTCGGCTTAATCCCTTCATTAATCTGGGGTCGCCACAGCGGAATGAACCGCCAACTTATCCAGCATATGTTTATGCAGGGGATGCCCTTCTAGCAGCAACTCATGACTGGGAAACACCCATACACTCTCATTCACACACATACACTACGGACAATTTAGGCTACCCAATTGACCTATAGCGGACTGTATGGGGGACTGTGGGGGAAACCGGAGCACCCGGAGGAAACCCACGCCAACACGGGGAGAACATGCAAACTCCACACAGAAATGCCAACTGACTCAGCCGAGGCTTGAACCAGCGACCTTCTTGCTGTGAGGTGATTGTGCTACCCACTGCGCCGCCGTGCCACCCCAGTCATGTTCAACAATATTCAAATTGTGATTCCCATAGCTTGAAATGTCATTCAAGACTTGCTCAAATGTGGTCCTGTGTAAAAAGTGTCCTAAATTATTATGTTAATGAATTATTGATGTTTTACATTTATATGCATGCAACCTTTATGCAAATATATAAATTATATATATTATATATACAGTTGAAGTCCTCCTAAATTATTTTCCCCAGTTTCTGCTTAACAGAGAGAAGATTTCTTCAGCACATTTCTAATCATAATAGTTTTAATAACTCATTTCTAATAACTGATTTATTTTATCTTTGCCATTCATTCATTCATTCATTCATTTTCTTTTCGGCTTAGTCCCTTTATTAATCAGGGGTCGCCACATATCCAGCATGTGTTTTACGCAGCGGATGCCCTTCCAGCCGCAACCCATCTCTGGGAAACATTCACACACACTACGGACAATTTAGCATACCCAATTCACCTGTACCGCATGTCTTTGGACTGTGGGGGAAACCGGAGCACCCGGAGGAAACCCACGCGAACGCAGGGAGAACATGCAAACTCCACACAGAAACGCCAACTGACCCAGCCGAGGCTCGAACCTGTGACCCAGCGACCTTCTTGCTGTGAGGCGACAGCACTACCTACTGCGCCACTGCGTCGCCTATCTTTGCCATGATGATTGTAAATAATATTTGACTAGATATTCTTCAAGATACTAGTATACAGCTTAAAGTGACATTTAAAGGCTTAACTAGGTTAATTAGGGTAAAGTTAGGGTAATTAGGCAAGTCATTGTATAACAGTGGTTTGTTCTGTAGACAATCCAAAACTAATATTGCTTAAGGGGGCTAATAATATTGACCTTAAAATGGTTTTAAAACAATTAAAAATTGCTTTTATTCTAGCCGAAATAAAACAAATAAGACTTTCTCCAGAAGAAAAAATATTATCAGACATACTGTGAAAAATTCCTGAATCTGTTAAACATCATTTAGGAAATATTTGAAAAAAGAGTTAACAGGAGGGCGAATCATTTTATATCTATGTCAATTCCCACCTTTAAATCTGATCTCTTCTGTGTTGTTAGCGGGTAAGTTCCTGCCAAAGGAGGAAGCCAAAGGGATCCACTGGATGACGTGGACGTGTGTCCTCGGGCCTGAAGTGAACGGTATTTGGCCCAAATACTCCAACGTCAATGATATTAACTCAGTGGACGCAAACTACAGCAGTGCAGTGCTCGTGACGGGTGACGACTTCGGCCTGGTCAAACTCTTCAGATTCCCCTGTCTGAAGAAAGGTCAGTCTGAACCGAGATTTTCTACGCCAGGTCTTTTCTGTGTTCTCTATTTCCCACCCCGATGTGCAGCACCATTTATGAGATTTAAGACCTTTGAAGACATGATGCCAACCATCGAGGAACAACACATACACCTAATACACAAATACACTCATTGAACATGTGCACATAGACTATACTATATACCTGCAGTTATAATAACTTGAACTAATTGACTAGTAACTAGCAGCTTTAAACAGTTAAAGTCATTAGTAACTAATAAATTCATGGTAACTAATAACCTTCACTTTTCTGAATGTTTTGTAATGCAATACTGTGCACCTCTTGTAAAGCTGCACTATACAAATAAGCTTGAATTGAATTGAACGTCCAGACATCAGAGAGATCCCTCAGATAAAGCAGACGGTGATGATGGGTAACCTGTGGGGTTTTTTTTTAGCTGCCAAATTCAAGAAGTACATCGGTCACTCTGCACACGTCACCAATGTGCGCTGGTCACATGACCTGCAGTGGGTTTTGAGCACCGGAGGAGCCGATCACTCCGTCTTCCAGTGGAGGTTCCTGCCGGAGGGAGTCATGAACGGAGTGCTGGAGCCGCTGCTGCAAGGTGACATTTTAAATGCGTTTTCTTAATGTTTTAATATATTTGATACATTTTAAAAAGTTTTCATTTAATGTTTTGCATGAATCTTATTTTTCTAATTATTTATGTTTTATGAATTTATTTATTTCACTTTTCTTCTGAACATTTTAATTTATATATATATATATATATATATATATATATATATATATATATATATATATATATATATATATATATATATTTTTTTTTTTATTTTTTTTATTTTTTTATTTATAATATTTTTTTATTTATTATTTTCTGGTCTCTGTGTGTGTGTGTGTGTGTGTGTGTGTGTGTGTGTGTGTGTGTGTGTGTGTGTGTGTGTGTGTGTGTGTGTGTGTGTGTGTGTGTGTGTGATTTAGTGCATCAATAAAGTATGTAAAGTATGTTTTTGTATATACAATCTGAAAAAGTTTTGAAAAATAAGATGCATAATTTAAGATATAATATGCAAGATTATTATGTGATGTAATATAATAGAATAGATATATATCTGATATATATCTATATATATCTCTGCACTGGTGGAAGGCGTGCATTGGCTCAAGTCCGCAGGCCGAGTGCCTTAGTGTCCCACCAGTGACAATATACAGCCCTATTGCACTGCTAAGATTGTGATATTGCTTTTATACAACAGTTCGACGGCATAATCATGTATATAAAAAGAAAATCAAACACGTAGTCTAAAAACCCTTTTGTATGAGGAACTAATTTTTTCCACCATTCATTCACCTCTGCAGCTGACGTCAAAACAGCAGAAGCTGTTGCTAATTCACCAACGTCAATTTAGAGCTAGTGTTTGAATGATTCTCTAGCGTAATGTCTAAAGTGATGTCAAAACAGGTGATTTTAACTACATTTTAATATTATAAGGCTGAACGGCATGAAATGCCATCAGTCTACCGAGATTTCGCAGTATTTCTCTGTTGCAATCGGGAATTCACAATAATTAACCCCGAAAAAGCCAAAGCAAAGCAAACACTATCTTATTACTATGATATAAATACAACACTACAACATACAACAGAGAGAGATCAACTTATAATGTCAATCACCTGCTCTATAATGATTTCATCAGCTGCAGTTTGAAACTTACGCTGGGAAAATGCAGTTTTTCTCCCCTAAGAAAGTATTATGCGGTCTCTGTCACCATCTCACGTCAACCATCTGTGCTCTCTGCTCAATGATAAGATGGCTGCCAACGTGCTGAATCTCCGAAATTATAAATATTTAAAATAGGCACTATCCTTATAAATAAACTGCATAGTTGCAATTTATGAGGCCTAACAAAGCCTCAAAAGTACATTATGTTGTCCAACAGCTGCAATATTTGTCAAACTGTAGTGAGTTTATTGATCTGCCGTCACTCTATATGGGCGGAAAAATACACAAGGTTGAGGAGGCTGTAAGAGTGCTGTTATTGCACAATATTTCACAGCTATCAGCCAATCAGATTTGAGAACCAGACAGAACTGTTATAGAAATATATATTATTATTTCTAGTCATTTCTCCCATAGGCAACTGAATCGGAAGTTCTAAAACAAAAATAAGTGAGTTGCTGTGTAAAGTAAAGTAATTAAGCCTATAATTATTACTATTTTAAAATGTTATTTTTGCAACAGCAATATATTTATATTGTAATTTTCTATGATAATAATGACAAAATCTGTAGTAATCATTATGAATTATAAATAAGTACTGATATAATCCACACATGCATGCAGCCCAAAATAAACAAATATTGCTCAGATAATGCTGATGAAGAGTTTTAGCTGAGGTGTTTTATTATGGATGTTTGTTGTGTTGTTCAGAGGCGTATGCAGACTCTAACAGTGGAGAATCAGACTCGGATCTGTCGGACGTCCCGGAGCTGGACTCAGACATCGAGCAGGAGGCTCAGATCAGCTACGAGCGGCAGGCAAGAGAACAGAGATCGCTAACATTTTACTTGTGTTCATAAGACTGTCATGACACTATTATAATCATGACATGACACATCATGAATATAAAGGAGATTTTAATGCATGTTTATGACAACTGTCATTAAAGGTCTCATGAAGTGCTTTGACATGTGCATTTTTTATTCAAAGTTTGACATAAAATGAAGAAGGGGCGGGGCATAGAGTAGCCCCTCCCCTTTAAAAAAAAGCAGCCAATAGCGTTTGGTTTTTCTCACAGCTCTGCCAGTTTGTCACAGCTCTGCCACATTTGTCATGAAGCCAGTATAGTTATGTCATGAATACTTTTGGTCACTTAATTTGATAATGCGATGTCAAGTTGTCATAACAAAGACATCCCAAACAATGTCATCATAGCATTTAAACTGAACGAATGACACTTAATGACAGTTGTCTTTAGCATGCAATAAAATCTCATTCATATTCATGATGTGTCATCTCATGATTATAAAGGTTTCATGCCAGTCTTGTAGTCAAGTAAAGTGTTAGGCAGAGTTCAGACTCGCTCGGCTGCTTTAATGCTCATTATTTTCACAGCTCATTGACTGACTGTTGCTCCAAACACCCGCAGGTTTATAAAGAAGATCTTCCTCAGCTCAAGAAGAAACTGGCCGGATCTCTGAAGAGGCAGAAAGCTCCGGATGAAGGGCTGCGCCTGCAGTTTGTCCACGGGTACAGACCCTCAGAACTTTATTAGGACTTTCAGATCAACACTATACACAACACACTATCCATGACCCTTTCACTAATATACAGTTTAACACAAAAATTATTAGCTATTCTATGAAATTTATTATAAAGTGCATCCGGGAAGTATTCACAGCGCTTTACTTTTTCCACATTTGTTTGTTACAGCCTTATTCCAAAATGGATTCAATTGATTGATTTCCTCAACATTCTACACACAATCCCCCATAATGACAATGTGAAAAAAGAGTTTTTGAAATTGTTGCAAATTTATTAAAAATAAAAAAGCTGAAATATCACATGTACATCAGTATTCACAGCCTTTGCTCAATACTTTGTTGAAGCACTTTTGGCAGCGATTACAGCCTCAAGTCTTTTTGAATATGATGCCACAAGCTCGGCACACCTGTCTTTGGGAATTTTTCCCCATTCCTCTTCGCAGTACCTCTCAAGCTCTATCAGGTTGGATGGGAAGCGACGGTGTACAGCCATTTTCAGATCTCTCCAGAGATGTTTAATAGGATTTAGGTCTGGGCTCTGGCTGGGCTTCTCGAGGACATTCAATGGGCCAGTGAATGGCTGGGCCATTGAAGGACATGTCTCTAAACATAATAGTTTTAATAGCTCTTTTCTAATAACTGATTTCTTTTATCTTTGCCATGATGACAGTAAATAATATTTGACTGGATATTTTTCTAGTTACTAGTATTCAGCTAGTATTCATTGGACAACAGTGAAAAAAATTTTAAGATGGCAAATAATATTGACCCTAAATGATATATTTAAAAAACTTAGTTACATTATTGCATTATAAAGAAATAAGACTTTCTGCAGATGAATAAATATTATAGGAAATACTGTAAACAATACTTGTCTGTTTATTATGAAATCTATTATCATAATTTATATATATATTTATATTTATATATATATATTTGTCTTTTTTACATTTTGTTACACTGACTTTTTTTTATTTTTATGAACAACTTTCATTGAATATATATATATATATATATATATATATATATATATATATATATATATATATATATATATATATATATATACATATATAATATTTTCAAAGTAATTTATGATTGCTGTTAGGGCTGCACGATATTGGAAGAATGCGATATATATGTGCAATATATCACACGAGTAGCAGTGCGATGTGTTTATACAACAGTTTGACGGCATAATCGTGTATATAAAAAAAGAAAATCAAACACAGAGAGTCTAAAAATCCTTATGTATGAGGAACTACTTTCCTCCGCCATTCATTCACATCTGCAGCTGATGTCAGAAAAGCAGAAACCATTGCTCATTCACCAACGTCAATTTAAGGCTAGTATTTGAATGATTCTCTAGCGTAATGTCTAAAGTGATGACAAAACAGATGATTTTGCTCACATTTTAATATTATAAGGCTGAACGGCATGAAATGTCATCAGTCTACTGAGATTTCCCAGTATTTCTCTGTTGAAATTCGGAGATCACAATAACCCCGAAAAAGGCAAAGCAAACGCTACTAGATTACTATGGTATGAATACAGCACTACAACATACAACAGAGAGAGATTGACTTAGAATGCCACTTACCTGCTCTATAATGATTTGATCAGCTGCAGTTGAAATTCATGCTCTTTTTCTCCTCTGAGGATTTATTATGTCGGCACCTGTCGCCATCTTGTGGCGGAACGTTAACCATCTTTGCTCTGCTCAGTATGACAGGCTAATGGATACTGTCGCGCTGAATCTCCAAAATTATAAATATTTAAAATAGGCACTATCCTTATGAGTAAACTGCATAGTTGCAATCTAAACAAATACATTCTCACCAAAAAAGCCTCAAAAGTACTTTATGTTGTTCAACAGCTTCAATATTTGTCAAACTGTAGTGAGTTTTTGATCTGCTGTCACTCTGTGTGGGCGGAGTACACAAGGGTGAAGTGTACGAGTACTGAATATCGCACGGCTATCAACCAATCAGATTCGAGAACCAGCCAGAACTAATTTCATTAATTTTCTTTTTTTTTTGGCTTAGTCCCTTTATTAATCTGGGGTTGCCACAGCGGAATGAACCGCCAACATATCTAGCATATGTTTTACAAAGCGGATGCCCTTCCAGCTGCAACCCTTCACTGGGAAACACCCATACACTCTCTTTCACACACATAAATTTTTTTACGCACAATTTTAGCTTACCCAATTCATCTGTACCACATGTCTTTGGACTTATGGGGGAAACCAGAGCACCCGGAGGAAACTCACACAGAATATATATATATATATATATATATATATATATATATATATATATATATATATATATATATATTTATATATATATATATTTATATATAGATGTGCTTTTTTTTAACGTTTTGTTAAACTTTTTTGGTCTTTTTGTTGGACTTTCATATTTTATATACATAATTTTGTATTTCTGTATAGTTTAAGCATATTTTCTATATGACATATTTACAGAATTAATGCAGTAATTAAATATATATATATAAATATATATATATGATTTATATATATATATATATATATATATATATATATATATATATATATATATATATATATATATATATATATATATATATATATATATATATACAGGGAGTGCAGAATTATTAGGTAAATGAGTATTTTGACCACATCATCCTCTTTATGCATGTTGTCTTACTCCAAGCTGTATAGGCTCGAAAGCCTACTACCAATTAAGCATATTAGGTGATGTGCATCTCTGTAATGAGAAGGGGTGTGGTCTAATGACATCAACACCCTATATCAGGTGTGCATAATTATTAGGCAATTTCCTTTCCTTTGGCAAAATGGGTCAAAAGAAGGACTTGCCAGGCTCCGAAAAGTCAAAAATAGTGAGATATCTTGCAGAGGGATGCAGCACTCTTAAAATTGCCAAGCTTCTGAAGCGTGATCATCCAACAATCAAGCGTTTCATTCAAAATAGTCAACAGGGTCGCAAGAAGCGTCTGGAAAAACCAAGGCGCAAAATAACTGCCCATGAACTGAGAAAAGTCAAGCGTGCAGCTGCCAAGATGCCACTTGCCACCAGTTTTGCCATATTTCAGAGCTGCAACATCACTGGAGTGCCCAAAAGCACAAGGTGTGCAATACTCAGAGACATGGCCAAGGTAAGAAAGGCTGAAAAACGACCACCACTGAACAAGACACACAAGCTGAAACGTCAAGACTGGGCCAAGAAATATCTCAAGACTGATTTTTCTAAGGTTTTATGGACTGATGAAATGAGAGTGAGTCTTGATGGGCCCGTGGCTGGATCGGTAAAGGGCAGAGAGCTCCAGTCCGACTCAGACACCAGCAAGGTGGAGGTGGAGTACTGGTTTGGGCTGGTATCATCAAAGATGAGCTTGTGGGGCCTTTTCGGGTTGAGGATGGAGTCAAGCTTAACTCCCAGTCCTACTGCCAGTTTCTGGAAGACACCTTAAAGCAGTGGTACAGGAAGAAGTCTGCATCCTTCAAGAAAACATGATTTTCATGCAGGACAATGCTCCATCACACGCGTCCAAGTACTCCACAGTGTGGCTGGCAAGAAAGGGTGTAAAAGAAGAAAAACTAATGACATGGCGTCCTTGTTCACCTGTTCTGAACCCCATAGAGAACCTGTGGTCCATCATCAAATGTGAGATTTACAAGGAGGGAAAACAGTACACCTCTCTGAACAGTGTCTGGGAGGCTGTGGTTGCTGCTGCACGCAATGTTGATGGTGAACAGATCAAAACACTGACAGAATCCATGGATGGCAGGCTTTTGAGTGTCCTTGCAAAGAAAGGTGGCTATATTGGTCACTGATTTGTTTTTGTTTTGTTTTTGAATGTCAGAAATGTATATTTGTGAATGTTGAGATGTTATATTGGTTTCACTGGTGAAAATAAATCATTGAAATGGGTATATATTTGTTTTTTGTTAAGTTGCCTAATAATTCTGCACAGTAATAGTCACCTGCACACACAGATATCCTCCTAAAATAGCTCAAACTAAAAACAAACTAAAAACTACTTCCAAAAATATTCAGCTTTGATATTAATGAGTTTTTTGGGTTCATTGAGAACATGGTTGTTGTTCAATAATAAAATTAATCCTCAAAAATACAACTTGCCTAATAATTCTGCACTCCCTGTATATATTTATTTATTCTTAATATACAGTAATATGTTGCCTGGATATGTTTTAGAAGTCATGTTAACAGTGATGTGCTGTGTTTGTGTTTCAGGTACAGAGGCTGTGACTGCAGGAATAATCTGTTTTACACTCAGGCCGGTGAGGTGGTGTATCATGTAGCGGCTGTAGCAGTGGTTTATAACCGACAGCAGCACACACAGCGCTTTTACCTCGGACATGATGACGACATCCTGAGCCTCACCGTACATCCACTCAAAGACTACGTGGCCAGCGGACAGGTGAGACCAACCTGAATGACAGACAGCAGACGCCTGATGCATGTCTTAAAGGAGACCTATTAGACTAGACTCCTGTCGCTGTTCATTTGTGCTTCATCTAAAACTCCTCATTCATAATCCTATATGTGTTTATATATATATATATATACATATATATATATATATATATATATATATATATATATATATATATATATATATATATATATATATATATTATGTCAATAACAACTTTTTTTTGGATAATTAATTGTAATTAATTGTTTGACAGCACTATTATTTATCAACCACAAAATTATTATATTTTTTGTTGAAAATGAGTGATCGTTCCTCTTATTCCTGATCTGGTATCCGTCATTTCCAGCAGTTTGAAGCTGCATTGAAACTACAGTATGTAAGTTCACTTTTCTCCACTATATGGAGAAAAATCCTGAATGTTTTCCTTGAAAGTCTTCATTTCATTTCTTTGTGACTGAAGACTACATCTTGTGTAGCAGAGAGTAGAGTGAATTATCAGGAAATGTTCATTTTGCTAGTGAACTAATCTTTTAAATTGATGATATCCTTACTGACTTTCCTTTTTAAAATGTGACTGTGAATGTGACGTACAGACAGAGTGTTCATATGTGTGTGTGTCTCAGGTGGGTCGAGATCCAGCCATCCATGTGTGGGACATCCAGACGCTCAAGTGTTTGTCTCTGCTGAAGGGTCAACATCAGCGCGGGGTTTGTGCGCTCGAGTTCACAGGTCAGATGATTTATTATAGCAATGCTCCTTTTTTAACAGTTTTTAATTCAGATCACTGTAATTAAGCATGTGTACTATGAAGACTGAAAAGCTTCAAGCTCCAGACATACAATGATATACTTAATACAGATGCATCTAAATACAGGCTGTACATACAGTTGAAATCAGAATTATTCGCCCTCCTGTGATTTTCTTTTTCAGATATTTCCCAAATGATGTTTAACAGATTCAGGAATTTTTCACAGTATTTCCTATAATATTTTTTCTTCTGGAGAAAGTCTTATTTGTTTTATTTCGGCTAGAATAAAAGCAGTTTTTAATTTTTTTAAACCCATTTTAAGGTCAATATTATTAGCCCTCTTCATAGATTTATACACTAGATATCGCATAGGGACCCTGAGCATGCGTCAATAGCGCCGCCACATTGGTACAGTGCTCCTAGGACAAAAGTCATTAAACCGCATTAGTCAAGACAGTGTGCCAATGTGAAGATGCTGGACTTTAGCGCTGTGTACAGCTGTAGTAACGAGCAAACAAAGAAAACAAAGCACAAAGGCATCACATTTCATAGGTTTTTTTATGTTTTTGTATGTTATGAACTTTTGTCATTAACAATTATTGATGATAATACAGTCTCTTGCTGCATTCACCATAAGGCAAAGTAGCACCAACTCGCACTAAATTCTAGACTTATGCTAGTTTTGTTGAATAAAATAAGCAAACGATGTTATGAAATATGACAAGAAGACGCTGCGCTGCCAGAAACTTGTATTATTGTCGGCTAAGTGAACGAGTCGTTCATAACGGAGATTCATTCACAAACGAATCGCTCCCTCCGTCAGAATGAGAAGTGAAAGCAGGAGAGGGGGTGTGTTTCAGGACATGGATTAGATCAAATTAAACAGGGAAGGGGGGTAATGCATTTCCATGCACACAAACACACGCTCTTTGTCGGCAATGCCCGTGCGGTCACATCCATCAATGTAGAAAAGTGATGTAAAATTATAATATTTCGTAATTGAAAAAAATATTTGCATACTGACCACCGGGGAAAACTCCCGATCATAGATATATGTGTATATGTGTATTTCTCTGGCTTTGGATGGCCACAGTCCTCCACTTCACCTTCATCCCGCATACATTTCAAAGGAGCGCTACCCTGTACTAAAATGGCGACTCTATTGACGCATTCGTTCTAATAGACAACAGCAGGGTAGGCGACATCTAGTGTATATATCTATGAGCCCTCTTAAGCAATATTAGTTTTGGATTGTCTCCAGAACAAACCACTGTTATACAATGACTTGCCTAATTACCCTAACTTTACCCTAATTAACCTAGTTAAGCCTTTAAATGTCACTTTTAAGCTGAATATTAGTATCTAGAGTTATTTAAACTATTATGATTAGAAATGTGTTGAAAAAAATCTCTCCGTTAAACAGAAATTGGGGAAAAATATACAGGGGGGGGAAGTCAGTTGAATTCTGACTTCAACTGTAAATAGACAATAAAGATACACATACACACACACTAGTAGACAAATAGTAGGTAAGATAAACATTTAACAAATATTAACATATTTAACAACAGTTCATGAGTGTCTCGTTATATGCAAATGAGCTGCTGCCTCCCGCCCCCTTTCCAAAAGTGGGCGGAGTCTTGTGACAGCTTGTTCTTCAGTTACCTCTGCGACAATAAACTAAACATCAGCATGTGTTTTAAAGCTTTATCAGTTTCAACTCATTATATTTGGGTTTCTGTGCACATAGACACAAAGAAAAGCCACAGATTGTGTCATTGCATTGATGCTTTCTGACAAAACATCTTGATTTTAAGCAATCAGAATTAATGATTCCTGAATTTTAATTTTAAGGCAATTTTAAGCAAAGCAAGGCTGTTTTAAATCAAGGTTCTTCTTCTTATTATGTCAATACAAATTTTGCTGCTCAATATATACTCACTGGCCACTTTATTAGGTACACCTGTCCAACTGCTTGTTAACGCAAATTTCTAATCAGCCAATCACATGGCAGCAACTCAATGCATTTAGGCATGTAGACATATATATCAGTTCTGTGGGCACAAATGCCTTGTTGATGCCAGAGGTCAGAGGAGAATGGCCAGACTGGTTCCAGCTGATAGAAAGGCAACAGTAACTCAAATAAGCGCTCGTTACAACCGAGGTCTGCAGAAGAGCATCTCTGAACACACAACACGTCCAACCTTGAGGCAGATGGGCCACAGCAGCAGAAGACCACAGCGGGTGCCACTCCTGTCAGCTAAGAACAGGAAACTGAGGCTACAATTCACACAGGCTCACCAAAACTGGACAATAGAAGATTGGAGAAGCGTTGCCTGGTCTGATGAGTCTCCATTTCTGCTGCGATATTTGAATTTTGCATCAACAGGAAAGCATGGATCCATCCTGCATTGTATCAACAGTTCAGGCTGGTGGTGGTGGTGTAATGGTGTGGGGGATATTTTCTTGGCACACTTTGGCTCCATTAGTACCAATTGAGCATCGTGTCAACATCACAGCCTACCTGAGTATTGTTGCTGACCATGCCCATCTCTTTATGACCACAGTGTCTCCATCTTCTGATGGCTACTTCCAGCAGGATAACACACCATGTCATAAAGCAAGAATCATCTCAGACTGGTTTCTTGAACATGACAATGAGTTCACTGTACTCAAATGGCCTCCACGGTCCCCAGCTCTCAATCCAATAGAGCATCTTTGGGATGTGGTGGAACGGGAGATTGGCATCATGGATGTGCAGCCGACAAATCTGCAGCAACTGCGTGATTCTATCATGTCAATATGGAGCAAAATCTCTGAGGAATATTTCCAGTACCTTGTCGAATCTATGCCACGAAGCATTAAGGCAGTTCTGAAGGCAAAAGTGGGTCCAACCCGGTACTAGTAAGGTGTACCTAATAAAGTGGCCGGTGAGTGTATTTTGTAGACTTTTTATGACTGGAAATTTTAACGTACTGCATTAATTTTAAATTAAATATTTTGTAACACTTTAGATTTATTATTGTACTTTAGCTATTTACTAAATGTATTTTTATTTTTATTACTAAATATTTATGTTTTGTTATTTGATGCATCGCATTTAGCGGATGGAAAGAGTCTAGTGTCTGTGGGAATAGATGAGGAACACTGCATTGTCATCTGGGACTGGAAAAAAGGAGAAAAACTGGCCAAATCCAGGTACAATTATAATATAAATGTTAATTAATTAAATAATATATTATACATATTATATTGCATGTCAGACGTTTGTAAATAGAATTTATGTGCATTTTTTTATCATTTATTTATTATTATTATTAAGTAATTTTTATTTGATTAATTATTATAATTTTTCTTTAAAATTGAGTTATAATAAAATTTTATGGTTTGTTATATGATTTTATGTTTACAAAATAAATCTATTTTAAATCATATATACTAGTATGTATATTTTAGATGAGATCTGTAATATATATTAAGTGCATATTTACAACAAGCTGATCTCTCTGCCGTAGAGGACATAAGGATAAGATCTTTGTGGTAAAAGGAAACCCGTTCCGCATGGACAAACTAGTGACGGTGGGAATGAAACACATCAAGTTCTGGCTGCACACAGGTAAACATGCTAACTAGCTAATATAGTGAATGTTGACATTAAAGAGCTCCTATTTTACCCCTTTTACAAGTTGTAGGATAAGTTTTCAGTGTCTCTAGAATGTGTCTGTAAAAATTCAGCTCAAAATACCCATCAGATTATTCATTATACCATGCCGAATAAGCTCAGGTTGAGCTCTGAGGACAGTGTAGCAGTTTTTGTAGCCTGTGCCTTTAAATGCAAATGAGCTGGATCTCCCCGCCCACCAACATGTCTGTTTCTACTGCGTTATGTCAGATACGCAGCAGTCAGTGACAGAGACAGACACGGATGAAGCAGAGATTCAGTTTATGAGTAAAAAATATCACAGTAAGGTTATTTGGTGCATTTTTGGTGGAGTTTATTCAAGCCTTTCTGAAATGATGAGTCACACACAAATGCCATTACAAAGTTTGCAGTAAACACACACACGCATTTACTGATATGTTATGCGGTTGTGATGATTAATTTCCAGTGATTATAACTGACAGTGATTTTACTGTCTTTATTACAAACATGCTCTGTTCTAAAAACTTATGAGGTGCATCTGATCACAGAGAGTTGGAACAGATCTTTTAATCCCAGTTTCTTTGCAATTCCTGTTCTGTGGACGTTTATACACATTACTACAGAGACATGTTAATCAAAGACTATAGAATACACAAGACATGTCACTCATATAGTTTTGAATGCGGAAAAGTGTAACGGTCAATATGGTGAATGAAGCTCCGTCTACTAGTACAGGAGCCAATCATCGATTGCTATAGACTGATGTTTCTCTGGGGGAGAAACTCGGACCAGACGTGTGCTTTTACGACACTTTGGTGGTCAGCAAACACACTGGAATCTCAGCAAATACTTGCCTCACAGATAGAAGAAATATATCCACATAAAACTTGAAAAGCTCTGTACTTTTAAATGAATCAAGTGCACAACATAAGTTTTTTGGTTTTGTAATCTCTATGAAACAAACGTGAGCTACAGTCCCTCCTGTCAAACGTACTTCCCATGTCAGCAACTACTCAAACGCCCAAGTAAACAAAGAGTCGTTGTCATTTCTGGAGGAGATTCGCCATCAAGACCAAGTTGTGGATTACTTCAGAAGACCAGCATGATCAGACGAAGCATTATTCAGACGCCCCATTCACAAGGGGCTTCAGAGTCAACGCTTCCCATTCACTTTGAATAGGTGACGTTAATCATTGCCTAACTAAATCGCGGATCCGCCGGCGCTACTTCAGCGACATTGCTAGCTGCAGAAGTTGGGAATTTCTCAACTTTTCAAGCGCCAAAGGAAGCATCAGCCAATCAGATCGCTTTATGCAAATATTGCATATAATATAGCCGATTGCGAACTAATTTCATTGGCTGACGCTGCTATGATGATTGCGTCAGCCCCAGCTTCATACACGCCTTCTGTCAAGCGTTGACGATGAAGCCCCGTGTGAATCTGGCAAGAGGATGATAATATGTAGAACGGCCATAAATGAGGTTGGTGTCGTGATCTTGTTCTTTTTGAGTGCGCATACGCATTAGCTCGGGCAACCTGAAAATATGCAGATTTTGTTTGATTCAGACGTTTAGAAACTAAACTTATGAGATAGATGTTGTTTAATTTTATTGGTGGTTCCAAATATGTAATTTAATCATAAGCAAGAATTTGATGTTTACCCCCATTCAGACAGAATGCCCGAGTGGCGTTTCAAAGATGGTCGCCGAGTGAAATGACTTGCCTTAAAGAGACTTTGTGTTAATGCACGCCTGTCAATCAATTCTGTGGGTGGGGAAAACTGCTACGTCACGGTACGGTGGGCCTCAAAATCACTAGGTTTTGGATCCTATTTTAATGTCAGGAAATAAAAAGAGACTTGTGTGTTTCTATCACTCCAATATGACTGTGAGCACACTATACATACACACAGTTCTGTCTAATCAGCTTCCAAAAGTTAATTTTGCATCATAGGTGCCCTTTAACATCCTGAATCACAGCACTTGCTTTCCAACTCAAGTGTTTTAGCTGAGACATGGGAAGCTGCAGCCGGTCTGCAAAAATGACTGTGAGGAGAATCTGCCACATCACATCCAGCCCTCGTACGCTGATATGACTGCTTTGTCAACTTTACCATCAGCACTCCGTATTTCACCAATTAAACGAGTGCAGGAGCTTTTATAAGAGCTCAGTGACTCAAAGCAGAATGCTCAAATAACCCAATGCCTTCAGGAGCGCTTGCGCCTGCAGCTCTGTTAAAACTCTACCGCTAATTGCCTTTATGTAAGTCTATGCATTACTTTGATTTATGGACATTTCCTGTACTGATTATGTTTAGGTTTATACTATGCCTCTGCTTGATTCTCATTGGCTGATGAGCATTCTAAGGTGCGCATTTATTTTCAGATAAACGCACAGTGAAAGTAGTTCCGGCAGGTTTTAAGCGCATTACAGCTCCATATGACTACGCTGAATGATTTGAGTTATTTCACAGCTGCAACAGTTAAAATCAAAGCAAAACACAGCAGAAGGCTTTGGAGGAGAAGTGGAAGAAACTAGTGCCACACACAGGAGCAAAACCTAACAAATGTCTGAAATACAACATCTGAAGAGTGACTGCAGCTGTGGGAAACAGAGGATAAGTGGAATAATAATATCCGGACCGATGAATTATTAGAAAATAATGCTCACCTGATGTGTAACAGCTACTCTGCGTCACTCTGTGTCTACAGCACCACCTCGGGATGATGCATTATTGTCCAATAATTCAACAGCCCGGAGTGCATTATTCCTGACAGAGCTATTTACTCACAGTATTTGTACAGTCAGAGAGTTCTTAGCTGTTTACAGCCTTATTTATTTCAAGCCAACATCAAATGCTTGTCATCAAACTTCACTCCTCTAGTTTTAAATTGCTTTATAATTGTATTTATATTTAATTGGCATGTCAAAATGAAATTTTGTTCAGCTGTATGTATGTAGTTGAACTTGACTGGACTGTATTGTATATTTGTGAACGCAGGAGGAGGTTTAACGTTTCGGAGGGGTATTTTTGGGAATCTGGGTAAGCAGGAGACCATGATGTCCGCCTGTTATGGACGATCAGAGGATCTGGTGTTTTCTGGAGCGACTACAGGTGATGTTTACATCTGGAAGGACACGACGCTCATGAAGAGCATCAAATCTCACGACGGCCCCGTCTTCGCCATGTGTTCACTGGATAAGGTGCATTATTCTTCTGTTTCTCAAGATTTTAGTATTATTAATTCAGTGTTATTTTTATATACAGTTGAAGTCAAAATTATTCGCCCTCCTGTGATTTATCTAATATTTCTCAAATGATGTTTAACAGATTCAGGAATTTTTGACAGTATTTTCTATAATATTTTTTCTTCTGGAGAAAGTCTTATTTGTTTTATTTCGGCTACAATAATACAATTTTTAATTGTTTTAAACACATTTTAAGGTCAATATCATTAGCCCCCTTAAGCAATATTAGTTTTGGATTGTCTCCAGAACAAACCACTGTTATATAATGACTTGCCTAATTACCCTAACTTTACCCTAATTAACCTAGTTAAGCCTTTAAATGTCACTTTAAGCTGAATACTAGTATTTTGAGGAATATCTAGTCAAATATTATGTGCTGTCATCATGACAAAGATAAAAGAAATAAGTGTTATTAAAACTATTGTGTTTAGAAATGTGCTGAAGAAATCTTCAGAAGAAGTATACAGGAAGGCTAATAATTCAGGAGGGCTAATAATACTGACTTCAACTATTTATATATATATATATATATATATATATATATATATATATATATATATATATATATATATATATATATATATATATATATATATATATTTTTTTTTTTTTTTTTTTTTTTTTTTTTTTTCGTCACATACATGGTTAGTAAATGTAAATTATGGTAAAATGTATGCCTAAGCTACTTAAATATAAATAAATAGTAGACTGTAAAGGTATTTTAAATAAACAGTTCAGAAGGTCATAATTCGCACTCATTAAATAATTGCTTTGTATAGTTTTTATTTTACATTCTTCAGGTGATACAAAACACAAACGTTTCGGCACAATGCCTTCCTCAGTGAGTGACACAATCCTCTCACTCCACGCTTTTGTCCCATAGTCAGCTACATTGTGTCATTAGTTAGACGGCCAATCCAGAACACGTCTCTTTGTAATAATCTATTATTCAGATTACCTCCTCTATGTGACTCAAATACTTCTTTGATTCCTATACATTCTAGTTGTTTAACATCATGTCCAAAATCTATAAAATGTCTTACTACTGCCGAAGTTATATCTTGTCGTTGTATACTTGATTTATGTTCACTAATTCGCAACTTCCTTATATATATCTTTTGGCACAAACATTTTAACATGTAGACCACATTACGAGTAGAGCAGGTAATACAGGTTTATATTTTCACCTGTTGCTGAATTAAAAAATTCTTTACACTTTACCAAATTCTGACATGCGGCACAATTTCAAAACAACCTTGTATGAAAGTGGATTGTTTTTAAGATTACAAGGTTGTTTTCCGTGCAGAAATTGTGCCGCATGTCAGAATTTGTTAAAGTGTAAAGAATTTTTTAATCCAGCAACAGGTGAAAATATAAAAATAAAAACCTGTATTACCTGCTCTACTCGTAATGTGGTCTAATTATTTAATGAGTGCCAATCATGACCTTCTGAATAATATTATTGACCAGATTAACGCACCAAAAAAGCTTTTAAAAATCGCGAGCGCGCAGGACAAACTTACAAACATTACTCAAATAGACAGTTCACCCAAAAATAAAACTCTATCATCATTTACTTGTATTCTACTTGTTTCAGAACACAAAAGAAGTTATTTTGAAAAATGTTGGAGATTTTTCCTAAGATATCTCCTTTATTCATCAATTGGAAAAAGAAACTAGTGAACAGGAGTTATTAATTAACATAAGATCAATAGATACATACATTACCTGACAAAAGTCTTGTTGTGGATCTCAGTTGTAAGAGCAACAAATAATAACTTGACTTCTAGTTGATCATTTGGAAAAGTGTCAGAAGGTGGATTTTTCTGATGGATCATCTGTTGAACTGCATCCCAATCATCACCAATACTGCAGAAGACCTACTGGAACCCGCATGGAGCCAAGATTCTCACAGAAATCAGTCAAGTTTGGTGAAGGAAAAATCATGTTTTGGGGTTACATTCAGTATGGGGGTGTGCGAGAGATCTGCAACATCAACAGCCTGAGGTATCAAGATATTTGTGCTGCCCATTACATTACAAACCACAGGAGAGGGCAAATTCTCCAGCAGGATAGCGCTCCTTCTCATACTTCAGCCTCCACATCAAAGCTCCTGAAAGCAAAGAAGGTCAAGGTGCTCCAGGATTGGCCAGCCCAGTCATCAAACATGAACATTATTGAGCATGTCTGGGGTAAGAGGAAAGAGGAGGCGTTGAAGATGAATCCAAAGAATCTTGATGAACTCTGGGAGTCCTGCAAGAACGCTTTCTTTGCCATTCCAGATGACTTTATTAATCAGTGATTTGAGTCATTGCAGAGATGTATGATGCAGTCCTCCAAGCTCATGATGGAGTCAGACACAATATTCATTCTGTTTCCACTGCAGCATGACTTTATATTCTATACTGGACATTATTTCTGTTCAGTGATGAGACTTTTGTCTAAGCAAAGTCAGACCCAACGCAATCTCACGGCAATTCGTAACTTTTTGATTTAGTGGCTAATTCGTATGAATTTGTATGATCTAATTCGTACAATTTAATACGATTTGCTCATCACCCAATGACGGTTGGGGTTGGGTGCCACGGCTCCTTTTTAAAATCGCACATTTACGTACGACTGAACTCGTACGAATTCGTACGAATTAGCCACTAAACTGACAAAACGTAAAATACTTACGTTTCCTTGTGAGATCAGGCTGGTCAGACCTTACTGTCCTAATGAAATCATTCAAAATCAAGGCATGATCATATTTTATTGTGGTCAAATAAGCGTAATCTAGAGGCCTTTGCCTTTCATATAAGCCACTTCTGATACCAAATGATCAACTAGAAGTCAAGTTATTAATTGTGGTTCCTAAAACCTGGATAGGCGACAAGACTTTTGTCTTAACTATGTTAAATGTATTGGTTTGTAATGCACAAATGTAGGATTAACAAAGTAAATGGACTAAAATAATAATTAAATAATAAAATTGGTTAAAATGAGTATTGAAAAGAATATGTAGGATATGCATATTGTTTTTTTATTATTAGTTTTACTCTTTATAATTAGTATTGACTAATTTCAATATATGAAACCATAACGTATACATTGCCTAAATATAAATTATTTATATATGTATGTGTGTGTATGACGTGAAGGGTTTTGTGACGGGTGGTAAAGATGGAGTGGTGGAGCTCTGGGACGACATGTTTGAGAGATGTCTGAAAACCTATGCCATCAAGAGAGCAGCTCTCTCGCCTTCATCTAAAGGTCAGTTCTGCTTTATTTTGCATTATTTTTACACCATGAGGCTCTCTAGGAGACAACAAATAATGTAGAAAAACAATCAGCACACCACAGCGAGCATCAAAATAATATATATGTAATAAAAACAGGAAATTCATCCATTCATTAATTTTCCTTCGGGTTAGTCCCTTATTTATAAGGGGTTGCCTCAGCAAAATGAAACACTAACTATTCCCGCATGTGTTTTACGCAGCGGATGCCCTTCCAGCTGCAACCCAGTACTGGGAAACACCCTTACACACTCATTCACACTCATACACTACAGCCATTTTAGTTCATCGATTCCCCTATAGCGCATGTGTTTGGACTGTGGGGGAAACCGGAGCACCCGGAGGAAACCCACGCGAACGCGGGGTAAACATGCAAACTCCACACAGAAATGTCAACTGACCCAGCCGAACAAATAAATGAATGAATGAATAAACAAATAAATCAATGAATGAATGAATAAATAAATAAATAAATAAATGAACAAACAAACAAACAAATAAGTCAATGAATGAATGAACAAATAAATGAATGAATGAATAAACAAATGAATGATTGAATGAATGAATGAATGAATAAACAAATGAATGATTGAATGAATGAATGAATAAACAAATGAATGAATAAACAAATAAATGAATGAATGAATAAACAAATGAATGATTGAATGAATGAATAAACAAATGAATGAATAAACAAATAAATGAATGAATGAATAAACAAATGAATGATTGAATGAATGAATAAACAAATGAATGAATAAACAAATAAATGAATGAATTAATAAACAAATGAATGAATGAATGAATGAATGAATGAATAAACTAATGAATGAATGAACAAATGAATGAATGAATGAATGAATGAATAAACGAATGAATGAATAAACAAATAAAAGAATTAATTAATAAACAAATGAATGAATGAATGAATGAATGAATGAATAAACAAATTAATGTATGAATGAATAAACAAATGAATGAATAAACAAATAAATGAATTAATTAATAAACAAATGAATGAATAAACAAATGAATGAATAAACAAATGAATGTATGAATGAATAAACAAATGAATGAATAAACAAATAAATGTATGAATGAATAAACAAATGAATGAATAAACAAATAAATGAATTAATTAATAAACGAATGAATGAATGAATGAATGAATAAACGAATGAATGAACAAATAAATAAATGAATGAATGAATGAATGAAATTTTTTTAAAGTCCAGCCTTAAGCTGCGGTCACACTGGACTTTTCTCCCCATAGACTTCCATTTATACGCACACGGATGCGTCAGACCGGAAACGCAAGATCATGCGTCAAGTTTCGCAGGTCGCTGCAGTGCAAAGTTCAAGGTTGTTGAACTCTGACCTACGAAAACGCATCACTTGACTGCGTGAGACGAATCGAGGATCAAAACATGACCTTTCTAGACAGACATTTAAAACGTGGACCAATCGCTCGCTTTTTTAAACGTCTAATCATCTTGTTTAATCCCGTTCCTATTCACAGCGCCGTACGACAGAACTTCGCAAGCTCAAACTCTAGTGTGGTCGCAGCTTTATAGTTGTGTTTTTTTCTTTAGGTCTGTTGTTGGAGGACAATCCGTCCATCAGAGCGATCACACTGGGACACGGACACATTCTGGTGGGCACCAAGAACGGAGAGATCCTGGAGATCGACAAAAGTGGCCCCATGACTTTACTTGTACAGGTGTGGATCATCAACAAAAATAAATCTGCTTTATTTTCTTTTTACTTGTAACTGGGAAAGAGTCAATCATTCAGGTGTAAAATAATGTTGAGTAATTTGTGAACAGGTAATTTTAATTTAAGTCTTTGTTGTTCTTTCTTTTTTCAAAAACAATAAATAAATTAAATTAAATTAATAAATCTGCAAATCCAAATAAAAGATTAAGATACAGTCAAACCAGCTCAGGACATCCAGCTAGACAACTAGTTCAAGATGATTTTAGGAGCACCTTATATGTTTATGCATTTAAGCCAGTGTTAGACAAGTTAATAAAAAGCTAATTAGTTACTAATGATCAATTGCATAATTAAAATTGCATTAAAATTACTTTTGTAATTATTATTTCAGAAAGGTGAAGACTTATTTAATTACTGTTTAAAATCCCTATAAATCTCAGTGAATAGACAAGACAAATTAAACTCTTTTAATTCTATAAATGTAAAAAATATATGCATTAAAATATAATGGTAATATTTTTATTACTTTGGAAAAACAAATGAAACATAATATGCATGAAACATTTCAAAGCAATGACTCCATATTTTATACATGCAATATATTGTCACTGACTAATTTCTGACTCAATTCATTAATTCTTAAGCATGTGCAGTTGACTGATAAACGTAACCTTCTTTAGTTGAAAAATAGAATTATTCTATATATATAACAAAAAATACAAATATGTGCTTCTCTAAATTGATTTATACAGATCTGTTGAATTTATTTACAGTGTTTAAGGCAAGTACATTATAAGTATCTGTAATTAAATAACGTAAAAATTAACAGTAACAGTAATGCTTTTATACAAAGTGACTTACAAGTGAGGATAAAAGAAGCACTTTATTTATTTATTTATTTATTTATTTGTTTATTTTTATTTAATTATTTTATTTCATTTATTTATTATTAAAATTACTTAAAAATAAATAGTTTATTTTTATTTTATTGTATTTATTTGTTTAATTATTTTTATTAATAATTAGAAGCACTTTATGTATTTGTTTATTTATTTATAATTTTTTTTATTATTATTAGAATTACTTAATTATTTATTTATATTTTATTGTATTTATTTATTTAATTATTTTTATTATTTAAAATAAAAATTATTTATTTGTTTATTTAATTACTTAAAAATAAATTAATTATTTATTTATTTATTACAAAATTACTTACAATTATTTATTAATTTATTTATATTTTTATTTATTTCATTATTTTTTTATTTATTTGTTTATTTAATTGCTTAATAAATAATTGTTAATTTTTCTTTTTTTATTTAAAAATATTTATTATTTTATTTTATTTTATTTCAGTAACTAGTAACTTTGTAACTCATTACACCCAACACTGCATTTAGCAGATGCTTGTATTGACACATGTAACAGTATTGATCTCGCACCAGTTAAATCTCCTGAATTTGTTGTGTTTTTATGTGTGTTTTAGGGTCATATGGAGGGGGAAGTTTGGGGTCTGGCTGCTCATCCTCTGCTGCCTATCTGTGCCACAGTAAGTGACGATAAAACACTGCGCATCTGGGAGCTTTCAGCCAACCATCGAATGGTGGCCGTCCGGAAACTAAAGAAAGGTACACACCAGTCTGGAAATGATATAGGGACTGTTAGTAAAGCATGTAAATGCATCAGACTCTCACAGTGTAATACTTACTACTCTTGAGTACTTTAGAAAGGTCTACTCTTTACTCGTACGTCGAGTATTATTTACAACAGATACTTTTACTCTACTTGCACTACATTTTTGAGCAAGTAATGTTACTTTTACCTGAGAAAGACTTTTCAGTACTCTTTTCACCACTGGTTTAATGTCATTGTTGTGTGTGTGCGTGTGTTTGTTTTTTTTGTTTGTTTGTGTGTTTGTTTGTTTGTAGGTGGTCGATGCTGTGCCTTCTCCCCTGACGGAAAAGCCTTAGCGGTGGGTCTAAACGATGGCAGCTTCCTGGTGGTGAATGCAGACACACTGGAGGACATGGTGACGTTCCACCACAGAAAGGAGATCATCTCTGACATCAGGTTCTCTCAAGGTGAACGTCCACACGCACACACACACACACACACACACACTGGCAGAAAGATTAAAACACTGATTTCTCTCAAAAAAAACAGTTTTGACATGGTTAAACTGAGCTTCCCTCGGTGTGGTGTTTTACAGGACACCTGGGACTTGTTTGTTTATGCTTTTTCATTATGCATCGCTAACAAGACCTCGTGCTGTTTTCTAGTTCCAGAGCTGAACTTAGTTTGAAGCTTTGATCAGCTCATTTGCACTGCTGCCAAATTAGACACTTTTTTTAATTCCAGAAGTTAAATAAATTATTCTCTGACTTGTTGCATGTGGAAGTCTCTGGATGGGTCAGCTGATTTTACTGACATGGTTTATTTGTGCTGAATACACCTAATATATAATAGTAGAAAATACATGAATATATATTTTACATTTGTTTTCAAATATTTCCCAAGTGCTGTTTGACTGAAAGAAGAGCACATTTCTAAACATAATAGTTGTAATAATTCATCTCTAATAACTGATTTATTTTATCTTTGCCATGATGACAGTAAATAATATTTGACTAGATATTCTTCAAGACACTTCTATACAGCTTAAAGTGACATTTAAAGGCTTAACTAGGTTAATTAGGCAAGTTAGGGGAATTAGGCAAGTCATTGGACAACAGTGGTTTGTTCTGTAGACAATTTTTTATTTTTTTTTTATTTTTGAGGAACATATAACCAGTAGGAACTAAACAAACAAAAAATAATAATACATGTGTACAAAAATATACACATATACGTACATGCACAAATATATCCATTCCACACAAGTATATCTATATCTATATATATATATATATATATATATATATATATATATATACATACACACATACATATATACACACATATACACACATACATACATTATATATATATATATTAGTGGTGGGCCGTTATCGGTGTTAACGTGCTGCGTTAACGCGAGACTCTTATCGCGCGATAAAAAAAATATCGCCGTTAATCTATTCTCAAAGTTGGGTGAGAGCTGGGTCTTTTCTATGCATGCTATGATGACTTTCACCTTGATAGTTTAGCGTGGATGTATACCTGACCGGTGAGCCGTCTGGGAAAGAAGCGCCCTTCTGAATCAAATCAGCAGGATGCCTGACTCTAACTGCAGTTGAGCAGTTTCACTTTAACTCACGAACATTTAATTCATGCCTTCGTGACAAACTGGGGTATTAGACGCAAATAAGGAGTAAGGACTGGAGAGAGTGTTATGGAATTTAAGAACGCACGCCAAATGAGAAGAAAAAAACTTCCGCATTTCGCGATGTGTGTGTTTGTGTGTGCGTCTGTGTGTCTGTGCGGTCCTTTACTGACAGCCGCCTGTGTGGATCTTGTCGGAAAAAATGGCGATAAGTCCTACATGACGGGAATTATTTGTCAGTATTGCCACTAATATCTGCATACTCCACGGAACTGAGGAATTGAGTTCCATTTCTGTTTAGTTCAGTTATGACTTTAGTCGCATTAAGTAATCAAAAATCGCTGTTTACATAGTAGACTCTTTATTAGAGTATTGTTTTAATCATATTAAAATCGTATTAAAGTATTGTTGCCCATGTAAACATACTCAATGTTTGACACACCGTCAGGGCTCTGTGAACTTGCCTTTGCGAAGCAGCATTTTCTGTATGTCTGTATATCAAAAGCAAGTATGAAATCACTGTTTGGAGCTTATGTAGGCCTACAGCTCAACATTCATGTTTAACTGAATAAACGGTTAGTAAACACAAGTACATCTTATTGAACATCATTTATTTTCATCACCAATTATCACAGTTTCTCAAGCAGTTTGTGATGCATTTTGGAAACAGGAGATGAGCCCCTGGTCTAATGCGTCACCTGGCTTGAGAAACCCGTTCTCAAAGACTTATTATTTGGGAGCACACATATTCTGAATGCCTTTGGCAGAATGAGCCATTTTAATCTAGATTAATCTAATATATACATACACATGTACACACATAAAAAAATTAAAATACCTCATCAAAATAAATAAATGAAATAAGTATAAAATAAAAATGTCATAAAAGGTTGCCAAACATATTCTCACAATTATGCATAATCTCTAGAATTATGTCAATGTTAAATTGTAGATAATTATATTGTCGTTGTGGAGAAAGCCAGCCATCTACTCCATTTCTTTTCAAAGATCTCTAATTGTAATCGAAGTGCATGCGTCATTTTTTCCATTTCCTCAACTTCTGTTATAATTTTGAACCATTCATCTTTAGTTGGTGGGTCTTCTTTAAACCATTTCCAGGTTATAGCTTTTTTACTTGTTGCTAAAAATATCTTAAATAGATATCTATCCTTCTTTTCAAGTTTAATAGGAATATCTCCTAGATAAAGTATTTCGAATGATCTAGAAATTTGAAGATCAAAAATATCATTGATAGTGGAGTGCACGGTTGCCCAAAAACTGTTAATTCTTGAACACTGCCAGAATATATGTCTGTAGACAACTTGAAACATAAATATATTTTATTTATAATTAAGATATTGACCTTAACAGTTTCTAATTGTTTTTAAAAAATATTCCAGACAAACTTAAAGTAATATAACTTTCTCCAGAAGAAAAATATAATAAGAAATGCTGTGAAAAAATATAGATTTTGCTAATAATTTTGTCTTCAGCTGTATTTTGAATTTACTATATATTTATGTAAATATGTTCATAAAAGGCAAGTTTATTATATAGCACATTTCATACACAGTGAAAATTCAAAGTGCTTTACATAAACAAGAATAAAAAAGACAAGTATAAGAAAAAAAAAATATTAAAACAGATTAAATGTGTTAAAACAGGTTATAAAAGAATGAAAGAGAAGAGAAAACATAATAGTGTGATCTGTCGGACGTAGCACAGTGCTCATTCAGTAAAGGCACAGCTAAACAGATGTGTTTTCAGTCCT
>LR812529.1:52009727-52072227 GCA_903798195.1 Danio kyathit | reverse complement strand
TTCTGCCTTTGCAAGTGTCATCAGAGTGGGTAAAGGCTGATTTATAATTCTGCGTCAAGCGTACGCGTATGCTACGGCGCAGCCTACGCGTGGACGCATAGCCCCTCGCCGTGGCCGTCGACGACGTTGATGCGCACCTCTCAAAAAATGTAACGCGTACGCGTAGCGCAAGCTCTGTGATTGGTCGGCTTGGTAGCGCTGACGAGTGTGGGCGGAGGTGAGAGCCGCGCGCCAGATGCAGCGAGGGTTTACATGTGTGGAGTCCTGTGAAGGAGCTCCGGATGGAGACTGTTGTTTTGTGTTTACCTTATGATTAAAGTTGTTGCACGTCCGCCGGTTCCCGCCTCAAAATGAGCAAATTTGAGCCACTTGTACATTAAGGAAGCATTCAGAAAAAACAAAACACCAGCGAAGAAACTCGACACAGAGAAACATAAACACCTACTGCCAGCTAGTGTTTCGGAAGTGTATTGCAGAGAAACAGAAACAGCGCGCAGAAGTATAAATGCATGGCTACGCGCGAGGCTTGCGCCGTGGGTCACGCCGATCACTTGACGCAGAAGTATAAACCAGGCTTTAGCCCTGCCCATTAGTGACCATCTCTCCCTCATTAGCATAGGACGTTAGTCTTGTTTTTGAATCTGCCACTATGCTGACACACAGGCATTTGCAGCTTCATTTGTATCTCATTTGAATTTAAAGTGACAGTTATCCACAATTAGGATCAAAGCCTAAAAGGGCCAGTTTCAGAGAGTTATAAAACATTATCTGTGTGGTATTTTGAGCTGAAACTTCACACACACACACATACACACACTCTAGGGACATTAGAGACTTATTGTGCATCTTGTAATGGGGTATAATAGGTCTCCTTAAAAATAGTAATTTTCTGTTTGAAAATATTGTGCCACTGAATATTTAGAAACCATTACTCCAGTATAACTTACTTTTTAATTACTTCATTTTAATAATGTGTAGTATGCATTTTATTTGGACTTGTAATTGCATTACTTTTTTTAACAATTGTATTATTTCAATAAAATGTCTGCCGAAATCTGCACATTGGCTGTTTAAGTAGCATTTGTTAATATTATCAAAGTTAAAGCCAACTTCACATATTTTGGAAGCCTTAAAGGTGCTGTATGTAAGTTTTTGACTCTTCTAAAGCATAAAAATACCGTAATACGTTTGCAGATATTTCAGAAACATGCTCAGTGAACATTCTTGTCTATCTGAAAAACAATGCTGAAGTCAGATATTCTGCTTTGAACATGTGCATTCTGTGCTGGAACGCTGTCTTTGTTTTGGTCTTTTAACCTGCCCAATGCCAGTTTAGCCAATTACATTTCAGCACCCCGGGTTGCCTTGTTGGAAAACAGCATATTTCATTCATTCATTCATACGGAAACGCTCTCAAAGCATGCGTCCGTGAGCGAAATGCGACCTCTGGTGGACAGTAGCAGACTCATGAGACGCAGATACAGAGCTTATTAATTAGCAACTAATATAAATATTACGAGCGTAAACATTAGGTGAGCAGATTACATTGTAACCCCGTGTCCTAACAACATGCTACGTGACGAGATTTGCAGTAATAAGCAGTTTGACGGTTTGCACTAGACAAAACACGACAGAAATGTAAATACAGCCATTCAGAAGCACAGAATATGCACTCACTCATGAAATGGTGAGGTTTATAATCTAATTAATTTATATTAAACCTCTTTAACATGATTATATGTAGATGCTAAAGCACTATGTGTTGGTTTGCACAGTTGAATCACAGTTCTGAAGTTTAATTTCAGACAGTTTATTTTATAGTCAAGATCTGAGGTGAACTGTCTGCTGCTGCTTTCAGTATATGGCAATAAATGTCATGTAAAATGGCATTCAAACTCACATTATTAGCATTTAACACTGAATAAAGCACATGAGGTGCACCTGAGGTAATCACTGTCAGTTTTCAGTTGTTCAGCTGCTGTTGATTCTGTCAATCTGACAACCTGCACTTGTGTGTGTTTTGATCCAGGAATGCAATACCTAGTTCAACCACTGGATGTCAAACTTACATACTGCACCTTTAATACATTGTTAATTTTCAAAAAAAACTTTCATAAATATAAAATTCAGTGGACAGCATTTAGAAATGCAAAATAAAATATTATTAAAAAAACAATATTAATTTAATGCATCACTAGTTATTCATTCACTCTTGAACAGTAGTGTATTAGTCCAATTTAAAGCCTGAGTTTTACACATCAAACTATAATATTTTTTTCATTTAAGAATTAATAATCAAATTAGCTTGATGCTTTTTGTTTAATTCAGGATCAATTTGCCAAGTTCAAGAAGTCACAATGTGACGAATGTGCAATTAAACAAAAACTATAAATGCATCATTGGCTAATAATGAAAAAAAACCCAACTTTTGAACAGTAATGCATTAATTCTATCTAAAACCTGGGTTTAACACATCAAACTATTATAATTTATCATTTAATAATTAAATTAGGGGGTGACACGGTGGCTCAGTGGTTAGCCCTCACAGCAAGAAGGTCGCTGGTTCAAGTCCCCGCTGGGTCAGTTGGCATTTCTGTGTGGAGTTTGCATGTTCTCCCTGTGTTGGTGTGGGTTTCCTCCGGGTGCTCCGGTTTTCCCCACAGTCCAAACACATGCGCTATAGGGGAATTGATTAACTAAATTGGCTGTAGTGTGTGAATGAGTGTGTATGGGTGTTTCCCAGAGCTGGGTTGCAGCTGCAAGGGCGTCCGCAGCCTAAAACATATGCTGGATAAGTTGGCGGTTCATTCTGCTGTGGCGAGCCCTGATGAATAAATGGACTAAGCTGAAGGAAAATGAATGATTGCATGAATAATTAAATTAGCTTGATGTTTTTTGTTTAATACAGGGTCAATTTGCCAAGTTCAAGAAGTACGTGGCGCACAGTGCCAATGTGACGAATGTGCGATGGTCCAATGATGATGCAATGCTACTGTCGGTGGGCGGAGCCGACACGGCCCTCATGATCTGGGCAAGGGAGGGGATTGGTCCACGCGAGAGCAAAGTGGTGGACAGTGAGGAGTCAGATGATGATGCTGAAGAGGACGGAGGTGAGGTGTCCTTTGGTTTATGGTAGTGCTGGGGGATTTTTTCAATTTTTTTCGATTAATTCGAATTTACGTTTTAAGACGATTTAATTTTTTATAATATCGAGGAATCGCAATTTTTTTTTATAAGAATATTAAAGCAGCTTTTCCACTATCGTGCCAAACCGTTCTAAACTGTTAGACAACCGTGCTGAATTGTGCTGACAGATTCTGTGTGTTGACGTCGCGGCTCTGTTGATGAGCTACAACAGCTGGCTGAGCGCAAGCGCGCTAGCCCATAGTCGCGAGGTGCGCGCGCAGTCAGCGGAGGCGCGCGATGCAGCGCCAGGCGAAAGTATAAATCCAGCTTTACACTCAGGGTCAGTGCATCCATAGAGGACCTAGGCAGAATAGTGAGCGAGAACCCCCCGGTTCTCTCTTTTATCCGCGACACCCACCCCCTCCCGGCCCTCTTTCATCCGCAAACCAGTAAGGTTCTATTTCACTTTCGGGTTGAGGGCATTCGCCTAGAGCGCCAGTTCAGCTTGCTCCGGCCCTGATTACACTATATACATTACACAAAATAATAAAATAGGCTAAAAGTTTTATTCGTGGCTAGAGCTTAAATAATTTGATTGACATATAGGCAATGAGACCTTTACTTCGCCTGACTGAGCGTGAGTTTATTGCATGCTGCGCTGTATTCGGTAGCACAGATCGCTCTGATCTGGGTGAGAACCAGGCACGTGCACACATAGGGCTCAACCTGTGCAGTGTACATGCCCTTTTGAGTCTGGGATATAAAGTTCACTTCCAAAATAAATGTAAGTGCCCCTCCTACCCCCGCTTTTCAGTTCGCGATCTCCATAACCCACATATGCACCAATAAACAAGTAAAATGAATGAATAAATATGGATTCTTAAATGTCAGTATTGTTTTTACTCCAAAAAAATATCAATACGTTTTGACTGTTATACGATTCAGGTAAATATAAGACAGACATTTAAATATAAGTTTCTCAGGGGAATTTTTGTTGTTCACACTGATCTTTAATATATACTGGGTGGTGTAGCTACGCACAAATATTTTCTAAAACATCAAGCAGGAATTTGTCTATAGGAATGTAATAGGCTACACCTTGTTGACCAATTTATGTATGTATGGCCATTAAAAATACATGTTCCTTAACCAGATGGTTTTTCAAGTTACTTATAAAGAGATTGTTACTTCAGTCATGTTGTTGTAATGTTTTAAGTTGACTATAGTTACACAGTAAAAAAAAAAAAAAAAAACGAAATCGTGAATCGGTCAAACTTTATGAAAAAATCTAGGTTTTTTTTTGCCATATCGCCCAGCCCTAGTTTATGGGATGGAATTTAATGTACTATCTTTATTTGACAAACGTCTGTGTGTTTAGGGTATGACAGTGACGTCGCTCGGGAAAAAAACATGGATTACACAACTAAGATCTACGCTGTTAGTATAAGACAGATGACTGGAGTAAAGCCACACCAACAGCAGAAGGAGATACTGGTGGATGAACGGTAACACAAAAACCCACTTCTAAGCATGTTTAGCACAATGCTACATATGTATTACCATGTTTAACATGCTGCTAACATGTTTGAGGAGTGTTACAAGCATGTTAATAACATTTTAATATGTTACTACCATATTTAGCACATTGCTAAGATGTCTCAGAACATTGATAGGATTTTTCTAGCATGTTTTGGCATATTTTAGTGGTTGCTGTTTGTTGGAAAACTGTGTGTAGGCACATTGCTAGTGTGTTAGTTGGCTGTTTTAACGTTTTGATAGCATGTTATAAAATACCACAATGCTATCTATTTATCACCATGTTTTAGCATGCTGCTAACATGTTTGAGGAGTGTTACAGGCATGTTAATAACATTTTAATATGTTACTACCATATTTAGCATATTGCTAGGGTGTTTCAGAACATTGGTAGGATTTTTCTAGCATGTTTTAGCATTATGCTAGCATATTTAGTGGTTGCTGTTTGTTGAAAAACAATGTGTTAGCACATTGCTAGTGTGTTAGTTGGCTGTTTTAACATTTTGATAGCATGTTATAAAATACCACAATGCTATCTGCTAACATGCTGCTAACATGTTTGAGGAATGTTACAAGCATGTTAATAACATTTTAATATGTTACTACAATATTTAGCACATTGCTAAGATGTCTCAGAACATTGATAGGATTTTTCTAGCATGTTTAAGCATATTGCAAGCATATTTTAGTGGTTGCTGTTTGTTGGAAAACTGTGTTAGCAGATTGCTAGTGTGTTAGTTAGCTGTTTTAACATTTTTATAGCATATTATAAAATACCACAATGCTATCTACGTATTACCATGCTTTAGCATGCTGCTAACATGTTTAAGGAATGTAGCAAACATGTTAATAACATTTGAATATGTTACTACCATATTTAGCATATTGCTAGGGTGTTTCAGAACATTGGTAGGATTTTTCTAGCATGTTTTAGCATAATGCTAGCATATTTTAGTGGTTGTTATTTGTTGGAAAGCTGTGTGTTAGCACCTTGCTAGTGTGTTAGTTGACATTTTGATATGTTTTAAATGAAAATGACTGTTATGACATGTTATAAAATGTTTCTTTGATTTAGAACATTGTTAGCATGTTTTAGCATGATAATAGCTTCTTTTATCACTGTGATACCAAGTTTCTAACATGTTTTAATATGGTTCTAGCATGTTATAGAACATTGTTTTAGCACATTGGCAATATGATTTAGCACATTGCTAGCACATTGCTATCTTTTAGGTGTTAAATATAATAATGTAATGTTATGTAATGTAATATAGGCGGCATCGTGGCTCAATGGTTAGCACTGTGGCCTCACAGTAAGAAGGTCACTGGTTTGAGTCCCGGGTGGGTCAGTTGGCGTTTCTGTGTGGAGTTTGCATGTTCTCCCTGTGTTGGCGTGGGTTTCCTCCGGGTGCTCCGGTTTCCCCCACAGTCCAAACACATGTGCTATAGGGAATTAATGAACTAAATTGGCTGTAGTGTATGAGTGTGAATGAGTTGGTGTTTCCCAGTACTGGGTTGCAGCTGGAAGGGCATCTGCTGCGTAAAACATATGCTGGAATAGTTGGTGGTTCATTCTACTGCGGCGACCCCTGATTAATAAAGTGACTAAGCTGAAGGAAAATTAATGAATAATATAATATAATATAATATAATTTAATATAATATAATATAATATAATATAATTTAATATAATATAATATAATATAATATAATATAATATAATTTAATATAATATAATATAATATAATATAATATAATATATTATAATATAATATAATGTAATATAATTTAATATAATATAATTTAATATAATATAATATAATTTAATATAATATAATTTAATATAATATAATATATAATATAATATAATATAATATAATATAATATAATAAAATATAATTTAATATAACATAATTTAATATTATATAATTTAATATAATATAATATAATATAATATAATATAATATAATATAATATAATTTAATATAATATAATATAATTTAATATAATATAATATAATTTAATATAATTTAATATAATATAATATAATATAATATAATATAATATAATTTAATATAATATAGTATAATATAATTTAATATAATATAATTTAATGTAATATAATATATATAATATCATATAATTTAATATCATATAATTTAATATAATTTAATATAGTATATAATATAATTTAACATAATATATTATGATGTAATATAATTTAATATAATTTAATATAATGTAATATAATATAATATTATATAATTTAGTATAATTTAATAAAATATAATATAATATATTATGTAATTGTAATATATTGTAATAATGTAATAATAAACGTGTATAATATATAATCAGAGAAGGACAGCCATTTTCTGTCAGTGTAATCATAATAGTTATTTTGCCTGCAGACCTCCAGTGAGTCGAGCCGCACCGTTACCTGACAAACTGGTCAAGAACAACATCACCAAGAAGAAGAAGACGGTGGAGGTGAGTTTCAACTATAACATACAGTACAGTCTAAAAACAATGGAAAACTCTGGAATGTTCCCACAATTCACAAAAACAAATTTGTGTGTGTGTGTGCACATTTGTTTGTTTGTTTGTTTTTGTGTTTGTTTGTGCGTGTGCATGTTTGCGTTTATGTGCATGTGTCTGTGTGTGTTTGTGCGCATGTGCATTTTTGTGTATGCCTGTGTGTGCATGTTTGGGTTTATGTGGATGTGTGTGCGTGTTTGTGTGTGTGTGTGTGTGTGTCTGTCTATATGTTTCTGTGTGTTTGTGTGAGCGTGCGCATGTCTGTGTGTTTGTATGTGCTTGCATATGTTTGTGTGTGCATGATTGTTTGTTTGTGTGGTATGTGTGTGTTTTTGTTTATGTTTGCTTTTTTGTGTTTGTTTGTGTGTGGTGTGTGTGTGTTTTTGTGTGCACGTCTGCATGTTTGTGTTTGTCTGTGTGTATGCGTGCATGCCTGTGCGTGTGTGCATGTTTGTGTGTTTTCAGGAGCTCTCGCTGGATCATGTGTTTGGGTACAGAGGATTTGATTGTCGAAACAACCTTCACTACCTCAATGATGGAGCCGACATCATCTTCCACACGGCTGCTGCTGCTGTCATCCACAGCCTCTCTGCTGGTAAACCCTCATTACTGCACATCTCTGGGTTTTCATGCAGTCTGGCTGGATTTTATATTTGTGGGTGTGTCTTCTAGAAGCCAATCTGATTCCAAGTCAGATTTGAGCTGCTGCTGACCTCTAGAGGCTACAGGTGGAACTGCAACTGCGCTTGCTTTAAAATTAGTTTTTTTTATCACTTTTTATGTATGTGTGTATTTATTTATTTATTTATTTATTTTCTTCGATATTTTTCTTTTTTCTTTCCCTTTTCCTTCATTTTCTTCTGTTTTTCTTCATTTTTCTTTGTTTGTAGTATCTTTTAAACACATTTCACACAACTTAAGAAGTGTATCAACGTGCATTACAGAACAATAAGATCAGAACAAACCATAACACCTTATAATTTAAGCTTATAATAACACTCAAAATTTAAAATCTGAAAACCTGATATGAATTGTCATTGTTATTGTGGTTTGCAGGTACTCAGAGCTTTTATCTGGAGCACACGGACGACATCCTCTCCCTGACCGTCAACCAACATCCCAAATACCAGAACATCATCGCCACGGGTCAGATTGGTCAGTGTGTTACATATACAGTTCAGTGTTCAGTGCTCCACATCTCTCTGGGCATCTCAGTCACTTTCACTGGCTTCTGCCTTTACTTCTTCCAGCTGCTCTGCTTGATTCTGTCAATATCAGACCTGCTTGTGTGGTTTTGCTACTAATTTGAATCTTCCTTACTTGAGCCCTTCTTTCTTTCTTTCATTCCTTCCTTCATTTCTTCTCCTCCATTTCTTTTCCTTCCGCCCTTCATTTATTTTCCTTCATTCTATTTCCTTCTTTCCTTCCTTCATTTTCCTTCTTTCATTTCTTTTTCTTCCTTTCTATTTCTTAATTTCTTTTCCTTCCTTTCTTTATATTTCCTTGCTTCATTTCTTTTCCTTCATTTCTTTTCCTTCCTTCCTTCATTTCTTTTTCTTCATTCAATTTCCTTTATTCATTTTCCTTCCTTCATTCATTTATTTTCCTTCCTTTTCCTTCATTTCTTTTCCTTCCTTCATTCATTTCTTTTCCTTTCTTTCCTTCATTCATTTCCTTCATTCATTTTCCTTCCTTCCTTTATTTTCCTTCTCTCTTTTCTTTTCCTTCCGTCATTTCTTTTTCTTCCTTCCTTCCTTCTTTCCTTTCTTCCTTTCTTCCTTCCTTCATTTCTTTTCTTCATTCCATTTCCTTTCTCCTTTTTCCTTCCTTCCTTCATTTATTTTCTTTCCTTCCTTTTCCTTCATTTCTTTTGCTTCCTTTCTTCCTTATTTCCTTCCTTCATTTTCCTTCCTTCCTTTCCCTTCATTCATTTTCCTTCCTTCCTTTAATTTTCATTTCTTTTCATTCCTTTCTTTTCCTTCATTTTTTTCCTTCCTTTTTCTTCATTTATTTTCCTTCATTCATTTCCTTCATTCATTTTCCTTCTTTCCTTTATTTTCCTTCCCTCTTTTCTTTCCTTCCGTCATTTCTTTTCCTTCCTTCCTTTCTTCCTTCCTTCCTTCCTTCCTTCCTTCCTTCCTTCATTTCTTTTCTTCATTCCATTTCCTTACTTAATTTTCCTTCATTCATTTATTTTCTTTCCTTCCCTTTCCTTCATTTCTTTTGCTTCCTTACTTCCTTATTTCCTTCCTTCATTTTCCTTCCTTCCTTCCTTCCTTCCTTCCTTCCTTCCTTCCTTCCTTCCTTCCTTCCTTTCCCTTCATTCATTTTCCTTCCCTCCTTCCTTCCTTTATTTTCCTTCCCACTTTCTTTTCCTTCCGTCATTTTCTTTTCCTTCCTTCCTTCCTTCCTTCCTTCCTTCCTTCCTTCCTTCCTTCCTTCCTTTCCCTTCATTCATTTTCCTTCCCTCCTTCCTTCCTTTATTTTCCTTCCCACTTTCTTTTCCTTCCGTCATTTCTTTTCCTTCCTTCCTTCCTTCCTTTCATCCTTCCTTTCTTCCTTCCTTCCTTCCTTCCTTCATTTCTTTTCTTCATTCCATTTCCTTACTTCATTTTCCTTCCTTCATTTATTTTCTTTCCTTCCCTTTCCTTCATTTCTTTTGCTTCCTTACTTCCTTATTTCCTTCCTTCCTTTCTTTCCCTTCATTCATTTTCCTTTCTTCCTTCTTTTAATTTTAATTTCTTTTCATTTCTTTCTTTTCCTTCATTCCTTTGCCTTCCTTCCTTCATTTCTTCATTCCTTCATTTTCTTTGCATGCATCTCAGTCACTTTCATCATATTTTGTGTTTGCTTCTCCCGGCGTGCACTGCTTGATTTTGTGTCAATAACAGGTCTGCGTGTGTTTGTTTATGTTTGTGTTGTTTTTGTTTTTGTTTTGCTAATAATTTGAATCTGCACATAATTCTGCTTTGGCACTAAGAGCAGCTTCTCTCATTTTTGTTGATCACTGTGTCATCCCTCATCAACACACAGGCGACATCACCGATCTGCCAGGTAGGACTGCAGGGAGCACATCTGCATCTCTAGGCTTTTGCTCTGCTCTCGTTTTACATGATCAAGTGTGTGTTTGAGCATGAAGAACATCTGCAGAGTTACAAAGCAGAACATTTGTCCATCAATGTCCTTCCTTTTCCTTCGTTCATTTTCCTTCACTTATTCCTTCCTTCCTTCCTTCCTTCCGTCGTTCTTTCCCTTCCCTCATTTTCCTTCCTTTTTCCTTCATTGCTTTCTTCTTTCCTTCCTTCCTTCCTTCCTTCCTTCCTTCCTTCTTTTATTGACTTCCTTCCTTCCTTCCTTCTCTCATTTATTGTCCTTCCTTTCTTGTCATTCCTTCCTTTCTTCCTTCCTTTATTCTTTTCCTTCTTTCATTCCTTCCTTCCCTCATCATTGTCCTATCTTTTTCTCCTTCCTTCCTTCCTTCCTTCCTTCCTTTATTTCTTTCCTTCATTCCTTCCTTTCTTCCTTCCTTAATTTCTTTCTTTCTTTTTTTCTTTCTTTCCCTTCTCTTCCTTCCTTCATTCCTTCCTTTATTTATTTTTATTTTCCTTCCTTCCTTCCTTCCTTCCTTTCTTTCTTTTTCTTTCTTTCTTTCTTTCTTTCTTTCTTCTTTTTTCTTTCTTCTTTCTTCTTTCTTTCTTTCTTTCTTTCTTTCTTTCTTCTTCTTTTTCTTTCTTTCTTTCTTCCTTTCTTTTCTTCTTTTCCCTTCTTTCTCATTCGTCCTTCCTTCCTTCCTTTCTTCCTTCCTTAATTTCTTTCTTTCTATCTTTCTTTTTTCTTTCTTTCCCTTCTCTTCTTCCTTCATTCCTTCCTTTATTTGTTTTCCTTCCTTCCTTCCTTCCTTCCTTCCTTCCTTCCTTCCTTCCTTCCTTCCAAAACAAATAAAGATAAAAACAAACCATAAACCCAATGCATGGAAATAATTGATAACACATATAAATATAAAAATAATAAGTTAATTTTTTTTTATTTATATTTAATTATGAATTAAACAATGAAATATTAATAACATTATTTTGGTTGAACCTAACCCAAAACAAGAATAATAATAGTAGAAAACTAAAATAATGCAGCTAAAATTACTTTTTAAAATAGACTAATATATATATATATATATATCTATATATATATATATATATAATATATATATATAATATATATATATATATATATATATACTATATATATATATATATATATATATATATATATAAATAACTATATCTCAAAACTAACCTCTCTGACAGCCCTTGTCCCATAGGCTTTAACTGAAAACACATTTTCTCTTTTTGTTTCATTATTATATATCATTATTAGCGTATAATTGGTCTTCCAAATAGGATCTTTTATTGGTTATTGTTTGTTAGTGGATTCATTTCTGCAATATTTCATGCATTTAATCATGCACATGATTATGCATTTATTCTAAGAAAAATAAAATAATAATAAGTTGAATTATTAAAAGTGCTTTTCAGTGTAGTTTTGCTAACAATTTATACATTCATTATGCATAAATAAATGAGCCGAAAGAATTCTTGGATATATTTATGCATATATACAAGTATTTCAACAGATAAATGTGCATTTATGTTTTGCATTTAAAGGAACTTTACTGTTAAATAAAACTTCTAAATTCCCATATGCTACATTAATCATCAAAAAAAGAGAAATATATATATCTATATTGTGTGTGTGTGTGTTTGTGCAAAATATGCATAGTCAGTGTGTTCTAATAAACCTAATGCTTAGTTTAGAGTTTAAGTGCTGCTGGTCTTCATGTCAGTGTGTGTGTGTGTGTGCGCGTGTGTCTGCAGGCCTTGCGCCGTCCATACATGTGTGGGACGCCATGAGTAAACAGACGATGTCGGTGCTGCGCTGTGCTCATGCTAAAGGCATCGGCTACGTCAATTTCAGCGCCACGGGGAAACTGCTGCTGTCTGTAGGAGTGGATCCAGAACACACCATCACTGTGTGGAGGTGGCAGGAAGGTCTGACCCATTCTGAGTCATTTATCAATATATACAGTTGAAGTCACAATTATTCGCCCTCTTGTGAATTTCTTTTTCAAATATTTCCCAAATAATGTTGAACAGATTCAGGAATTTTTCACAGTATTTCCTATAATATTTTTTCTTCTGGAGAAAGTCTTATTTGTTTTATTTCGGCTAGAATAAAAGCAGTTTTTAATTTTTTTTAAGCCATTTTAAGGTTGATATTATTAGCCCCCTTAAGCAATATTAGTTTTGGATTGTCTACAGAACAAATCAGTTATGCAATGACTTGCCTAATCACCCTAACTTTACCCTAATTAACCTAGTTAAGCCTTTAAATGTACAACAAAAAAAATCCCACAAGCAAAAAACAAATGATTAAATAAATAAAATCAAACGTACTAGTCAACAACAGCCAGACTTGTATGTGTGTGCATGTTTGTGTGAGATAGTGATATTAAGGCGCTACTGCTGTGTTGTCAGGCTCCAGGGTTTGCAGTAAAGGTGGTCACACAGACAGGATCTTCGTGGTGGAGTTCAGACCTGATTCAGACACTCAGTTTGTGTCGGTGGGAATCAAACACATCAAGTTCTGGACGCTGGTTGGAGGATCACTGCTGTATAAGAAAGGAGTGATCGGAGCGGTGGAGGACGGACGCATGCAGACCATGCTCTCTGTGGCATTTGGAGCAGTGAGTCTCTCATATTTATTCATATATGGCAGAATATCATTTAAAGGGCACCTATGGTGAAAAATCTACTTTTCAAGCTGTTTGGACAGGCATATGTGTAGGTATAGTGTATATACTGTCATATTGGGGTGATATAAACACACCCAGTCCTTTTTTCAATTTAACAACATAAAAACGGTGGACCAATTGGAGCGGTTTTGAGACCGACCGCAACTTGACGTAGGAGTGCGGTCCTCCCGCCCACCGAAATGATTGACAGCTGCGTATTAACATGTCTCCGTAGTAACGTGTATAATCATACCAACCACAGGACGTGCGCAAACTAAGCAACCGTAAATAAAAGTCTGTTCAGTTTGCTAGGATCATCAATCATCATCAAATGTGATCAAGAGTGAGTTTGACAAGTTTAAAATGTTTTAAAACAGTGCATGTTAATAAATTACAGCGATTTACTTCAGATTTACTTCATTAGCACAGCCGCATGTCAGAACAATTATAAAAGACGCTTCAATCCCGGTTTGTGGACGTTAAATCAGGTTTATTTTGTACATTAACATAACAGATATCCATACAGCAGTGTGTATCATGTGTATCCTGTCACATTTGCATGCAAAAACAGTGCAAAGCTAAATGCGCGCTGTGTGTGTGCGCGTGTCCGCGCTATGTGTGTGTATTTGTGTGTGTGCGTGAACTTTGTAACGACATTGTGTGTAACTCATCCTTGAAACTCCACAACATGCATCAAATACTTATTGGTAAGATTCTTACTGTGGTTTTTCTCACAAACGTTACGTGAGATCTTATTCCTTCTTGTTTGTCTGTTGTCTGACGCAGCCGAGGTTGCTGCTGCCAGGCACGTGGAAACGGTGGGCGTGAAGGACTAGCCTTAAAGGCGCAGTACACAAAAAACGCTAGCTGATGCTAAATGCTACAAAACAGAAACTTATGAAAGGTATAATAAAAAATCTGATGGGTGTTTTGAGCTGAAACTTTACAGACACATTCTGGAGACACAAAAGACTTAAATTAAATCTGGAAAAAGTGGTAACCTAGGTGCCCTTTAAAAAAGGTCCTGTGACATTAAAATGAAATATTTTAGATGGTATTTTTAAGGATATCTATAAGCTAGTCCGCTCCAAAACTGATAAAATTCATGTTTAGAAGATATAATATAATTTCATTTTCAATTTCTCATCAAATCATCTGACCAATCAAATACTCTCTAGTCTGACATGCCCCGCCCCCTTCTTCTCATTGGCTTTTCATATAATGCACTTGAGCTCAACCACTGTCACTGGAAGAGCTGTGAGAAAACAAAGTGCTATTGGCAGTTTTTTAAGAGGAGGAGCTACTCTTCATGTTTCAGCTGAGATTACGTCAAACATCGAATAAAAAATGCACATTTCCAATCCTGCATTGCTTTGTTTACAAGAACAATGGTGACAATTTAGTGATTTAGATTAGGAGAATTTTTGATAACACTTTATATCAAGGTGGCTGTTACTCATGCTTCTTGTAATTTACTATAGTAATTATAGTAAGGGTGGCACGGTGGCTCAGTGGTTAGCACTGTGGCCTCACAACAAGAAGGTCACTGGTTCGAGTCACGGCTGGGTCAGTTGGCGTTTCTGTGTGGAGTTTGCATATTCTCACCGTGTTATTGTGGGTTTCCTCCGGGTGCTCCGGTTTCCCCCACAGTCCAAACACATGTGCTATAGGGGAACTGATGAACTAAATTGGCCGTAGTGTATGAGTGTGTGTGTGTGTGTGTGTGTGTGTGTGTGTGTGTGTGTGTGTGTGTGTGTGTGTGTGTGTGTGTGTGTGTGTGTGTGTGTGTATAGGTTTCCCAGTGATGGGTTGCAGCTGGAAGGATCTGCTGTGTAAAACATCTGTGTGTAAAACATCCGCTGTGTAAAACATATGCTGGATAAGTTGACGGTTCATTCTGCTGTGGCAACCCCTGATTAATGAAGGACAAAGCTAGAAAAGCAAAATGGATGAATGAATAATTATATGTAATTATATGTGTATAGTAGGTAAGTATATATGAAGAGTTCAGATGCAAAAGCCGCTAAACGCCACTTCCGCCAAAAATGAGCTAATGACACTGAGTGAATGCTTTAGGCACGTAGTACATGTTCAACAACTAGATTTGCTTCAATCATCTAAATCGCAGCGTCAGCGCATTCAGAAATAACAGTTTGTTGGCAAAAGCCGCTAAACGCCACTTGCCTTTGACAGCAAAAGCCGTTATATCCCGAGAACCAATCAGAAGGTGCGAATCGAATGATTTGTTTTCAATGTAGCAGCGCGCTGATACACCGGCTTTTATGAGGAGACTGTTTTATTCCGCTTTCGATTTTAAAAGACAGAGTTTGATGAACTGGATGAGCCTGTCCGACTGTCAGTGAATGGCAAATGAAAACATCCCTTACCTCAAAACTCTGCGCATTATAAGGAAAGGTAAACACACTGTACAGTCGGAGGTGTAGCATGCATTCATAACGATTGTTTGCGCAGCGACGCTACTTTGAATGAATTCGATTTACTATACATTAAACGGCAACTGCGTTTCCCGAAAGACAGAGTTAAGATGCTGTTCTTTTATCCCACGTGGATGCTGTGAGGATAAACAAGAGACCAAGACCTTGAGTATGGTGAGGGTGAATGAATGACAGCTTCTAAAATTGTCTGAGAGGCATCCCTTTCTGCCCAGTAGGTCTACCTTGTGTTTTATTTGCTAATTTAAGCTATTTTTAAAAGATAAATATAATGTATAAAACTCTACATTATTTATATTACTTCACATTACCTATACGTCTGATAAGCTTTTTATATTAGTGGACAATGCACAGATATTGATGTTTCACAATGTTTTACATTACATTATTTCAATCTACCAAGCTTAGTTTACAATGTTTACATTACTCTACTTACATTAAATCTAAATCCCAAAATCAGAAATGACAGCAGATTGTTAAGATTTGATTAATGTTAGTTTTAATGTTATTGATTAATGCACTTACTTGACAGATTTCATTCATTCATTTTCCTTCTGCTTTTTCCCTGGTTTACCACAGCAGAATGAACCGCCACTTACTTGACAGATTTATATATTTTAATTTCAGGTGGTTTGTGTAACGTGTTTTATGTTTGGTAAAATAATTTCTAATCGCATCTTTAGTGATTTTCAACTAATTACACTGTCTTGTCTCAATAGGTGCATTTAGAGGTTTTTGCAAAAAAAGCAGAAGTGGATTTAGCTGGTTTTGACACAAAAGAAAATCTACCTTATTAAAAACCAAAGAATTGTCTAAAGTGACATTTTTGAAAAAAAGTTATTTTATTTACTAGCTAATAACTAGGTCCACACGGAATCTGCGTGCGTAGAATTCCGCAGATTTTTCACAGATTTTCCGCAGATTTCCGCAGATTTTTAGCCCATCATTAATTCTGTTTGTTTACTTACAGTTAACTATTTACAGGTAATCTAATTGGATTTGAATTTTTAAATTTAAATAAAAGTTAAAAAGATATTATTTTTTATTTCACATTTTAAGGTTTTAGTTATGATACTCCTAAAATAATTCTGCAGAAATCCGCAGATTTTTACCAAAATTCTTCGCAGAAATAGCAAAAAACATCGACAGATTCCGTCTGGCCCTACTAATAACCTTATCATAACATATAAAATGAAACCTGATTGAAAATGCTTATTTACAAGAAAAGAGGTCTGATGGATTTAGAGGGTTTTGCATCTGAACTCTTCATATACTTATATGTTAATGTGTGTGTGCAGTGTTTTTATAATATGTATTAAATGCATCTTAGATGATGTATCGCAGAAACAACAGAAAGACTAATTTGATGTTGATGAGTATGTTTATATCGGTTATAATTGTAAAAATATATAATTTAATAATTATAAAAATGTTTTAAAGCCATGAAGATCAGTCAATTCAACAGTGGAGCGCTCGTGTGTCAGCTTATAAACAGACCAGCTGATCTTCACAGCTTTAAAACGCTCCAGTGTCCCTGTGTTTGTGGTTACACTCAGTAAACAGTGGTGAGTTTGGTGAACTGATGACCTTTACAGCCAATCACAGTTACTTCTGTTGAGCACGTGAACACAATGGCAAATCAGCGCTGTTGAAGAACACACTCAACAGCGCTAAAATGTTAGCGGGAAATAGACGTTATTAAAATCTCAGCACCTATTGGTATCGAATTCCAGTATCATGACAACACTGGCATATGGTGGTATCGACATGTGGTAGAATTGTGCAAAATATCAGATAATGTGCAAATGTGTTTTTCTGTTGTGTGTGATATCAGAATAACCTGACGTTCACCGGGGCCATTAACGGGGATGTGTTTGTGTGGCGGGAACACTTTCTGGTGCGTGTGGTGGCTAAAGCGCACACTGGCCCTGTGTTCACCATGTACACCACACTCAGAGACGGACTCATCGTCACTGGAGGAAAAGAGAGACCGTGAGTACACACACAAACACACACACATACTGTACACACATACACACTGACATACAGACATAGAACATACAGAAACTCATACACACAAAACATACACCCACATACGATCTGCTGCAGTTCAAAGCGAGCATCAGAATGGGGAAGAAAGGGGATTTAAGAGACTTTGAACGTGGCATGGTTGTTGGTGCCAGACGGGCTGGTCTGAGTATTTCAGAAACTGCTGATCTACTGATGCTTCTTTCATATTCCAAAAATAAAGCAATGTCAGATGCATCATTCATTTATTCATTTTCTTTTCGGCTTAGTACCTTTATTAATCTGGGGTGGCCACAGCGGAATGAACCGCCAACTTATCCAGCACATGTTTACGCAGCGGATTCCCTTCCAGCCGCAACCCATCACTGGGGAACACTCATACACTCTCATTGACACACATACACTACGGACAATTTAGCTTACCCAATTCACCTATACCACATGTCTTTGAACTTGTGGGTGAAACCAGAGCACCTAGAGAAAACCCATGCGAACGCGAGGAGAACATGCAAACTCCACACAGAAATGCCAACTGACCCAGCCGAGGCTCGAACCAGCGACCTACTTGCTGTGAGGCGACAGTACTACCTACTGTGCCACTGCGTCGCCCCAAATGCATCACATATGAAACAATTATATACAGTTGAAGGCAGAATTATTAGCCCCCCTGTTTATTTTTTTCCCCAATTTCTGTTTAACGAAGATTTTTTTTCAACACATTTCTAATCATAATAGTTTTAATAACTCGTCTCTAATAACTGATTTATTTTATCTTTGCCATGATGACAGTAAATAATATTAGACTAGATATTTTTCAAGACACTTCTATACAGCGTAAAGTGACATTTAAAGGCTTACCTAGGTTAATTAGGTTAACTAGGCAGGTTAGGGGAATTAGGCAAGTTATTGTATAATGATGGTTTGTTCTGTAGACCAGGGGTTCCCAAACTTTTCAGCCCGCGACCCCCAAAATCATAATGCCAGAGACTCGCGACCCCCACTATCCTCTGAGGTGGTTATAAATACAGAAATGTTTAACCTGGTGTTATAAAATATATCTGCTGCATCTGGCGCTATTGCTGTGTCTTTCATATAATGTAATTACCCCAGGGGTCGCAATCCAATATAACTATAAGCTACTATAGTAACTAAATAGTATATAGTAACTATAAACGACAATTTTTTTCTCTTCTGTAGGTTATGGATAAAATATGGCAATTCTTATGGTTTAATAAAAATAAATAGATTTTTGGAAATCACCAGATGACCCCTCCTTCATTGTCCCGTGACCCCTCGGGAGGTCCCGACCCCCACTTTGAGAACCACTGCTGTAGACTATCGGAAAAATATATAGCTTAAAGGGGCTAATAATTTTGACCTTAAAATTGTGTTTAAAAAAATTAAAACTGCTTTTATTCTAGCCAAAATAAAACAAATAAGACTTTCTCCAGAAGAAAAAATATTATCAGACATACTGTGAAAATTTCCTTGCTCTGTTAAACATCATTTGGGAAATATTTAAAAAAAAAAGGAAAAAAGCAAAAGGAGGCTAATAATTCTGACTTCAACTGTATATATCAATCATTCAGCATGTCTTATTTTCTGAGCATGCTCTCTCTCTGCGCTTCATTAATGTGATTATGATGTGTGTTCAGGACTAAAGAGGGCGGTGCGGTAAAACTGTGGGATCAGGAAATGAAGAGATGCAGGGCGTTTCAGCTGGAGACTGGACTTCCTGTCGAGATCGTCAGATCAGTGTGCAGAGGAAAGGTCAGTTCATAAACCACTCATTTATATTCACAGCATCAAAAAAACAGCCCTGCTGTGTGACAGTGTGTGATATTGACCAAAGAAACTCTGTGGATACTGCGAGTAAAATAAGTAGGCCTGTCACTATATCTATTTTTAATTGTGCGATATATTGCACTAAAATATCTTGCGATAAATTATATTATTTTATGCCACTCATTATATAATGCCAGAATGACAATATAATATCATCACAATGCAAGTACACATCATATTTTATTCTGAAGAATATTTCATTTAATTATAGTCATTTAAACTGTTTAATAATCAGGCATTGGAGTCAGAATGTGAAACGCATATACTAATTAAATAAATAATAATACATGTTAACAAAAAAGTGCAAGGTAAAGAGTAACAGAGGCTGTGATATCTGCTACCAGATCTATTTCAGTTGTCAGACACCCACATGAAAATATACTATACAGGGAGTGCAGAATTATTAGGCAAGTTGTATTTTTGAGGATTAATTTTATTATTGAACAACAACCATGTTCTCAATGAACCCAAAAAACTCATTAATATCAAAGCTGAATATTTTTGGAAGTAGTTTCTAGTTTGTTTTTAGTTTGAGCTATTTTAGGAGGATATCTGTGTGTGCAGGTGACTATTACTGTGCAGAATTATTAGGCAACTTAACAAAAAACAAATATATCCCCATTTCAATGATTTATTTTCACCAGTGAAACCAATATAACATCTCAACATTCACAAATATACATTTCTGACATTCAAAAACAAAACAAAAACAAATCAGTGACCAATATAGCCACCTTTCTTTGCAAGGACACTCAAAAGCCTGCCATCCATGGATTCTGTCAGTGTTTTGATCTGTTCACCATCAACATTGCGTGCAGCAGCAACCACAGCCTCCCAGACACTGTTCAGAGAGGTGTACTGTTTTCCCTCCCTGTAAATCTCACATTTGATGATGGACCACAGGTTCTCTATGGGGTTCAGCTCAGGTGAACAAGGAGGCCATGTCATTAGTTTTTCTTCTTTTAGACCCTTTCTTGCCAGCCTAGCTGTGGAGTACTTGGACCCGTGTGATGGAGCATTGTCCTGCATGAAAATCATGTTTTTCTTGAAGGATGCAGACTTCTTCCTGTACCACTGCTTGAAGGTGTCTTCCAGAAACTGGCAGTAGGACTGGGAGTTGAGCTTGACTCCATCCTCAACCTGAAAAGGCCCCACAAGCTCATCTTTGATGATACCAGCCCAAACCAGTACTCCACCTCCACCTTGCTTGTCGGACTGGAGCTTTCTGCCTTTTACTGATCCAGCCACGGGCCCATCAAGACTCACTCTCATTTCATCAGTCCATAAAACCTTAGAAAAATCAGTCTTGAGATATTTCTTGGCCCAGTCTTGACGTTTCAGCTTGTGTGTCTTGTTCAGTGGTGGTCGTTTTTCAGCCTTTCTTACCTTGGCCATGTCTCTGAGTATTGCACACCTTGTGCTTTTGGGCACTCCAGTGATGTTGCAGCTCTGAAATATGGCAAAACTGGTGGCAAGTGGCATCTTGACAGCTGCACGCTTGACTTTTCTCAGTTCATGGGCAGTTATTTTGCACCTTGGTTTTTCCACACGCTTGTGACCCTGTTGACTATTTTGAATGAAACGCTTGATTGTTGGATGATCACGCTTCAGAAGCTTGGCAATTTTAAGAGTGCTGCATCCCTCTGCAAGATATCTCACTATTTTTGACTTTTCGGAGCCTGTCAAGTCCTTCTTTTGACCCATTTTGCCAAAGGACAGGAAGTTGCCTAATAATTATGCACACCTGATATAGGGTGTTGATGTCGTTAGACCACACCCCTTCTCATTACAGAGATGCACATGACCTAATATGCTTAATTGGTAGTAGGCTTTCGAGCCTATACAGTTTGGAGTAAGACAACATGCATAAAGAGGGTGATGTAGTCAAAATACTAATTTGCCTAATAATTCTGCACTCCCTGTAGTAATTTACAGTAAATACTACAGAGTTTATATCCATACTGACACTGACACCTCCAGTAGAGGTAGAGATGTTGCACAATCAGCTAATATGTTGCTAGAATTGGTTTTTATGTATGGGCGATATATACTGCATCACCAAAAATGATTGAGGTCATGTTCATGTGTTGTGCGTTAAGTCCATATATTGATTATTGTGACAAGCCTAAAAATAAGTATTGAATACAACACCATTTTTCTCAGATAACATATTTCTCAAAGTGCTGCTGACTTGAAATGTTCACTAGATGTCAGTAACAACCAAAGTAATCCAAGTCAAGTCTAGTTGAGCTTTATTGTTATTCCATTACATGTGTGGACAAACAGTGGAACGAAATGTTGTGTCTCTTATGATCACGGTGCTAACTAAATAAACATAATCATACATATGAACACAACACTGGACGTAAGTGCTATTTTAAACTTATGCATTACATATCGGAGCAGTAATCTAACTATACTAACTATATTTATATACTATGAATAGTTAACTATACACATACATAACCTAAGACAGGCTATACTAGTACTTTTACATAAGACAGAACGATATTGTGCAAGATATTGTGCAAAAGAGGTATTAAAGGTTAAAGAAAATAAGTAGTGCAACATGATTGTGAGGTACATTTACAGTTAACATTCCTTTCCTAATTAAGTCCTTGCAAGAGGGAGTTTGAGTAAAGTGTCCGGTGCATATGTAGTGTTTCCACAGATGGTTTGTCAAGCCTACTCACCTGTGTGAGGCACACTCAGAAATGTTTTTATAGAGATATGTAATGATTGTACGAAATACATACAAAGAAAAGATCATAATAAGTTTAGAAATGTAGTTATAGAATAGAATGATATGACACAGGGAAAAAGTATTGAACACTTGAAGAAAGGGAGGTGTAAATAGGCATGAAAAATCATGCAGAAAAAGGAGTCTTTATATTTATTGGCCTATATATCCGCTATCAGCCTCCGAATCTAAGTATATGTTAAAGTAAAGTGTTCAGTAATGAGATTCTTTTTTTGTTGGATAAACAGGGGAAGATCCTGGTTGGGACGAAAGATGGCGAGATCATGGAAGTGGGAGAAAAAAACGCAGCCTCAAACACGATCATAAACGGACACACACAGGGGCGGATCTGGGGTCTGGCCACACATCCTTCCAAAGACGTCTTCATCTCAGCCAGCGATGATGGAACCATCCGCTTCTGGGACCTGGCAGATAAGGTGATGAACTGATTTATAATGTTACACAAGGTTCGATTCAAGGAAATGCACTTTTTTTCAGTTATATATTCAACAAAGAATCATGAAAATAAAATTAAACAAACCGTTTTTTGAGCCACTGACATTATCAGGAAGGCTAATCCATAGTTTAGGAGCCATATATGAGAATGCTCGACTTCCTTTAGTGGACTTTGCTATTCTGGGTACTACCAGAAGCCCTGAGTTTTCGATTCTAAAGAGCGGGTTGGATTGTAGTGAGACAGAACATTGGTTAGATAAACAGGAGCTAGACTATTAAATGCTTTATATGTAAGAAGCAATATGTTATAATCAATACAGAACTTAACAGGCAGCCAGTGTAAGGAGGATTAAATTAGTGTGATATGATCATATTTTCTAGACGTGGTAAAAACTCTGGCAGCTGCATTTTGCACTAGCTGAAGTTTATTAATAGAGGATGCTGGGCAACCAGTGAACAGAGCATTACAGTAATCCAGCCATGTGTATATATTCAACAAAGTATCATGAAAATAAAATCAAACAAACTATTTTTGACATACTAAAAGTGAGTAAAACAATTATTACTGAGTAAAAAAATATGTAAAAGTTTGTTATGAAAAACAGTGTGTGTCAAACTTTATGAGTTTGTTAAAGTATTATTAAATTATTTATCAGAGGAATCCATAGTCTTCAGAAAAGTTCAGATGAAATTTTCTTTTACTGAACTGTCTGAGCCTCGGACATTATCAGGAAGACTAATCCAGAGTTTAGGCTCGACCTCTTTTAGTGGACTTTGCTATTCTGGGTATTACCAGAACCCCCGAGTTTTCACATCTTAAGCCTAGTTCACACTACAGGATTTTAAACATCGGCAGATCGCTGTGCCGTTCACACTACATGACTTGATTTTGTGTCTTTTAATCACTGTGGTGTTCACACTACGTGACACTACGTAAATGATCCACAAGAGGGGGGTCACACACTACATGATCTGACAACAACTTGTTCGCCAACAGCTCAGTCAAGCTACCAAACCACAGCCAATGAAATTTTGAGGGAGGAGTCGTCAGAAAAAGCTGAACACTATTGGCTGCTCATGTGCTGATTACATCACTGACAGCATTTCAAGGTTTCAAGGGAGCATTTAAAAACATCATCAGTCAGCTGATGCATCAGCGGATCAATCACCCATCTGCAGTGGAAAGATACACAGAGAGTTTTTAATTTTTGTACTTTTATAACTCTTTGAAATAAAACTAACATATCTATAACACCCTTTACAAAACAGTAAAGAACTGAGCATGTCTAATTACCATATTGGTCAAAACGACTGCATGCATATCTGCTTCTTTTCGCTGTAACTTTATATATGCATGTATTTCTTTACCTCGCAACTTCCTGCTAAAATAAACAAAACTGATAGCAAAAACATAAATTTACTTCAGATATATCTTTGAAAACAGCATATTCTGTGCTGCGAAATAGCTCCTGTTTGAAAGTGAAAATGAAAGTGAGGCTCAGACATTTTTTTTAATGTTCTAGTATGTTAACTACATATTTATAGGCTGTATTACCAAAAAAGCTAATATTTTTAGGGTAATGCTGTCATAAAATATAATGACAGACATTCAAAGCTTAATTTTAATATCGCAATAGAAGTTTTGAATGTAAATATGATGTGAGAAAGGTCAGAATGACCAGTATGGTAATTCTAATAGTTACAAAATTCTAGTTCCACTGTTAATATAGCCTACTCTCATGTCTGTGTTAACACAGAATGAAGCCAGTGCATGGATGCCCATTCTGGCCAATCACAGACGTTTCTGTTCAGCTCCTGAACACACGGCCATTCAGCTCATGCTGATATGCTCTCTCATTGGCTGCAGCTCGTCACTACATCTGACCACACGTGGGGTCGAGTCGGCCGACTGCTCTGGAATATTCAGCATGCTAAATATTGGATTTCCGTCTGCGAGGTGCGGGCGACGCTTCAGCGAGCCTCTTTGACGCGTTGTTCAGTAGTTCACACATAAAGACTGCCGAGCGCCGTGCACCCGCAGATTTTTCCCCGATCACAGCCCGATCTGTCGGCGAGCTCGTTAACTTCCAAATCTGGCTCAAATCAGGCTTAAAATCCTGTAGTGTGAACTAGGCATTAAAGAACGGGTTGGATTGTAGTGAGACATAAGGTTGGTTAAATAAACAGGAGCTTGATTATTTAAAGCTTTATAGGTAAGAAGCACTATTTTATAATCAATACGAAACTTAACAGGCAGCCAGTGTAAGGAGGATAAAATTGGGGTGATATGATCATATTTTTTAGACCTGGTAAGAACTCTGGCAGCTGCATTTTGCACTAGCTGAAGTTTACAGTAATCTAATCTAGAGGTCATAAAAGCGTGAACTAGCTTTTCTGCATCTGCGATAGATAGCATGCTTCTGAGGTTAGTGATATTTCTCAGATGAAAGTAGGTGGTTTTTGTGACATTAGAACATTAAGTAAAGATCATTTTCCAGGAAGATATTTTATAAATGTACCACTGTAAATATATCTTTCTTAAGCACTTTATTCAGACAAATTTAAAAGGGATTTTCTCAGTATTAAAGTTTTTTTGCACCCTCAGATTCCAGATTTTTAAAAAGTTGTATCTCTGTCAAATGTTGCTCTAATGAACCATACATCAGTGCAAAGTTTTGTGGTCAAGAGTCACATATTAATATCCTGTGCATGATTTTTGTCTTCCAGAAACTTCTGAATAAAGTGAGTCTGGGTCACCCGGCAAAGTGCACGGCGTACAGCCCGAATGGAGAGATGGTGTCCATCGGGATGGAGAACGGAGAGTTCATCGTGCTGCTGGTCAATTCACTGACTGTATGGGGCAAGAAGAGAGACCGCAGTGTGGCAATCCAGGACATACGGTCAGAACACACACTGATACACACATGCACGATACACCACAAATCATAATTGAGTCAACTTGCAACCATTATGACCGTAGTGTATGTCTGTGAATGAGAGTGTGTGAGTGTTTCCCAGTGATGGGTTGCGGCTGGAAGGGCATCCGCAGCGTAAAACATATGCTGGATAAGTTGGTGGTTCATTCCACTGTGGCGACCCCAGATTAATAAAGGGACTAAGCCGAAAAGAAAGTGAATGAATGAATGACGTATAAAGGAGAACATAACAATAAAGCCGTCAAAAACTGGGGTGGTGGCGAGGAATGAGGGAGCCCGAGAAGTTTGCTTCCATTCGTTTTAAAGGCCTGACGCCACCAAATCAACCAATAGAAAAGGGAAAAAAACAAACAAGATCAATTGAAAGTAATAATAATGGGCAGGAGTGAACGCCACACGCAATATTTGTGAAGAAAATTCTAAAAACTGCACTGTATTTCTCCACACAGGTTCAGTTCTGATAACCGTCTGCTGGCCGTCGGCTCGGTGGAGTCTGCTGTAGATTTCTATGATCTCACCCTCGGCCCGTCGCTTAACCGCATCGGATACTGCAAAGATATTCCTGGATTCGTCATCCAGCTGGACTTCTCTGCTGACAGCAAATACATCGAGGTGAAAATCATTTGTTTGCTCACAATTTTAGCACTAAAAGAAAACAGTTTTAGGACAACTTTGATAAAAGGTTTCCACTTCAATTGTTAACTACTATATACTATACAGGGAGTGCAGAATTATTAGGCAAGTTGTATTTTTGAGGATTCATTTTATTATTGAACAACAACCATGTTCTCAATGAACCCAAAAAACTCATTAATATCAAAGCTGAATATTTTTGGAAGTAGTTTTTAGTTTGTTTTTAGTTTGAGCTATTTTAGGAGGATATCTGTGTGTGCAGGTGACTATTACTGTGCAGAATTATTAGGCAACTTAACAAAAAACAAATATATCCCCATTTCAATGATTTATTTTCACCAGTGAAACCAATATAACATCTCAACATTCACAAATATACATTTCTGACATTCAAAAACAAAACAAAAACAAATCAGTGACCAATATAGCCACCTTTCTTTGCAAGGACACTCAAAAGCCTGCCATCCATGGATTCTGTCAGTGTTTTGATCTGTTCACCATCAACATTGCGTGCAGCAGCAACCACAGCCTCCCAGACACTGTTCAGAGAGGTGTACTGTTTTCCCTCCTTGTAAATCTCACATTTGATGATGGACCACAGGTTCTCTATGGGGTTCAGTCAGGTGAACAAGAAGGCCATGTCATTAGTTTCTCTTCTTTTAGACCCTTTCTTGCCAGCCTAGCTGTGGAGTACTTGGACGCGTGTGATGGAGCATTGTCCTGCATGAAAATCATGTTTTTCTTGAAGGATGCAGACTTCTTCCTGTACCACTGCTTGAAGGTGTCTTCCAGAAACTGGCAGTAGGACTGGGAGTTGAGCTTGACTCCATCCTCAACCCGAAAAGGCCCCACAAGCTCATCTTTGATGATACCAGCCCAAACCAGTACTCCACCTCCACCTTGCTGGCGTCTGAGTCGGACTGGAGCTCTCTGCCCTTTACCGATCCAGCCACGAGCCCACCAAGACTCACTCTCATTTCATCAGTCCATAAAACCTTAGAAAAATCAGTCTTGAGATATTTCTTGGCCCAGTCTTGACGTTTCAGCTTGTGTGTCTTGTTCAGTGGTGGTCGTTTTTCAGCCTTTCTTACCTTGGCCATGTCTCTGAGTATTGCACACCTTGTGCTTTTGGGCACTCCAGTGATGTTGCAGCTCTGAAATATGGCAAAACTGGTGGCAAGTGGCATCTTGGCAGCTGCACGCTTGACTTTTCTCAGTTCATGGGCAGTTATTTTGCGCCTTGGTTTTTCCACACGCTTCTTGCGACCCTGTTGACTATTTTGAATGAAACGCTTGATTGTTCGATGATCACGCTTCAGAAGCTTGGCAATTTTAAGAGTGCTGCATCCCTCTGCAAGATATCTCACTATTTTTGACTTTTCGGAGCCTGTCAAGTCCTTCTTTTGACCCATTTTGCCAAAGGAAAGGAAGTTGCCTAATAATTATGCACACCTGATATAGGGTGTTGATGTCATTAGACCACACCCCTTCTCATTACAGAGATGCACATCACCTAATATGCTTAATTGGTAGTAGGCTTTCGAGCCTATACAATTTGGAGTAAGACAACATGCATAAAGAGGATGATGTGGTCAAAATACTCATTTGCCTAATAATTCTGCACTGCATGTACTATATAAAACTATAGGGAAAATGTATGTTGGTATGTTTACCCCAAGCCCAACATTGAGTTACTATCATGTACTGCAGGGCTATTCAATTAAACCCGCCCCCCAAGGCAATTCGTTTCGGCCCTCCGAAGACATCAGAAATAAATTTAGTTCAGTCGAATGACGGCCGCTATAGTTATAAAGTGACGTGCGTCTGTTCAATACAGCACGAGCTGCATTTGAAGGCTGCGCAGAGCGTGAGTCACCTGACATTAAGCGAGTGGTGCGAGCAGCCAAAAACATTTGGATATGTTTGTAGAAAATGCCTTTTGTTCAATGCACTGATATCGTTAATAGGACGCAATGATTACACGATTTCACTATTAACTGCGCTTTAATTCATCATGGTTAATTAATCGTAAAGGCGATTAATACATTAGTAAAGGGGGGTGGGGGGGTGTTGTCGCGGATGAAAGTGAGCACATTGGGTTGGGCGGTGAGGCGCGTTTGCCGCCCTCACTATTATGCGCCTCTATGGACGCGCCGGCCCTGCCTGCACATGCCCCTTGAAAAGTCTATGCACGGCTCGCGGCTTTTTGGGCACACGCAGCAGAAAACATCTCACACGTAGCGGTGAGAGTTGTAGGCTTTCAGTGCAATGTAAGCAAAAGATATGTTAGATGAATTATTATTAAAATGATTATGTATGTATGAACGCAGATGATAACAACAGTTAATCTAAATACTTATCTAATATAAAGCTTAAATTTACATTAGACGTGATAACCGTGAAACTATGATTATTCTTCAGACTATATAATCGTACAACCAAAATCTGTAATTGTTGCATCCATAATTGTTACGCAGTTTAAAACACAACATATGAATGTGTCTGAATGTAGAATAAAGCAGGTCACATACCGGATGCGCCACAACACGGCACGCACATGACAGTTTGAAAGTATCGCACTGGCCCCCGTGACAAACTAATTGAATAGCCCTGATGTACTGTATTAAATGTAATATTCTCTCATCTTAAATGTTTCATCTATCAACTTAAATGCATATTTATTTCAATTTTTTATGCATTATTCAGTGAAGTGGTTATTTCCGTGCATGCATGTTAACATTTAAGGGTTGAGTAGATGTATTATAGAGTACATGACATTAATTCAGTATTGGGTTTGGGGTAAACATGAAATCTAAGTTTTCCTTATAGTTTTCTATAGTATATTATAAAGTAGTCTAGTAAAGTATAGTTTATTATAATCTCATGCGTTGTTCTATCATGAAGTGGTAATCTCCGTGTATTTTGTTTGAATTTTTATGCAAAAGAAAAAAGATTTATTTAAATAATTAATTATAATTACCTGTTTAGTTAGCTACATTTTCAAGGACTTTATCTAAAAATCTAAACACTTTTCAAACCTTAAAAATATTTCATTAAAATTCAAGCATTTCCAGCACTTGTTATTAACCATATTAACCCTTTAATATTAGCCTTTATCACCCATGTTAACCCTTTATTATTAGCACTTGTTGCTACTCATGTTAGGCGTTGATAGTAGCCCTTGTTATTAACCATGTGAAGCCTTTTTTTATTAGCTCTCAATATTTCTGCACCCGTACAAACTGTGTGTTTGTGTGTGAGTTCAGGTCTCCACGGGCTCATATAAGCGTCAGATTCATGAGGTTCCCAGTGGTAAACTGGTCTCAGATCAGGCTCTGATGGACAGGATCACATGGGCGTCGTGGACCAGGTGAGCAGTCAGATCTCCAGCACTAACAGCAGTGCTTTAGTAGCTTTATTTCCATCCAAATTTGTGAATTAAATTTATGGACAAAACTAGAATAATGCATAAAACATTTGTGAATAAAGCAGCGTTTCCATCCAAAGAGAAACTTAAGAGAATAAAATCATCACTTCCTGATAAACTGGAGCAAATATGACCCAGAGAAGTGTACTTTCATCCATTGGAAGAAGCCACTGTGGTCTATTTTCTTCTCTAATAAATGAGTTGAGCCTCAGAAGACGAAACGCAATGACTACGGTGTCTTTTGGAGGTGTAAGACGCTCTTTGGGAGCGCAGACAGATGCTCAAGACAGGTCTTGAGGGAATAATAATAGAAAAAGAAGAATACTGAAGCACTGTGATGACGGACTGATGGCTGAGGCCTTTTACAATCAGCAAAACAACATTTCAGATCTTTTACAATGGAAAGCTGCAAACCAACTGTTACGTCCTACATAAGTCTAGGGGAAATCCAATGAACGCAACAATATTAGTTTCATTTAAAGAGCACTAAACTAGGACCAGTCACAACACAACAAAGAGTAAAGTTCCAAAAATGTATTTACAAAATCAAAGTCACACACACAATGTAGTGTTGAGGAAGCTCTAGCTTCATGAGGGGAATATAGCCAAAATAACAAACAAAACAGGGTTCTGTCTAAGAGTAAAGCCTCTAAATAAACTACAAGAAAACAATGATGAAAATTAACAACAAAACTACACCGACTCCCTGACTGACCTCAAAACAAGAGAAAAAGTCCAACAAAAAGGAAAGGCCATCCACCTCCTTACTGCTTTCTGGGGGGGGGGAGCAAAAGAAAGAAATCAAAGTTTAAATCGTGGTAAATTGTGGTACTTGGCTGAGGTTGAACATAAAAGTTAAAGAAAATAAATAAACAGTTGGCAAGGTTATGATTTAAATGACCTTAAAGGTTCTTTTATTGTGAGAAGGCGGAAAAAGTTTGTATTTACAAGAAAACAAGAATGAGCGCAAACAAAAATACTTCAGGGCTAAGCAAGGCCAAAATAATAAACAAAGCATTAACTAACTCCACCCCGAGGATAACTTACCTAATGAACCAAAAGAAATGCAGAAAATAAATTACAAATACTACCCTTACTCCTTAACTAAACCAAAAACAGGAGAAAAAGTCAGTGTCAAAGTAAATGGCACTCAGCCCCTACGGCGCTCAGCTTACAGCTTTTTAATACAAATATATATGTAAGTGTGTAACAGTCACAACAAGGAGGAGAGAGGAAAAAGTTGGAGAGCACCTTAAAGTTCAATTTAAGATCAACAAGAAATCACTTCAACAGGTTTTAAACAAGAACGCCACAGTCTTTGAGTCTCTCAGTCTCTCCCCCCTTGATCTGAATCCATCGGTTTCCTTTTCAAAAGATGCTGCGTTCTCCGAGCACCAACCACAGCGCACGCACGCAGCACGTCCAATTAGGGCGGGGCAACCTGGAAACAGGAATGGGACAGAACGAGAGAGAGAAAGAAAGAGAGACACACACACACATACACAGCGGCACAGAAACAACCCACGAATACGCTCATGCGTAACATACTGCTCTTAGCCACAACAGAGAAGTACCACCAATCATCAACAAGTCAGATTTTAAATCACAACTTTCCAACAGTTCACACCAGCTTTAATTTAACTGAAACCCAGCTAGTGCTCTGGAGAAAGGTTCCTCTCTAGCTCCTTTCTCAACATCCAAGTGTTTGGCCTGTGTTTTTATCCCCTCTCACTCCTCCATGGAAAGTGGACACAGCTGATGCAAAGTCCCTTTAACACACATTTATATCTGATCAGCATCTGTCAGAAACTCAATCACATCACACAGACTGATGCTGGAGTTTATTTAGTAAATGTGTTTCCATTGCAGTTTATGCACATTTTTTTCTTGTTGGATAAAATGTTTTTCCTATTCAGTTGTGCACATATGTTTTTGGGTAACACTTTGCAATAAGGTTGCATTAGTTATTGTTACAGTGGTTAATATATTTGCTAAAATGAATACACAATGAACAGTACATTACAGCATTTATTCATCTTTATTAATGTTGGTTAATGGAAATAAAGTCATATATTGCTAGTTCTTGTTAACTCGTGGTGCATTAACTAATTAACAAGCATGAATTTGGATTTTAATAAAGCATTAGTAAATGTTGAACTACTGTATGATTACTGAATGCTGTACAAGTACTGTTCATTGTTAGATCATGTTAGTAAATACATTGCAATAAGTTTTTATTAGTTAATATTATTTAAAATGTGACCAGATTTTTTTGCGCTTTTTCAAAATGTACATTTTGGCATTACGTTTTTATATGCAATATCCCAAAATGTGCATAAAAGTATGTGAATTGATAGCTAGTGTTCAGTGGTAAAGCTGTCTGTCTTCTGCAGTGTTCTGGGGGATGAGGTGTTGGGAATCTGGCCTCGTAACGCAGAGAAAGCAGACGTCAACTGTGCCTGTGTGTCCCACGCCGGCATCAACGTCGTCACAGGAGATGATTTTGGGCTCGTGAAACTCTTCGACTTTCCCTGCACAGAGAAATTTGTAAGTCAAATTTATTCATATTTAGCCCTTATCATTAATCCTTGTTAATATTGTACAATCCTTGTTATATTTTAATTACCCATGATTTAATATTAGCTCTTATTATTCTCAACCCTTTAATATTAGCACTTATTATTAACCACATATTATTGTTAGTACTTTTTATTATCAATTATCCACATATTAACCCTTTATTATTAGCATTTTTATTAGAACTTGTTGTCCACCATGTTAAACCTTTATTAGTTCTTGTTAATAACCAATAACCTTAATTAGCTCTTGTTATTTATCACATTAACCATTTATTATTAGCCCTTGTTATTAACTATGTTAACCCTTTATTATTAGATCTCAGTATTAATCATGTTAACTCTTTATTGTTAATGCTTGTTATTTACCATGTTAACCCTTTATTATTAGCACTTGTTATTTACCATGTTAACTTTTAATACTAACAGTTGTTATTAACAATGTTAGGCCTTTATTATCAGCCCAATAATAACAATGTTAACCCTTTATTGGTGTCACTTGTTATTAATCATGTTATCATTAGCCCTTGTTATAAATTATTCATGTTAAGCCTTTTTATTAGCTCTCAATATTTCAGCATGTTAACCTCTTTTTAAACATGTTATCCATCATGTTACCCCTTTAATATTAGATCTTAATATTAGTCATGTTAAAATGGTTAATAACAAGTGCTAACAATAAAGGGTTTACATGGTTAATAACAAGGGCTAATAATGCTTAATAATGTGGGCTAATAGTAAAAGGCTAAAATGGCTAATAACAAGGGCTAATAATAAAGGGTAACATGGTTAATAATGAGGGCTAATAATAAAAGGCTAATAATTGGTAATAACAAGGCTAATAGTTAATAAGTGCTAATATTAAAGGGTTAACATGGTTAACAACAAAGGCTAATATTAAATGGTTAACAACAAAGGCTAAAATTAAAGGGTTAACATGGTTAACAACAAAGGCTAAAATTAAAGGGTTAACATGGTTAACAACAAAGGCTAATATTAAAGGGTTAACATGGTTAACAACAAAAGGCTAATATTAAAGGGTTAACATGGTTAACAACAAAGGCTAATATTAAAGGGTTAACATGGTTAACAACAAAGGCTAATATTAAAGGGTTAACATGGTTAACAACAAAGGCTAATATTAAAGGGTTAACATGGTTAACAACAAAGGCTAAATTAAAGGGTTAACATGGTTAACAACAAAGGCTAAATTAAAGGGTTAACATGGTTAACAACAAAGGCTAATATTAAAGGGTTAACATGGTTAACAACAAAGGCTAATATTAAAGGGTTAACATGGTTAACAACAAAGGCTAATATTAAAGGGTTAACATGGTTAACAACAAAGGCTAATATTAAAGGGTTAACATGGTTAACAACAAAGGCTAATATTAAAGGGTTAACATGGTTAACAACAAAGGCTAATATTAAAGGGTTAACATGGTTAACAACAAAGGCTAATATTAAAGGGTTAACATGGTTAACAACAAAGGCTAATATTAAAGGGTTAACATGGGTAACAACAAAGGCTAATATTAAAGGGTTAACATGGTTAACAACAAAGGCTAATATTAAAGGGTTAACATGGTTAACAACAAAGGCTAATATTAAAGGGTTAACATGGTTAACAACAAAGGCTAATATTAAAGGGTTAACATGGTTAACAACAAAGGCTAATATTAAAGGGTTAACATGGTTAACAACAAAGGCTAATATTAAAGGGTTAACATGGGTAACAACAAAGGCTAATATTAAAGGGTTAACATGGTTAACAACAAAGGCTAATATTAAAGGGTTAACATGGTTAACAACAAAGGCTAAAATTAAAGGGTTAACATGGGTAACAACAAAAGCTAATATTAAAGGGTTAACATGGTTAATAAAGGGTTAACATGGTTAATAATAAAGGGTTAACATGGTTAATAACAAGAGCTAATATTAAAGGGTTAACATGGTTAATAATAAAGGGTTAACATGGTTAATAACAAGAGCTAATATTAAAGGGTTAACATTATTAATAACAATGCTACCAGGAAAGGAATAACTCTATTATTAACCCTTGTTCTTACCCATTTTAACCCTTTAATATTAGCTCGTTATTAACCATGTTAACCCTTTAATATTAGCTCGTTATTAACCATGTTAACCCTTTATTAGTAACCACGTTAACCCTGCATTGTTAACCCTTTATTATTAGCACTTGTTATTAACCATGTTAACCCTTTATTAACCATGTTAACCCTTTAATATTAGCTCTTGTTATTAACCCTTTATTAACCATGTTAACCCTTTAATATTAGCTCTTGTTATTAACCATGTTAACCCTTTAATATTAGCCCTCATTATTAACCATGTTAACCCTTTATTAGTAACCACGTTAACCCTTCATTGTTAACCCTTTATTATTAGCACTTGTTATTAACCATGTTAACCCTTTATTAACCATGTTAACCCTTTATTATTAGCACTTGTTATTAACCATGTTAACCCTTTATTAACCATGTTAACCCTTTAATATTAGCTCGTTATTAACCATGTTAACCCTTTTTTAACCATGTTAACCCTTTAATATTAGCTCTTGTTACTAACCATGTTAACCCTTTATTAACCATGTTAACCCTTTAATATTAGCTCTTGTTACTAACCATGTTAACCCTTTATTAACCATGTTAACCCTTTAATATTAGCTCTTGCTAACCATGTTAACCCTTTAATGTTAACCGTTTAATATTAGCTCTTGCTAACCATGTTAACCCTCTATTACTAACCATGTTAACCCTCTATTACTAACCATGTTAACCCTTTAATATTAGCTCTTGTTATTAACCCTTTATTAACCATGTTAACCCTTTAATATTAGCTCTTGCTAACCATGTTAACCCTCTATTACTAACCATGTTAACCCTTTAATATTAGCTCTTGTTATTAACCATGTTAACCCTTTATTAACCATGTTAACCCTTTAATATTAGCTCTTGTTATTGACCATGTTAACCCTTTATTAACCATGTTAACCCTTTAATATTAGCTCTTGTTATTAACCATGTTAACGCTTTATTAGTAACCACGTTAACCCTTCATTGTTAACCCTTTATTATTAGCACTTGTTATTAACCATGTTAACCCTTTATTAACCATGTTAACCCTTTAATATTAGCTCTTGCTAACCATGTTAACCCTTTAATGTTAACCGTTTAATATTAGCTCTTGTTATTAACCATGTTAACCGTTTAATATTAGCTCTTGTTATTAACCCTTTATTAACCATGTTAACCCTTTAATATTAGCTCTTGTTATTAACCATGTTAACCCTTTAATATTAGCCCTCATTATTAACCATGTTAACCCTTTATCAGTAACCACGTTAACCCTTCATTGTTAACCCTTTATTATTAGCAATTGTTATTAAGCATGTTAACTTTTTATTGTTAATGCTTGTTTTTCACCATGCCCACTCTTTATTAACTTCATAATATATAAACACTACATTTTTTCACAGGCCAAACACAAACGTTACTTCGGTCATTCTGCTCATGTGACCAACATCCGCTTCTCTTACGACGACAAGTATGTGATCAGTGTAGGAGGCAACGACTGTAGGTGAGCAGACGGCTTTTTTTTTTTTTTTTTGGTCTCCATGAAGAAAACGGCTCATAAATCACACAGAATGAAGTATTTAAGAAATGTAAGAATGCAGATTGTTTCCTGTGAGGGTTGTGTTTAATTAAATTACCAATTAATTAAATTACCAATGCTTAAAACTGGCTTGGAATGCTCACACACTCACAGACCTTACAAATATCTGCAAATGTTTGGTAAATTTGTGAAGTTATATCAAAGTGTAACGATAATTCACATTTTGTTTTGTTTTGCAACTGTGGCTCCTGGTAAATTATAATTGTGACTCCGCATTTTAGATCCTGCGATGTGTCGATTGCACATGCTCACATTGTGATATAGATGCTGAAACTATATATAGCTCAGCGTCACTAACACATCTCTTCTGCTTCTCAGTGTGTTTGTGTGGAGGTGTGTGTGATGGATTCGTCCTCTGCACCGCTGGTTGTTTCCGGACAGGTTTCCTCTCCGTTCCTCCAGCGTCTGGATGCTGCACTTCTGTTATGCTGCGTTTTTCCTCTCCAAAACCTGATGGATCCGGGACGAGCACCGAGTTGGACCAGGAAACTCTTTATATTTTACCTTTCTGTGAAGTGCAATGTTTACGCTCACATGTACTTTTTACAAAGAAAAAAAATCTACACTCATAAATCATGCCAATATATTTCAGAAATCAATGTATTCAGTTAGTTTTGGTTCTGATTCTGAAGTGCCTTGGAGACACATTTTGCTGATCTTTTATCCCCGAAATGTTCATTACGATGCATCTATGGTGCTAAATGGATTCAAAGTCCACTTAGAGCTTTTTAACGAATTATTTTACAAACTCATGCATTATGCAATTACTTTCTTTCAATGTCTTTTCCCATTTTGTACATAAATATCCGCTCACTAAATGCTCTTCCTGTTTAAAAGAAAAAGAAATAAAAAATCCAAATACATGGGACTCAGGAGAATTTAAGTACTGTAACGTGTAGATGTTATATTTGACCTGTGCTATTTTTGTTAAGATATTTATTTTTTAAATGTACGTGTTTACGTATGAAGTATGCAAATTAGTCTTGGACCTGTGGGCGTTCATGATGAAAAATTGCAAAAAAAAACTCGCCGTCCAAATATTAAAGTTGTATGAAACGTGCGTAGTGTTTGTGTGTGTAGATTGCGATGCACCGTTTGTAGCCAATGACGTGACAGCAGCTGTTTATTGTGCACAGATATGGAGATCTATCTGTCATTTGTATGTTCTTGTTTTTGTAATTCGTCTGATCAGAGGTCAGTCTAATGGAAAGATATATTATAATGATGATAATAATAATGCATGAATACAAGTCTGTGTGATTGTTGATCATGAATGAATACTGTTCTTTTATAATTAAAGAGAATCATGTGTGAAATGGAGTGTTGTTCCGTCTTTTGCCAGATGATGGCAGTGTTGGTGAGCTGTGTCTCTCTCACTGCACTCTGATGAGAATCCTGACTAAATGAATCTGTCTGCTGGACATATATTTATTTTTAATTTTGAGTTTATACCATTGTTTCCCTTGCTTCCCCCATTTTGGCATTTCTTGCAATTAAGATTTTTCTGTCATCATTAAATCCCACAGTGGTTTTGTATATAGCTTGAAGTTTCGACTGCTCATAACACAGATTATTTATATTTGATTAATTCTTATTAACAAAACTGTATTCTGAGCTCGTTTAGCACTTTCAGTGTTTAATTAATGTTAACTCTTTAACTTATAATTAACCACTTTAACCCTTTATTGTTAGCTCTTAATGTTAACGCATGTTTACCCTTTCTTATTATTAACCCATTGTTACTAACTGTTAGCCTGTTATTATTAGCTCGATATATTAACCCTTTATTTACTCATTAGTAATCATTTATTATTGTTGTTAACCCTTTATTATTAACTTTTGTTATTAGCCATGTTAACCCTTTATTAGTAGCCCTCGTTATTAACCATGTTAACCCTTTATGATCAGTGTTGCCAGATTGGGCGGTTTCCCGCCCAATTGGGCGGTTTTGAATCCAAGTTTGCGGGTAAAAAATATCATAGGCGGGTAGTGGATATTTGAGCGGTATTGTAAAGGTACGCCCGCCTGCCCGCGATCTCCCGTAACCCCCCAATTTTCGTCAATTTTGGGACCGTTCCCCCTACTTTTCGTGAAATACAGGACTATCCAACCACCCCTCATACGTTTTGGAGCGCCCCCCCCCCCCCCCCACCCCTCCCCCCACTTTTCGTGAAATTTGGGACCGTTAATGCACGTTTACCATTTCTTATTAACCCTTTGTTACTCGTTGTTAACCCTTTATTATAGCTCTAAATATGAACGTTTTAACCCTTTATTGTTAGCTCTTTATATAAACCCTTTATTGACCCTTTGTTAGCTAATTTTGTTAACCCTTTATTAACCAAAGGTAACCCTTTATTATTAGCTCTTTATGTTAAAAATGAATGAACGAATGAATGACTGAATGAAGAAATGAATGAATGAACAAACGAATGATTGAACGAACAAATGAACGAATGAATTAATGAATGAACAAGTGAATAAATGAACAAATGAATGACTGAATGAAGAAATTAATGAATGAACATGAATGAGTGAATAAATGAACGAACAAATTAATGAATGAATGGACAAATTCATGAATGAACAAATGAATAAATGTATGAAGAAATGAATGTATGAACAAATGAATTAATGAATGAACATGAATGAATGAACGAATGAATGCACGAATGAATGAGTGAATGAATGAACGAACAAATAAACTAATTATAGAATGAATGGACAAATTCATGAATGAATAAACAAACAAGTGATTGAATAAATGAATTCATTAATGAATGAATGAATGAATGAATGGAGAAATTAATGAATGAATGAACAAGCAATGGATGGAATGAATGAACGAATTCATAATTGAACGAACGAACGAGTGAGTGAGTGAGCGAATGAACAAACGAACAAGCGATTGAATGAAAAAATGAACACATGAATGAATGAGTGAATGAACAAATGAACGAGTGACTGAATGAACAAATGAATGAATTAACAAATGAATGAATGATTGATAGAACAAGCAAACAAACGAATGAATAAATGAATGAATGAAAAAAATGAACAAATGAATTAATGACTGAAAAAACAAATGAGTGAATAAACGAATGAACAATTGAACGAATGACTGAATAAACAAATGAACGAATTAACGAATGACTGACTGACAAGTCAACAAGCAAACGAATGAATGAATGAACAAATCAGCATTTTTGTCCATAAAAAGTTAATCTTTCACTGAAAGCTGATTGGAACGAAAAATTACCACAATAACAGAGGGATTATTAATGTAGAGCTGCATTCCAGATCCACCCACCGACTGCAGATTGAGGAGTCAAACTGTGAGTCACTGCACACACACACACACACACACACACACACACACACACACACACACACACACACACACACACACACACACACACACACACACACACACACACACACACACACACACACACACACACACACACACGAACAAACAGTGTGAGACAAAGTATGTTGCAACAACATACTAAAGTAAACTCAGGAGCACAGGACAGCCGTGACTGGAGTACAGTAATATATATATACTGTATACACCATGGTAGTCAACCCTCAGTGTGGTGTAGTATATGAATAAATAATGATTAATTGAAGCTTTGAAGTATTGCCAATACATTCCAGTCATGTTTCCCACCACAAGGGCAGTTTCACAATCACCAGCATTCAGAGAACAGAAAAACTGAACTGAGATCAGCTTTAAGAAAACTCAGATGAAATCCTCCAACCTTCTCCAGAACATCATGTGTACATTAAGACGATAATTATACTGTTTCTTCATTTTAAAAGCACATGATATATTGACACTAAAATGCTAATTAACTTTGTCTTATTAAAAATAATTATTAAAAATAAATCGAATACAGTTAAATACAAAATTATTAGTATTATTTTTTTAATATTTCCCAAGTAATATTTCCTATTAAATATTTTTATTTTAATAGAAATGTATAAATATTTTATTTGAAAAATAATTGAATTAAATCATGTTTAATAGAAAAGGAATAAAAATATTAATAATAAAAACCAAAATTCAAAACAATCTAGAAAGAATATGAATATAAAACTCTGGAAAAAATATATAAAAAAAAACCTGGAAAATAAATATAAAAAATCTGGAAAATAAATATAAAAACTCTGGAAAATAAATCTAAAAAATCTAGAAAAACATCTAGAAATTAAATACATAAATTAATCAAAAAATCTAGAAATTGAATAAATAAATGAATTAAAAAAATCTAGAAAGAACAATCTAGAATTTAATAAAATAATAAAATAAAATTTAATAAATAAAATACAATCTAGAAAATACATATAAAAAATCTAGAAAGAACAATCTAGAATTTAATAAAATAATAAAATAAAATTTAATAAATAAAATACAATCTAGAAAATACATATAAAAAATCTAGAAAGAAAATTGTTGAAAGTAAATAAATAAATGAATAAAAAAATCTAGAAATAAATGTAAACAATATAGAAAGAAAAAATCTAGAAAAAAGAATCTAGAAAATAAACGAATAAAAATCTATTTTTTATATTTAGAAACTAAATACAAAAAATCTAGAAAATGAATATAAAAAATCTAGAAAGAAAATTCTAGAAATTAAATAAATAAAGACCTAGAGAATAAATGTAAAACATCTAGAAAATAAATGTAAAAAAATCTAGAAAGAAAAATCTAGAAAGAAGAATCTAGAAAATAAATGAATAAAAATCTATTTTTTATTTTATATTTCGAAACTAAATATAAAAAATTTGGAAAATAAATATAAAAAATCTGGAAAATAAATATAAAAATCTAGAAAAACATCTAGAAATTAAAAACATAAATGAATCAAAAAATCTAGAAATTAAATAAATAAAAATCTAGAGAATAAATGTAAAACATCTAGAAAATTTTTATTTTATATTTCGAAAATAAATATAAAAAAATCTGGAAAATAAATATAAAAAAATCTAGAAAATAAATATAAAAAAATCTGGAAATAAATATAAAAAATCTAGAAAATAAATATAAAAAAATCTGGAAAATAAATATAAAAAAATCTAGAAAATAAATATAAAAAAATCTGGAAATAAATATAAAAAATCTAGAAAATAAATATAAAAAAATCTAGAAAATAAATATAAAAAAATCTGGAAAATAAATATAAAAAAATCTAGAAAATAAATATAAAACAATCTAGAAAATAAATATAAAAAAATCTAGAAAAACATCTAGAAATTAAATACATAAATGAATCAAAAAATCTAGAAATTAAATACATAAATAAATCAAAAAATCTAGAAATTAAATAAATAAATGAATCAAAAAATCTAGAAATTAAATACATAAATAAATCAAAAAATCTAGAAATTAAATACATAAATAAATCAAAAAATCTAGAAATTAAATACATAAATAAATCAAAAAATCTAGAAATTAAATAAATAAATGAATCAAAAAATCTAGAAAGTAAATAAATAAATGAATAAAAAAACCTATAAATTAAATAAATAAATGAATAAAAAAAATCTAGAAAATAAATGTAAAAAATTTAGAAAAAACTATCTAGAATTTAAATAAATAAAAATCTAGAGAATAAAATACAATCTAGAAAATACATATAAAAATCTAAAAGAAAAATCTTGAAATTAAATAAATAAATGAATAAAAAAATCTAGAAAATAAATATAAAAATCTAGAAAAAATAAAAATAATGAATTAAAAAAACTATTTTTTATTTTTATTTAGAAACTGAATATACATAATATAGCAAAATATAAAAATCTAGAAAGAAAAATCTAGAAATTAAAAAAGGCTAGAGAATACAATAAAATGTAGAAAATCAATGAATAAAAAATCTAGAAAATAAATATAAAAAAAATCTAGAAAATAAATAAATAAATGAATTTAAAAAAAAATCTAGAAATTAAATAGATAACTCAATGAATAAATCTAGAAAGAAAAATCTTGAAAATAAACAAAACAAAATCTAGAAGATAAATATAAAAATCTAAAACAAAAAATCTTGAAATAAAAAAAGTTAGCAAATAAATACAATAAAATGTATAAAGTAAATATAAAAAATATAGCAAGAAAAATCTTTAAAATGTATTAAATAAATGAAAAAAACTTGAAAATAAATATTAAAAAATCTAGAAAATTAATGTAACAAATGTAGAAAAAAATCTTGAATATAAATATAAAGAATCTAGAAAGAACAATCTAGAAATTAAATAAAAAGTAAAAATAAAACATCTAGCAAATAAATATATAAAGTCTAGAAAGAAAAATCTAGAAAACAATTAAAAAGTTAAAATAAAAAATCTAGCAAATATAAAAATCTAGAAAGAAAAATCTAGAAATTAAATAAATACAAATCTAGAGAATAAATACAATAAAATCTAGAGAATAAATACAATAGAAATCTAGACATTATCTAGAAAATAAATATAAAAAATCTAGAAAAATAATGAATACACTAATCAAATTTGTATTTTATATTTAGAAACTAAATATACAAAATCTAGAAAATAAATATAAAAAATCTTTTAGAAAATGTATAAATACAAATCTAGAAAATAAATAAATAAACAGACACACCAAATAAAACAAAGAGGAAAGAGGAACACAATTTACAATCATGTTTTACTGATTTGAAGTGTTGTGTGAAGGCAGTCAGCGTGTGTGTGTGTGTGTGTGTGTGTGTGTGTGTGTGTGTTGCTAAGAGAAGGAACAGACTACATACTGTAAAAAATTCATCGCACACTTCTCTCTAACTGTAAGAACAGCTCAGGGCCGTGGAGGGGGGGGGGGGGGGGTGTATGTGTGAGTGAGAGTGAGAGATGTATGCATCAAGTGTGTGTGTGTGTGTGTGTGTATATATACAAATGTGTGTGTATATACATATGTGTGTGTATATACATATGTGTGTGTATGTGTGCATATTTATATTTACATATATTTATAATTTTACATTTATGTGCGTGATTAGAGAGCATATCATGAGTGTGTGTACGTGTGTGTGTGTGTGTGTGTGTGCATGTGCATGAGTTTGTGACAGAGCATGTGTGTGTGTGTGTGTGTGAGAGAGAAGACCCCCAAATAGGTTTACTTTTGGATAAATTTATGGAAAATAGTTATCCTCATGATGGAGAGGGTGTTAATCTAGCTGTAGAAAACATAAATCACATATTTGATTATTTAGCAACGATATCTAATATTAAAACTACTAAGAAAACTTTAAAACAAAAACAAGAGAATGAAAAATGGTTTGACTTTGATTGTAAATCAATAAGGAAAAACTTAAGACAACTAGCAAATCAAAAACACAGACAACCAGGGAATACAGGTGTACGTCTTCAGTACTGCGAGGAGCTTAAAAAATATAAAAACACAATCAGAAAAAAGAAAGAAGAGTACACCCAAAAACAGCTCAAAACTATTGAAGAATCTGTGGATTCAAACAATTTCTGGGCCAACTGGAACCTCCTTAATAAAAAGAAACATGAACAGCTAACAATACAAAATGGAGACACCTGGAAAAACCACTTTGAAAAACTGTTTAGTAAAATAAAGATGAGTACTGAACAATCGCTTATATATGATAAATTAACCCATACAGAACAAATATTTGGCAAATACCAAAATCCGTTAGACTACCCAATCACAGAAAAAGAGCTACTAGAAAAAATACAAGTCCTACTAACAAAAAAGGCAAGTGGTCCAGACGGTATCCTTAATGAAATGATTAAAAACTTAAATCACAAATTCCAATTGGCTATAATGAAACTGTTCAATTTGGTTCTGAGTGTTGGTGATTTTCCTGACATATGGAATAAAGGATTAATAACGCCCGTATTCAAAAATGGAGACAAATCAGACCCTAACAATTACAGAGGCATCTGTGTGAGCAGTAATCTGGGGAAGCTGTTCTGCAGCATCATCAACACCAGACTCATAGGCTTCCTTACAGAGCACAATGTCCTCAGCAAAAGTCAGATTGGGTTTCTTCCAAATTACAGAACATCAGACCATATCTTCACCCTTCAGACTCTGATAGACAAATACGTCCATCAAAACAAAAACAAAGTATTTGCTTGCTTTGTAGATTTTCAGAAAGCGTTTGATTCAATTTGGCATGAAGGTCTGCTGTCTACACTTCTAGACTCAGGTATCGGTGGTAGGGCTGGGCGATATGGCAAAAAAAAAAAATCTCGATTTTTTCATAAAGTTTGACCGATTCACGATTTCGATTTTTTTATTTATTTTTTTATTAATTTTTTTTTTTTACTGTGTAACTACCTTACCAGCTTACCTTGTTCATTTAAATTTAAATAAATGCTGTTTTTAAACTAGTTTTTTTCATGCTCACTTGTAAAAGAAAAGCAATAGTGTGACTAAACGCGGTTATGGCACTCTCTCATATAGGGATGCTAAACATAGCTACAATAGAAGTCACAGCAGGTCATGTGTTGTGCAGCTTTGGGCAAATTTTATTTGGAGAGAAAATGGCCAAAATGTAACGTGAAGATTGAAAAGGATTGGAGGGGAAATAAATATTTCAAATCTCTGTACATAACAGAAAAATAAACAATGATAATGCAGCAATAGTTTATCTGTATTAGTGGCATGGCAGACATATATATTTAGACAGGCCTTGTCAAAGTGAGCGGGCACTTTCACTAATAAAAAATATAGCACTTAAATTATTTCATAACAATCAATAAAATAACAGCGGTTTTATATCAAAAATTGGTAATGATATAAAATATACTACATTTTGAGGGTAAAATATAACCATTTAAACGATTTCAGTATTCAAACATTAAATAACGAATGCATCAAGTTAAATATAAAAAAACGAATGAAACAACACATAGCATATCAGGATATAAAGGACTATATTTAGCAAAATGCTGCTCTTTTTATCTTTGTAATTTTATAGTTTTATTTTTGTTATTTTAATTATTTTTTGTCTTCATAAATAACTAACGAGCTATAGACAAATATCTGCTTGACGTTTTAGAAAATATTTGTGCGTAGCTCCACCACCCAGTATATATTAAAGATCACCGTGAAAAAAAACCCACAGAAACCTGTTACATATCTATATACATTTAAATGTCTATCTTATATTTAACTGAATCGTATAATGGCCTATAGCTGAAATGTTGGAAATTGCTTTATTTATTTTTATAAAACATTTGTCGATACGTATTGATATTTTTTGGAGTAAAAACTGCCGACATTTAAGAATCCATATTTATTTTATTCATTCATTCATTTTACTTGTTTATTAGTGCATATATGGGTTATGATTTAATTCATACAGTACCTTGACAGCTACTGTGCCACTCCGTAATTCAAGCAAAAGTCCAAATTAAAGAAAGATTTGACTTTCTGCGGTGACCGACATTTACAACACGCCGTAACCGTCCTTCAAGTGGTGCGCAGGTCCCCGTCTCGCAGCTCGCGCGGGAGAGACAGACGGCTGCGGGACGCGAACAACAGCACGACGCGCGTGGAAACATTCGCGAAGCTGGCTGGCTGACTGCGGGGCTGTTGTTGCTCTAGCGGGAAAATGTCCCGGTGTTCCCAAAGGCCGGTCCGCCCTGGCGCGCTTCCGCTACCAGCTGTGGCAGCACATCAACAGAGCCGCGACGTCAACACACAGAATCAGCACAATTCAGCACGGTTGTCTAACAGTTTAGAACGGTTTGGCACAATAGTGGAAAAGCGGCTTTAATATTTTTATTTAAAAAAAATCGCGATTCCTCGATTTTGTAAAAAATAAAATCGTCTTAAAACGTAAATTCGAATTAATCGAAAAAAATCGAAAAAAACGCCCAGCCCTAATCGGCGGTAAAACATACAACATTATAAAAACAATGTATTCAAACAATCAGTGCGCAATTAAAATCGGCAATAAGCAAACAGAATTCTTCACTCAGGGACGAGGTGTGAGACAGGGCTGTCCACTATCACCAACACTCTTCAATATTTACATCAATCAATTGGCAATGCTCCTAGAGCAAGCAGATACGCCGGGTCTCACACTATACGACTCCAGTGTAAAGTTCCTGCTGTTTGCAGATGATCTGGTGCTGCTGTCGCCAACAGAAGAGGGTCTACAGCAGCAGCTGGATATCCTGCACAGCTTCTGTCAGACCTGGGCCCTGACCGTTAACCCAAAGAAAACCAAAACCCTAATATTCCAGAAAAAACCCAGATGTCAGGGAAAGAGACACAGTTTCACCCTTGGTATGACAAAAGTTGAACCTGCCACAAGCTACACATACCTTGGGTTGAAAATAAGTGTTAATGGAAAACTAAATTTGGCTATGAATGAACTGAAAGAGAAAGCGAGAAGGCCCTTTTACGCCATTAAAAAAATCAACACAAATAGAAATTCCAGTTCGAATCTGGCTCAAAATTTTCCAGTCGGTGATTGAACCTATAGTGCTGTATGGGAGTGAAGTGTGGGGTCCTCTCCTCAGTCATGAGTTTAATAAATGGGATAAGAATCCAATTGAAAGCCTACATGCAGAGTTCTGTAGGAGCATCCTCAGGGTACAGAGGAACACACCCAGCAATGCATGCAGGGCAGAATTAGGCCAGTATCCTCTACTCATGCGCATTGAGAAACGAGCCATCAAATTTTGAAAACACATCAAAATGAGTGACCCCAACTCTTATCATTATAAAGCCCTCAAAACCCAAGAAATGGACATTGAAAAAAGCCCCCTGATTCAGATGGTCCTGAAGCTGCAAACACAAAGCAACACAATGAATATGACTAACAGCAGGCAGCATCAGGACACGGACATGCTCATCCACAGAATTAAGCCCAATCAAATAATAAATGCACGAAAAGAAGAGTATCTGACTTACTGGCCCAGGCAGAGGTGGAGATGGAGGAACACTTCCTCACCCGCTGCACAAACTATCAGCACATCAGAGAAACATTCTACCCCAAACTACAGAGCATTTACCCACAATTCACTGAGTCAGACAATAAAACACAGCTTCAATATTTACTAGGGGAAAAAACTGACTGTGTCCTTCTAGCGGCGCAATACATTAATGCCTGACACAAAAAGAGAGAGCAGACCAATAAAACATCAGTGATGCGCCTGCAAACACACACACACACACACACACACACACACACACACACACAAACCTAGACTATTATAAATGAATCATTGTAAATATACTGATTATTATTGTTTTTATTACTGTTTTATCCTAAAATGTTGGTTGTTAAATGGACAGTTTATTCTGATCTATTATTATTTTTGTATTGATTTGTATGAATAATATGATATGTTGAATAATAATGTGATATATTGAATAATACGATGCATTGTTGATATTTAATTTAATTATTATGTATAAATATTATGTTTTTTTTTTTTTTTTTACTATTTACTGTGTTTACTGTTTTGTTTTTATTATTATATAAGCATGTTACTTTTTATGTAAACTTTAGAACTGCTTTGGCAATACAATTGTACATTTGTCATGCCAATAAAGCAACTATTGAATTGAATTGAGAACGAGAGAGAGAGAGAGAGAGAGTATGCATGTGTGTGTGAGAAAGCTTGTGCATCAATGGTTGTGTGTGTGTGTGTGTGTGTGTGTGTGTGTGTGTGTGTGTGTGTGTGTGTGTGTACTGGCATTTTAACAGTGCAGTAAGGACACAGGTAAGCTGTAGAGAGTGTGTGTGATGTGTAGATCTGTCCAGATGTGTGTGTGTGTGTGTGTGTGTGTGTGTGTGTGTGTGTGTGTGTGCGTGTAATGTGTTGATCTGTCCAGATGTCAGGATACTCAGAGCTCCAGCTTTAATTAAAGCGTCTTTAAGCTGCATTGATAGCAGAGCTCAGAACATAGCAAACATCCCAGAATGACCCACACACACACACACACACACACACACACACACACACACACACACACGTAATGAACGTCACAAACCATTACAGACTGAAACAGAAACACAACCCAGACGTTCAGTGTGAAACAGCTCAAAATACAGGAACAAAACTGGAGGAAATGGATGAGGATTACTGAACATTTATACAGTTATTCATTTCCCTTCGGCTTAGTCCCTTATTTATTAGAGGTCGCCACAGCGGAATGAACCGCCAACTATTCCAGCATATGTTTTACACAGCATACCCTTCCAGCCGCAACCCAGTACTGAGAAACACCCATACACTCTCATTTACACGCACACACACTACGGCCAATTTAGTTCATCAATTCCCCTATAGCGCATGTGTTTGGACTGTGGGGAAAACTGGAGCACCCTGAGGAAACCCACGCCAACACAGGGAGAACATGCAAACTCCACACAGAAATGCTAACTGACCCAGCCAAGGCTCAAACCAGCGACCTAGTAACATGCTAATTCATGATAGAAACATGCTAATGCACTGCTTTTGTTCTGCTCTGAAATACAACATTTAAATGTTTGTAAAAAAAAAAAAAAAAGGCTATTGTAAAATGCAAGGATAATGTGTAGTTTCAAAATACAATATATTAACATTTTAATGTAGAAACAGCCAACGTGGGTGTCTTAAGGAGCAAAAATACAACACATGGGCGAATAACTTCGGAAAACGCTAGAGAAAACTTTCCGCGCGGGCGGCAACTTGAAACAAACACGTCCGTCAATAAAACACTAAATTCACATGTTAAATGTAAACAAATAAATCTAACCCACTTGTCTATGTTCCATAACATCCTTATGACCAAAATTAGCATAAAACTCCCAATAATAAACCACATTTTTACTGTTAATTTCAGAGCGCTGCAAAAACATACCTTTCTCTCTCCAGTCACATGCTGTTCTGAGAAAGCAGGCGCAGCGGTCCATTACCAATGACGTCACTCACTTGAAACTCGCAAATAACTTTAAAGGGCACCTAGGTTACCACTTTTTCCAGATTTAATTTAAGTCTTTTGTGTCTCCAGAATGTGTCTGTAAAGTTTCATCTCAAAACACCCATCAGATTTTTTTATTACACCTTTCAGAAGTTTCTGTTTCGAAGCATTTTGCATCAGCTAACGGTTTTTGTGTACTGCGCCTTTAAGGCTAGGCCTTCACGCCCATAGAAGTAAAGTTGGTTTTATAGACACATTCAGACTTTCTCCTCGATAATATAATTTAGGAAATGTATTGTTTGCTAATTCTAAATAATGAAATCATATTAGCAGCCAATGACTATCAAAGTACAGCATTGTTTACAGTCAATTAAATGGGGCTAATGTTGTTTTAAGGTCATTCTTAGATGTGATTTCAGACCGAATATTCAAAGTACCATGGTAAACAATATAGGGAGTGTGTCACTGAACGAATGTGTGAATATAAAACCAACTTTACCTCTATTTCACGCCCACCGTTTCCACGTGCTTCGTTTCCACGTGCCTCGTTTCCACGTGCCTCGTTCCACCTCGGCTGCGTCAGACAACAGACAAACAAGAAGGAATAAGATCTCACGTAACGTTTGTGAGAAAAACTACAGTTAGAATCTTACCAATAAGTATTTGATGCGTGTTGTGGGAGGAAGGATACGTCCCCCTCACTTTTAGGCCGTACTCACACTATGTACACAGTGGCGGCTGGTCAATAGAGGGCGCTGGGGCGCCGCCCCCCCCCTTCAAGTTAGAGCCCTTTAATATGTTAATGTTTATTATCACAAATATTAACAAAATAAATGTATTTAATTATAACATTCTAACATTTATTGTAGTCATACTAACATTTATTGAAAAAAAAAGTATGAACAATATTTTTTCATATGTGTGCGGGGCGCCGGACTAATGGGTGTCTATGTAGGTACACGAACATTTTCAATGCACGTGATATGAGCTCTAATTGGCCGGTTTTAAATTGTCTTTGGGGCGCAGCGCTCTGCGTTCTGAACCCTCCCATTTTTGTTGTTAGAACGAATCATATTTGTTTTATATGATTGGCCTTATGTGATTGGACCATTCTCACCAAAGAGCTTAGAATGCATTTTCTCGAGATGAAGGAAAATTCTGTTGTATCTTTGCAAAGATATCCGTTCACAAGGCGTTTGGATGAAGAAAAAAAGATCAAGGAGTTTGGACCAGATCGACCTTCCTTGCAAATTCACCAGTAGTCAAGTGATGGCGAGCGCGCAAATATTCGGGGCTTTTCCAGCACTTGTTATGACAAACGGAGTTTGCCAAGTTGTGATGTACAGTAAGTCATCCCTTTTACTATTTCCGTGTGCTGTTTCAAACAGCATGACGCAAGAGAGGCTGAATGCATTGGCCATGCTGTCAATAGAGAAGAGACTGGTGACTGAGATGACCGACTTTAACCAAAAGGTCATTGAGAAATTTTCAAGCCAGAAAAAAAAAGAGAGCATAATTTATTTTCAAGTAGTGCTACTGGCCAGTGATTAGGCAACATTTGTTTGTTTGTGTGTGTGTGTGTGTTTACTGATTATCTTGATTACTTCATTACTGATAATAAACCCAAATTGAACTAAAATTAACTGATTTGTGATGCATTTATTGTATGCTTTAGTCATATTTTAGTTTTTTGATGCATCACCAGAAAAATGGCTTTTACACTCTTACTTTAACAAAAGTTTTTTTTTTTCTGGTGTTTGCGCCCTCCCCACATTTTTTAACACCAGCCGCCACTGTATGTACAGTTGCCTTGAACCGGGCCAGAGCACGCTTGTCCCCCCTCCCGTCTCCCCCGGCGGCCCGCACTCACATTACATTCGGGCCTGGGTGCGATTACGTCATCGATGACCCGCTGCTCATGTAACAGAGTTACAAATGCACTCTGTTAAAATGATAACATTTTCCAATTATATTGCGATTTTTATTTATTTAAAGATTTTATTTCATATTTGTGAATTTTATCATCTTGAAAACACATTTTGCAGTCCGTTTTATTTATTTTCTATGGCAATGATAAACCTGCACATCGCCCCTTTTTGTACCTTTTGAGTTGCCGTAGTTCGTCTTTTCCCCTCCCCCCTCACAATGCTGTTGCGTATTGATGAGGGTAAGTTGTGCAGAGAGTTGCTTCTTGAGATTATTCTATATTTATAACGTTGAAAAGCAAATGTTTATCTTTTTATAAAAACTATAATACATATTATGTTATTTTTGTTTGGTTTTATCGTTGAAATAAGTTTGTGGCAGTTTTCCAGAGTTTTTGATAAGTGTTAAATGCACATGGGCATATCGCCGTTTTGTTTTCATTTTACTCTGTTTCTTAGTGTGAAAACTCTGTTATTTTTGTGTACATAGGGGTCGGATGTGCGCTGCAGACAGAAGACAATGTTTTTGTTTGATTGTCCTCTGCAGGTACGTTTTACAGTCTTTGTTTTGTTTGCATTTTGTTTGACTCAGCGCACGTTTTTTTTTTTTTGGTTGTCCACAAGGTGGCTCTGTTGTGCGTTATTTTTATACATACATTTTGTATGTAGATAAGAGTAATTTCTAATGAAAGAGAAAAAGATTCATTTTGTTGTAATTGTAAAGAAAAAAAGGTGTTTTCCTGTCAATTTCAATGTATATTCTTTCTGGAAGTGTCAAATTATAAGAGATTGTGTGTAAATGTGGATAAATTGAAAAAAATAATTATCAAATCTTATTACATAATATTATTAAGAAAAAAAAATTAATCTGACCAGACAATGCTGTTGCGTATTGATGAGGGGGTCGGATGTGCGCTGCAGACAGAAGACAATGTATTTGTTTGATTGTCCTCTGCAGGAAATAATAAAGTGGAGGAAAACAGCTCTTGGTGTCGTCTTGGTCTTTATGAGTGAAAGCAGATCCGTTACACTGGTGCCGTGACTCCTTGGATCTTCAGATCAGCTTGATGCCGGTCGCCGTGGATGCTGTGTTGCTGTTCGAGTCTATACTTCAAGATCAAAGTGGGGTCAGAGAAAAAAAAAAAAAAAGAGTTATTTGGTGTATATTGTTGTAAATCTTATGACGTTTAGTTGAAAACTTTTGATTACAGTTGGTAATATTCTTTTGCTTTTCAAAGTGATTTATTGTTTTGTTTTATTGTTTAAGTTTTTAGCATTAGCATACACAACGCAAGTACATATTCACAGATAAAAAGAAACAATTTATTAAAGGGCAATGGATAGCTATGCAAATCATAAATTACCAAAGGGAAGGGGAATGTGGTTAGATTACACTGCTGACAGTAGGGATGTGAGACATTCTAAGCCCATAGCTGATGATTACACAGATACAGGAATGGGTCATAGCCCAGGTTGTACACCTGTCAGTGGGTTTAAGAGGGAAAATCTTCGCACCTCCACACCAGCCACTGATGTTGACGCTATTCACCATCTCACAGACATGGTAGGGCAGTTAGGAGCTCAAATTGGTGAATCTATTGTTGAAAAGTTAATGTCAGCTGGTGTAGTAAACATAGCCGCTGACCGTCAGTCTACTCCAACTACCCAAACTACCCACAGTGAACCTACCAGGCATGACTCCCCATATGTGACGGTCCATGTTAGATCAGACAGAGAATTCACAACATTTAAAGGTGACGTCACTGACAAACATTCAGTCCAGGACTGGATTGACTTGACCAAAACTTACCTTAGAAAACATGAGATTGCTGTGTATGACCAAGGTGAGGAAATTATGAGCCATTTAATGGGCAAAGCCAGAGATGTCGTCAAGATTGCCTTGCGTAGTGATCCAGCGATTGATCTTAAACAGACACCTGAGAAAATCTATGATGTTCTCCTTCATTATTTCAGTGAAGCTTCTTCATGTCTCCCACTCGCTGACTTTTATGCTACGCTGCCCAAACACAAAGAAAATCCAGTTGATTACTGGATAAGACTGAATAAGGCAGCTGACTTGGCTCTTGATGGCTTACGCAGACAGGGAAAGAAAACAGAGAACATAAATAATGAAGTCGCACTCATGTTTGTCAAACATTGCCCTGATCCTGAGCTCTCCTTCACCCTAAAGTGTAAGCCCATTCATGAATGGACCTCACGTGATGTCCAACTGAGGATTGATGATTATCAGAGAGAGTTAAGAGCTAGTGGCTTAGCCATTGGGACCTCACAGCTTAAGAACCATGTCAGTGCAGTGACTCCTGAGCAGCCCAGTATTTCTCCAGTTAATGCAGCAACGCCATCCCAATGCCACACTCCTAATTTCCCTTTCCAAGCCCAGCACTCAGTTTGCCCTTCTATTGGCCCTCTTCCTACCTCTGTTCCTGCTCAGGGCGAATCTATTCACAGTCTGAGCCACTCTTCTATGCCAGCTGTAGCACAAAACCTCCAGTCACAGTCAGATGAGAGACTTCTAGCCCGTATGGTTGATATCTTTCAGGATATGATGGATAAAATGCAGCAGCGTAACACCCACCATCCATCCAGGGGTGGCAGATTTCGACGCACCTCTCGCGAAAGTCGCCCTAATCAGACAGTTTGTAAGGTCTGTAATGACTCAAGCCACACCACCATTTCACACTGCATGTCTGAAAGATTGTGTTTTTCCTGTTTTGGATCTGGTCACACCAGACTGAATTGCCCAGTCAGTAGCTCCACTCAGTCCCAGTCTGGGGGAAACTAGCTGACCTGTATTTGGAGGGGGGCAGTACAGGTCTCAGCAACTACTCCCACACTGATGACACTTCTGATGCTGAAACAGTTTACATATCAGCAAGAGACTTATCCCATGATTCAGAAATTGTTGTTTATCAGAATATTCACAGAGTCTGCAGTAGTGAGAGCCTTTTCTACACACCTGTGTTACTGGGTGGGATAGTAAAAATTGGTGGTATGTTGGACACTGGCTCTATGGCCTGCAGTATGAGTGAAGAGGCCGAGATGAAAATGAAAGAGGCTGGAGTGATAAATGACCTACACAAGGTAGATGTGAATGTGGTCCTCGTTGGATGTGGTGGGCTTCATGTAAAACCCAAGTGTGCATTTGATGTGGAGATGGAGGTGTATGGCTGTAAAATTGTGGTTCCAACACTTGTTGTTCAGGGCCAGCGGGATGAGCTAATATTGGGAACCAATGTTATAAAACATATCCTGCATCAGTCTAAGAAGTGTGAGTCTTACTGGAAAACAGTGTCGAGTCCTTGCCCAAGTAGAGATCATGAGATGGAACAGTTCTTGTCTATGCTCTCAGGTCTCAAGCCCTGGAGAGGTGATGAAGCTCCTCAGAAGGTTGGTACTGTCAAGTGCAACTCTGCTCTCTGCCTTGAGTCTGGCTGTGAATATATTATCTGGGGAAAACTACCTAAAAATACTGCTATATCACCAGGCAGCACTGTGATGACAGAGCCGACATCATCCCGCTCAGCTCCCAGAGGTGTTCTGGTGTCAAGAGTTGTGACTCCATTGTGGGGAGACAGGTGGGTCCCACTAAAACTCATCAATGCTTCTGACAGGCCTGTGTTGTTAAGACGCAATGCAAAGTTGGCAGATGTTTACTCCTGCATGGCAATTGAGGACATGGACATAACTGAGCTTCCAGAGAATCAGTGGGATAGTTTTTCACATTCGCTGATGCCTCAACCTCTTGCTGGTATGCAGTCCACCAAGGAAAAGCTCATGTCAGTTGGTCTCAGTAACATTGACATTGATTCATGTGAGGTGTCTGAGATGTATAAGACGAAGATGACTGACCTTGTTTTGCAGTACGAAGATATATTTTCACGCCATCATCTCGATTGTGGAGAGGCAAAAGGTTTCGTACACCGCATTCATCTTTCAGATAAAAGACCGTTCAGGCTACCTTATAGGAGAGTGCCCCCTGGACAATATCAAAAACTGCGTCAGGCAATAAGTGAAATGGAGGACAAAGAAATCATTAGGAAATCAACCAGCGAATATGCATCACCACTCGTTCTTGTGTGGAAGAAGAATGGGGATCTTCGCATATGTACGGATTTTCGCTGGCTAAATAAAAGGACGCTAAAGGATGCTCACCCTCTTCCCCATCAGGCAGACTGCCTAGCTGCGTTAGGAGGCAACAGTCTATTCAGCACAATGGACTTAACGTCTGGGTTCTACAATATGCCACTTCATGAGGAAGACAGGAAGTACTCAGCTTTTACAACTCCCATGGGCCTTTATGAGTACAACCGTCTCCCTCAGGGCCTATGTAATAGTCCAGGCAGTTTCATGCGAATGATGATGAGCATTTTTGGAGACCAGAACTATCTGAGTTTGCTGTGCTATTTAGACGACCTGTTGGTGTTTGCCCCAGATGAGCAGAGTGCCTTGTTACGCCTGAAGATGGTGTTTGAGAGACTGCGTAGCCATAATCTAAAGTTGGCTCCAAAAAAATGTTTCTTTCTCAGGAGGTCTGTGAGATTTCTGGGCCACATAGTTGATGAAAAAGGAGTTTCAACAGACCACAGTAAAGTCGAGAACATTACAAACATAACTAGTACTGACCTCATGGATCCTGATGGTGTGACCCCATCACAGAAGAGGATAAGGTCCTTTCTAGGGATGATAAATTATTATCAGCACTTTGTGCCTGGATACTCTGCCATGGCCAAGCCACTCTTTGACCTGTTGAAGGGTGAGAAGAAAAAGAGGAAAGGTCAGAAAGACAGGACAACAGGCAGAAAGTTGTGTGCAGCAGACTGGACAACTCAACAAGAACAGGCCTTTGACCACCTTAAGGCTTCCCTGGTTAACTCTATGATCCTTGCCCATCCAGACTTCACCCGTCCCTTTATGTTGTCAACGGACGCATCCTTGGAAGGCATAGGGGCTGTCCTGTCCCAAGTGCAGGTTGGAGACACGCGAGCCAGACCGATTGCGTTTGCCAGCAAGTCACTGACTCAAGCCCAGAAGAACTACCCAGCCCACCGCTTGGAGTTTCTGGCTTTGAAATGGTCGATTTGTGACAAGTTCAGTCACTGGCTCAAAGGTCACAATTTCACGGTCTGGACTGACAACAACCCGTTGACTCATATACTTACAAAGCCGAAGCTGGACTGTTGTGAGCAACGCTGGGTAGCCAAGTTGGCAAGTTATGACTTCAACATCAAGTATGTCCCAGGTCGGCAGAACATCGTAGCTGACGCTTTGAGCCGTGTGCCTTTTGTCAAGGAGAGTGTTGGCCAAAGACTTCTCACTGAGCCATATGCAAACCTTCTGAGTGATGTTACAGATGTGTCATGTAATTCTGTGAAAAATGCCTTCATGTCATCTAGTGGTCAAGTGAAACCTGTTACAGTGAGTAGTAATGTCCAGGCAGCATGTAACTCACCTCATGGATGGACTCAGTCCATTGGAATGGAAGATGTGTCAGCAGTACTGCAATCACATATAGTATGGGAAACTGGTCCCAGGGCCCGTGCAGTGCAAACACTGCAGTTCCTTCCTCAGTTGATACCACCTGGACTTAACACTTTACCTGCATACACCGAAAAAGACCTTCGTGACAAGCAGTTGGATGATAGTACTCTCTCTCGTGTCCTGTATTTTGTTGAGAGGCAATGGAGGCCTTCTAGGAGAGCAAAAGCTAAAGAGTCTGTCTCTGTCACAAGATACCTGAAACACTGGGACAAACTTACAGTGAGCAATGGAGTCCTATACAGAATTTCAAAGGATCCTAAAACTAGAGCGAAACGATCTCAGTATGTTGTTCCTGTCTCTCTCAAAGATGAAGTCCTGAAAGGAGTTCATGATGAGGCGGGTCATCAGGCCCAGTCCAGAACCCTTAGTTTAGTAAGAGAGAGGTTCTTTTGGACGAGCATTGACAGAGATGTGAGAGACTATGTTCGCCATTGCCAACGATGCATTGTCAGTAAGACAGCTGAACCTGAAGGCAGAGCCCCTCTGGAGAGTATAACAACAACAAGACCACTGGAGCTCGTCTGTATTGATTTTTGGTCTGCTGAAAACTCCTGTAATAAGTCCATAGATGTCCTAGTAATCACGGACCATTTTACAAGGATGGCTCAGGCGTTTCCCTGTAAAGACCAGACAGCCAAGCAGGTAGCAAAAGTACTCTGGGACAAATATTTCTGTGTCTTTGGATTCCCAGAAAGGATCCACAGTGATCAAGGAACTAATTTTGAGAGTCGGTTGATAAGTGAGCTCCTCAAGATCTCGGGTATCAGAAAATCTCACACTACCCCCTACCATCCAATGGGAAATGGTAGTGTGGAAAGATTCAATAGAACTTTGGGCTGTATGATCCGCGCACTGTCTCCTGAAGCTAAGGCTGACTGGCCAAGACGTTTACAAACATTAACATTCATGTACAACTGCACATCCCATGAAACAACAGGCTACCCGCCATTTTACCTCATGTTTGGCCGTGTCCCCCGCCTACCTGTTGACGTTCTGTTTCATACTGTCCTGCATGATTCCAATGTGACTAGTTATGACAAGTATGTGGCTTCTCTCACCAGTGATCTAAAAGAAGCATTGTTAATAGCTCAGGACCATGCTGTGAAGGAGCAGAAAAGACATGCTCATCTGTACAACAGGAAAGTAAAGGGATCTAGTATCGAGGTTGGGGATAGAGTGCTTTTGGCCAACAAAACAGAGAGAGGTAAAAAGAAACTCGCCGATAAGTGGGAATCAACCATCTACACAGTTATGGACATGAACCCTGAAACACACACGTTTAGAATCTGTGACACAGTCACTGGCCGGGAGAAGGTGGTTCATAGGAACCTACTCATGCTTGTAAACTTCCTTCCTGTGGAAAATGAAATTAATGTGTCCGACTTACCTCCATCCGTGTCTGCCGTTGAATCTTCACCTCCAGGTACTGCTGATGTTGACGACGTATCTGAGACTCTGTTTGAGAGAGAAAGTGAGAATGGTCGTGGATCTGATGAAAACTATGATGTTGACAGTCTAGACAACTTACCTGCCTGCTCGAGAGATGGAGTGAGCCTCCTGTCTGATGTAGAGCCTGTGGATTCTGAAAGGAGAACCATAGAATGGATTACACAGTTTTCTGAACCAAGTTTGTCACAAATGGATGTTACTGATGTGACAAGTGATACCTTTAGACCACAAGAAGCTTCTACCTCACCTGGCAACATCTCGACTGAACAGTCTGTGACCTGTGACTCTGTACCTATAACTGACATTGCTGTTGACATAAGACGTTCAGAAGCAGCACCAGAGAATACAACACAAACACGCAATGCACCACACGCTCTACACACTGCTGACCGGACTTCACTTCAGTGCAGTAACTTTTCCAACAGACACACACAAGTCAGATCCAGATTTGGTCGATTAGTCAAACCTGTTAATAGACTGATACAGTCTATGTCCAGACAGGATGTTGTTCAGGATAATTTCAGTGTTAAATCTGTTTGCAAGTCTATTTTTCAGTCTCTAGTTGAGTAAATTACAGATCAATTAAGATTAAGATTGTTTTTTTAAATGGTGCATGACTGCTTAATACAAGTAATTGAAATGTTTTAATTAATTTCGTGAGCTTGGTCTACGCTGACAATTTGGGTCTTGTGGGGTGTACAAGGCACCCTGGTTTCCAGTAGCTGGATTGGGAGATAGCGCTGCTCTCATACCACTTCATTCTTATAGAATACTGTAAATGTTGGATTTCTGTTTTAATGACCCTTTCATTGTGAATGTAATTGTTAAAGTTGTGTCAGATATGTACATTGTAGATGTAGCTCAAATTTGATAAAATTCAGTGGAGGTGAATGTAACAGAGTTACAAATGCACTCTGTTAAAATGATAACATTTTCCAATTATATTGCGATTTTTATTTATTTAAAGATTTTATTTCATATTTGTGAATTTTATCATCTTGAAAACACATTTTGCAGTCCGTTTTATTTATTTTCTATGGCAATGATAAACCTGCACATCGCCCCTTTTTGTACCTTTTGAGTTGCCGTAGTTCGTCTTTTCCCCTCCCCCCTCACAATGCTGTTGCGTATTGATGAGGGTAAGTTGTGCAGAGAGTTGCTTCTTGAGATTATTCTATATTTATAACGTTGAAAAGCAAATGTTTATCTTTTTATAAAAACTATAATACATATTATGTTATTTTTGTTTGGTTTTATCGTTGAAATAAGTTTGTGGCAGTTTTCCAGAGTTTTTGATAAGTGTTAAATGCACATGGGCATATCGCCGTTTTGTTTTCATTTTACTCTGTTTCTTAGTGTGAAAACTCTGTTATTTTTGTGTACATAGGGGTCGGATGTGCGCTGCAGACAGAAGACAATGTTTTTGTTTGATTGTCCTCTGCAGGTACGTTTTACAGTCTTTGTTTTGTTTGCATTTTGTTTGACTCAGCGCACGTTTTTTTTTTTTTGGTTGTCCACAAGGTGGCTCTGTTGTGCGTTATTTTATACATACATTTTGTATGTAGATAAGAGTAATTTCTAATGAAAGAGAAAAAGATTCATTTTGTTGTAATTGTAAAGAAAAAAAGGTGTTTTCCTGTCAATTTCAATGTATATTCTTTCTGGAAGTGTCAAATTATAAGAGATTGTGTGTAAATGTGGATAAATTGAAAAAAATAATTATCAAATCTTATTACATAATATTATTAAGAAAAAAAAATTAATCTGACCAGACAATGCTGTTGCGTATTGATGAGGGGGTCGGATGTGCGCTGCAGACAGAAGACAATGTATTTGTTTGATTGTCCTCTGCAGGAAATAATAAAGTGGAGGAAAACAGCTCTTGGTGTCGTCTTGGTCTTTATGAGTGAAAGCAGATCCGTTACACTCAGTAGCGCTCTCGCTCAGCACAGTGGAGATTTCTTTAGTTATATCGTTTAAGTTGTATACGGTGACACGCAGTCAAATATTTCGCCGAACAGATCAGCCACTTTTGACGCTCATAAACAATCATAAAGTCCTCGTGCTGCAGGAATTAGGAGGTTTGCTGTAGGCACAGCTGTCGTGCAGTGAGGGGTTTGCGTCTTTAATAATCTACGACAGTTTGCGTTCATTGAACAGTACGAATGATTAATTAATCCATATCAAACAGTCCCTTTTTAAAAGTCACGTCTCGCTTTCAGTTTCAGGCTTAGGCACGCTTGCACTCACACTGCAAGCGTACCGCGCCTGAGCCCAAGTGAACCGCGCTCTGGCCCACCTCTTCCAACCGGGCCAGGGCTGGCCAAGTGTACCGTGCCTGAGCCCGATTCAGAGCACTCACACTTCTCAAACGATCCGGAAAACGGGCCTGGGCACGGTTCGGATAGCATAGTGTGAGTACGCCCTTAGAGACAGACCATTTAGAAACAGGTCATTAATAATTATATGAATGTAACCTATTGAATCTCTTACAGCTGTACCCCCCACTTTTAAAATGTTTGCTACGCCCCTGTCCACTGCTGTATGGATATCTGTTATGTTGATGTACAAAATAAACCTGATTTAACGTCCACAAACCGGGATCGAAGCGTCTTTTATAATTGTTCTGACACGCGGCTGTGTTGATGAAGTAAAGCTGAAGTAAATCGCTGTAATTTATTACACACATGCACTGTTTTAAAACATTTTAAACTTGTAAAACTCACGCTTGATCACATTTGATGATTGATGATCCTAGCAAACTGAACAGACTTTTATTTACGGTTGCTTAGTTTGCGCCAAGCGGCAACCTCCCGCTCTCCCTTGGGAAGCCAATACGGAAGTAACTAAAACTGCAATTCATCGACTCGCCTTCGGGGGCTGGATCCAGGAAGTCCAAGTGCTTTCTTTCTGCATTGGTAAATTGGCCATTTTTACAGCTGATAAAAACATGTTTACAGCCTGGTACAAACGATGGCTTTAATGCATATAGCCACGATTACCCTTCATGACAACTGTGAGGGGGGTGAATTTTTTTATAACTCATCCGTTTCGTTTTATTAAGTTATATTAAGTTTGCATAATTAAGGGCGTGGTCACTTGAGTGACAGCTAGGTCTAGCTGCTCGCTGTCTCATCACCTCAGCAGATTCTGGCTAATTAGCCGCTGAGCTCGGCATATACATCTTATTTTTGTTTTGGTTAATGCTTCTTTACACAGTCATTTGCCTTTTGGAATTATTTCCTGCAATTATCAGATACTATAGCATGCTGAATGGAATGGTGCATAAAATGTTTAATAATGTGGTTCCTAGTTATTTGGTGAACTATTTTCAAATGGTGAGGCAACAGCATTTATACAGTACTAGGGGTTGAGATTTTAATATTTGCTTATTTAAATTTAGAACTCTAGTGGGTAAAAATATGTTTTTATATACAAGTGCAGTCATGTGGAACAAATTACCAAAACCGATCAAGGAAATAAAAGACTTAAGGAGGTTCAAAAAAGCTATCAAAAGATGGTTGTTTGATGAGGATTAGTTTGCATGGTGGATGAGGATGTTTTACTTCATATGTTATTTGATTGTGAATGGGGTTGCGGCTATGGGGACGTCAGCTGCGTGGAACGTGTGTTGGATGAGTTGGCGGTTCATGTGGCGACCCCTGATTAATCAGCGAGGAAACGTAAGTATTTTATGTTTTGTCAGTTTAGTGGCTAATTCGTACGAATTCGTACGAGTTCAGTCGTACGAAAATGTACGTTTTGAAAAAGGAGGCGTGGCACCCAACCCCACCCCTAACCCCAACCGTCATTGGGTGATGGGCAAATCTTACTAATTTGTACGAATTAGATCGTACGAATTCATACGAATTAGCCACTAATCAAAAAGTTACGAATTGGCCGTGAGATAGCGTTGGCTTAATAGAGTGACTAAGTCGAAAAGAAAAATGAATGAATGAAGCAATAATTGTATTTGTGAATTTTTTTGTTGCTGTTTAAAAATGCGGAGGTACTGTTTGTTTTTATGCATCATCTGTATTTTGAAGCCATACTTTGTTTTATTTAACAGCGAGGACCACAATGGAAACAAGCCCAGGGCTTTATTGTGTTTTTATCCTCGACAGTTTTTATTTCAAAATGTATGGGATACTTGTATTTTTGTACAGCTTGTCTAAAACCTGTCAAATCAAAATTCAATTCAATTCAATTTATTCATGTCTACGTCAATACCGTGAAATTTCAACAATTCAAACATATTAAAAATCCATTTTCATCTCATTATTTATGCGACTACAACTTCAAAATCCATGATTCCCAATATTATAGCTAAACAACAGACTGTTAAAGAAACACAGAAAGGTCCAACTCCTCATTCATTCCTCTTGGTGCAAGTGATTTTAATTTATGAATCCAGAACACTTCTCTTTGTAACAATCTTTTATTCAGATTACCTCCTCTATGTGATTCAAATACTTCTTCAATTCCTATACATTCTAGTTGTTTAACATCATGTCCAAAATCAATAAAGTGTCTTGCTACTGCCGAAGTTGTCTTGTCGTCATATACTTGATTTATGTTCGCTAATGCGCAACTTTAACTGGCGTGAAGACTTGCCTATATATATTTTTTGACACGGACATTTTAACATGTAGACCAGGGGTGCTCAACCCTATTCCTGGCGATCGACCTTCCTGCAGTTTCCAGTTGCAGCCCTTATCAAACACACCTGCCTGTAATTATCAAGTGCTCCTCACGTTCTAAATAATTGGTTCAGGTGTGTTTGATCAGGGTTGGAGCTGAAATCAGCTGGAAGGTCGATCGCCAGGAACAGGGTTGAGCACCCCTGATGTAGACTATATTGCGAGTAGAGCAGGTA
>LR812529.1:51879727-52004727 GCA_903798195.1 Danio kyathit | reverse complement strand
CACACACAAACAGACACACGCACACACACACACACACACGTGCACACAGTCATATGCACACACAACCTCATGCACACACACACACACACATACACACACTCATGAACATGCTCATCCACACACACAAACAGACACACGAACACACAAACACACACGCACACACACTCACACACACATGCACACAGTCATATGCACACACACACACACACGAACATGCTTATCCACACACACAGACACACGCGCACACACACACACTCATGAACATGCTCACACGCACACGCACACACACGAACACGTGCACACAGTCATATAAACACACACAACCTCATGCACGCACACACACACACACACACACACACACACACACACACACACACACACACACACACGAACATGCTCATCCACACACACAGACACACGCACACACAAACACACACACAAACACACACGCACACAGTCATATGCACACACACAACCTCATGCTCTCACACACTCACACACACAAACATGAACATGCTCATCCACACACACAGACACACGCACACAGTCATATGCACACACACAACCTCATGCTCTCACACACACACACACACACACACACACACACACACACACACACACACTCATGAACATGCTCATCCACACACAAACAGACACACGCACACACGTGCACACAGTCATATGCACACACACAACCTCATGCACACACACACATACACACACTCATGAACATGCTCATCCACACACACAAACAGACGCACGCACACGCGCACACACACACACACACACACACACACACACACACACACACACACACACACACACACACACACACACACACACACACACACTCAAACATATGCTCAACAGAGAAATTCATTTATTTATTCATTTTCCTTCGGCTTAGTCTCTTATTCATCAGAGGTCACCACAGTGAAATGAACCGCCAACTATTCCAGCATATGTTTTACACAGCAGATGCCCTTCCAGCTGCAACCCAGTACTGGGAAATACCCATATGTGAATGTGCTACCCACTGCGCCACCGCGTCACCCTCCATTAAACATCATTTAGGAAATATTTGAACAAGAAAAGATAACCATTCTGACTTCAGCTGTACCCTGTATATTTACCCTGTCCTCTCTTTCTGAATATCCGGTCTCCATCAGTCCCGTCTGTTGACTGATAGATCCTCCTGTAAGTGTAAACTCACACACATGCACATAAAACACAACCCGCCCTCAGTTTACCCACAATCCTGTTCAGTGGAAACCTCCAGAGAGACAGCGTTCAGGTGACTTTACTGTGAATGTCACACCTGTGCAAGACAAAAGACTGTCAGAAACACTTCTCTGTTCGTGCTGTTGAGTTCAGGGAGTGTTTCTTCAAAGACTCAAGATATCTCATTTTTGCCTGAGGCATCTTGTAAACACACATGATGATAATACAGCAACATTGCTCTGCTCTTTAAATACAGATGAAGGGAAAGATTATTAGATATTTTTTAAGACACTTCTATACAGCTTAAAGTGACATTTAAAGGCTTAACTAGGTTAATTAGGTTAACTAGGCAGGTTAGGGTAATTAGGCAAGTTATTGTATAATGATGGTTTGTTCTGTAGACTATCAGAAAATATATAGCTTAAAGGGGCTAATAATATTGTCCCTAAAATGGTGTTTAAAAAATTAAAAACTGCTTTTGTTCTAGCCGAAATAAAACAAATAAGACTTTCTCCAGAAGAAAAAATATTATCAGACATACTGTGAAAATTTCAATCTGTTAAACATCATTTGGGAAATATTTAAAAAAGAAAAAAAATTCAAAGGGGGGCGAATAATTCTGACTTCAACTGTACATTGTACTTTTGTTTTGCTTATGTGGTTTTACACAGTCAGTTGCCTTTTGGGATTATTTCCTACAATTATCAGATGATATGGCATGCTGTGTGCACTTAATTGTGCTCACAAACAGGGCCGGAGCAAGCCGAACTGCCGCTCTAGGCATAGGACTATCACTCGAAAGTGAAAACAAAACTGACCAGTTCATAAAGTGAGGACTGGGGGGGGGACTAGGGGGGTGTTAATGTTGCAGATAGATGAAAGTCAGTACGTTGGGTTGGGCAGCGGGGCGCGTTTGTCACCCTCACTATTATGCCGCCCTATGTCGCCTCTATGGAGGCGCCGGCCCTGCTCACAAACCATTCAAGTGGCCTCCATTTCCCAGCTGAGTGCAATTATATACTTATATATCATCTCTACTGTATATATGTATTTGTTTTATTTAAGATCATTTATAATTGATAATTTTCTTTAGAGCTGTAATGCACTCCAGAATCTGATAGGTTGATTAGCTGTAGCTGTAGCGTTGTCATACAGCAGGGCTATTCAATTGGCGGCCCGCGGGCCAAACCCGGCCCCCGAGGCAATTTGTTCTGGCCCTCCAAATAGTGTGACCAAGACATCAAGAATAAATTTAGTTCAGTCAAAAAACGGCTGCTATAGTTATGAAGTGACGTGCGTCTGTTCAATACAGCATGAGCTGCGCAGAGCGTGAGTCACCTGACAGTGGCGAGAGCAGCCGAATACATTTGAATATGTTTGTAGAAAAGGTCTTTTGTACAATGCACTGATATCGTTATTAGGGATGCAACGATTAACCGATGTCACTATTAACTGCGCTTTAATTCGTCACGGTAAATTAATCGTAAAGGCTTCTCTAAGCCGCATTTCTGCATTTCTGTTCTGCCGCACGAAACGAAACTGCTGAACAAAGTTACGCCAAGTTGCCAACTGTGCGCTAGTTTAAAGTTCCGAGCTTGTCCACCGAAGCTAATACGCACGCACACTGTAATAACTATAGCCGCGGGCCGTTCCCATATCACGTCTTTCCCGCACACAAGTTTGTTATGTCATAAGAATATATGTCAATATGCGGGCGCAAGCGGAGCAACGCACTCGCGGCTGTCTGGGCGCACGCAGTAGAAAACATCTCATGCTGTAGCGGTGAGAGTTGTGCTTAGCTTTCAGTGCAATGTAAACAAAAGACATGTTAGACGAACTATTATTAAAATGATTATGTATGTATGAACGCAGATGATAACAACAGTTAATCTAAATACTGGCGCCGACCTTCATAACAAATATTATTATATTATTTTCTCCCGTTCCTCTCTATAAACACACACATAATTAAACTGTGTAGCCCTATAAGCACAGAAAAACCTTCAGCATAAAAACTATTACTAATGAAAATGCCTTTTAAAGGTTTTTTAATATTAGTTAGGGATGTCCATATCTAAATCTAGCTAATATAAAGCTTAAATTTACATTAGACGTGATAACTGTGAAACACTGATTATTCTTCACACTATATAATCGTACAACCAAAATCTATAATTGTTGCATCCATAATTGTTATGCAGTTCAACACACAACATATGAACGTATCTGAATGTAGAAGAAGCCTACTTCAGCAATACACTGATTTTGTTGTGTTGTGAAATACAACATTTGAATGTTTGTTAAAAAAACTTATTGTACAATGCAGTGATATTATATAGTGTCAAAATACAATATATTAACATTTTAATGTAGACAAATACAACGTGGGAGTCTAAAGGAGCAAAAATACATAATTGGCTCTTATATGCAGTTGTGTCATCATTTATATTGCAAGTCATGTCTCTCCGGCCCTTCGTTTGGGATGCTTTTCATGAACTGGCCCCCGTGACAAACTAATTGAATAGCCCTGACAATGTTATGCCTGGATTTCATCAGTAGCCTTGCATTTACTAACACAGACTATATCTGAAGTGTTTGGAAGTCATTCACGTTTTCCTCCTGTAGAAAAACGTAAGAACAATGTTTAGTGGCTCAGTGTGTTACAACAGTGTTTTTAAAAACTAAACCCTTTATTAATATGGTGTACAACCAAGCACATGTGATCAGAACACAAACAAGTTGCAGGTAATGAAATATTAAACGTTTCTCCCTAAGAAAAGCCTGTGTAAGTAAAATGCAAGCAGGCATCTGTGGCTCCGCTCAAGCTCCGCCTCTTTGGCCTTATTTGGTATCCCGCGGTGGGTGCAATGACGCACGAACAAAATGGCGACGGTTGGCCACGCCCATGTATAGCTTCTTTTGCGTTCTTCAGAAACCTATGGGTGATGCCACGGATACTACGTCCAAATCTTTTACAGTCTATGGTCCAAACACATGCGCTATAGGGGAATTGAATAAACTAAATTGGCCGTATGGATATGTGTGAATGTGAGTGTATGGGTGTTTCCCAGTACTGGGTTGCAGCTGGAAGGGTATTCGTTGTGTAAAACATATGCTGGATAAGTTGGCGGTTCATTCTACTGTGGCGACCCCTGACGAATAATGGGACTAAGCTGAAGGAAAATGAATGAATGATTAATATAAATGTTTTAACTTAAGAAGGGTCAATAAATATCTATATTTGGTGTAAATTTGAAATAAATATAGAATAAAACAAATATTAACATTTTACTGAAATCTGAATCTAATAAGGGCGTAGAATTGGCATGGATGGAGGGGACGTGCCCCCACCAATATCCACCAATTACTGAAATGTCCCTAACAATAATTTATTGACTTCAAAATAAAATAATGCTCCGTCAACCCTTCGTAATCTACTAGTGCACAAAGGATTAAAGTCAAGTTTCTATGAGTTCACTATTACCCAAGGCTGTGCATTTAATCAAAAAATCAATAATCGGGATTAAACAGTTCAATTGCGTCACACACCTCTCTCAATTTCTCTTCATTCATACATCCTCAAAGCCAGATTGCAGTAAAATAATGTAAATTGACTTTTGCAGCATGGAACGTGATTCATTCATTGTTATTTGTATTATTAAGTGTTTATTTTATGTTAAGTACTTTATTCACGTTTTTAAAACAGGGTTCTTGCACAATTTTAAAAGTCAGATTTAATGCTTTTTAAGACCTTTTTAAGACCTCAACAAATATAATTTAAGACCCAAAAATTTCATAATTTCTTTGGAATAGGTTACTCAATTTATTGCCTCCTACAATGGAAATCAAAACATCAAAAGTTTTCCATTTGGTATCAATTATGTGCAATGTGTAAGTACTTTTTCCTTTCTTTTTCTTGTCTCCTTTGTGATGTAGAACAGAGCCAACATAACATAGATAAGTTGGATTACACTAAACAACACAATGCCTTTTATGAAGGAACCATATAGAATAGAATACTGAAGATAAGCTCAGTAATGAAAGTCCTCAAAACAGCCTTTCACAAGCCAAAATGTTGACAAATAATCTACATAACTGTTAGAAAACACAAATGTTATTACAGGACTTTCAATGAGAGAAAGTTTTGTAACATCCCAAATTCTCCTCAAGACATGTGGCATCTCTCTTCTCATCTTCTCAATTTCATGATGTTGGTCCACCAACTCCCTTCTCTTTTCCTTGCATCTTTTTCTAATGGAATTCGATTTAGTGATAAGTTCTGCCATCTTGGTCCCTGCTGTAATATATATATATATATATATATATATATATATAAACTACACTGCTTTCACCAGCGTTGCACATAGAGAATAACATCTTTATTCCGGGATTACCAGTCTTAATAAATACACTTTGCATATGAAGTAAATCATATCTCAAAACATTTACTGGGGCACTGGCGATTTTCAAATTGGGTCTAGCGACACCCCTGTGCTACAAACTTTAAATGCAGCAAGTAATATGTGAATGTTTACACATGGATTATAATTTTGGTTTGGGGGAGAGGGGGGCGCGAGTGAAATTGGCCAAATTTTGAGGGGGCGTGTGTCCTAAAAGTTTGAAAACCCCTGGTATGGAGAACCCACAGTACCTCTGACTTTTGGGTGTCTGGCGTTGAAGTGAAACTTGTTATAGCCGACTGTGAGGTGGCGTCTGAACTAGTAACATCGTTAGGTCGAGCTGCAAACAATGCAAGGACTAACCTGGACCCGCTATGACTACTACTAGCTGTTGCAATGTACCGCTGGTGCTTTCTCCTTTCATGTGCGACTCGACGGCTTTGAGCCCTATGGTCACCTCACCACGACAACTGCGTAATGGCAGCATGCAGGTGCCGACCAACCGTAATAAGCTAATAAATCACGGACACTGTCATTTCACTCCTGTTTCACACATACTAAATTGATCAACTATTAGATGTTTTACGGTGGACCACTGTGCTTCCCTATCGGCATTAAGCACACCGGCTAAAAAATTAGTACCTACAGCAACTTTACGGTAAATTTAAGACAAATTAAGACCTTAATTTCCCGGATTTTAATTTAAGACTTTTTAAGACTTTTTAAGGACCCGCGGGAACCCTGTAAAAGTGCAAAAACAGTTTGCGCAATGCATGCGCTCTAGGGATATACTGTATGGCCCCACCAATGTCAAGACCGAATCTACGCCCTTGGTACCTAATAAATTCATTAAATCTATATAAAATCCATTAAATTCATTTATTTTTTATTCTAAATTTTTATTTACATTTTTATACATATAACATATTTATAACATTTTAAAAATAAAAAAACTATATATATATATATATATATATATATATATATATATATATATATATATATATATATATATATATATATATTAGTGGTGGGCCGTTATCAGCGTTAACAAGCTGCATTAACGCTAGACTCTTATTGCGCGATAAAAAAAAATATCGCCATTAATCTATTCTCAAAGTTGGGTTGGGAGCTGGGTCTATTCTACGCAAGCTATGATGACTTTCACCTTGATATTTTAGCGCAGATGTATACCTGACCGGTGAGTCGTCTGACAAAAAAGTGCCCTTCTGAATCAAATCAGCAGGATACCCTTCTGATCTTTCACTTACTTCGAAGACACTACTGACTACGCTTACATGGACATCTGTAGTCTAGTTATTTGCCCTAATAGACAATAATATAATGAAGGTGTTTACGTGAAGAGCTTTCATGTAAGAGTTTCCTGTAATTTTGGGTGACTTTAACTGCAGTTCGGCAGTTTCACTTTCACTCATGAATATTTCATTCATGCCCCCGTGACAAACTGGAGTATTAGACGCAAATAAGGCGTAAGGACTGGTGAGAGTGTTATGGAATTTAATAACGCACGCCAAATGAAAAGAAAAAACTTCCACATGCGCCACCTGGCTTGAGAAACCCGATCTCAAAGACTTATATTTAGTAATTATTTGGGCAGCACACATATTCTGAATGCCTTCGGCAGAATTCAAATGAGCCATTTTAATCTAGAATAATTCCAAGATTACAGTGAGATTAATCTAGAATAAAACAATTTATTTATGCCCACCTATAACTCTTCTTAAACCACTGAAATGCTAATGTTGTACACATGACAGGCTGGATTCAGTCAAGTTCTCACACTTAAAAATACTTTTTAACCATGTTCCTGGAAATCTCTCTTCATGCAGAGTTCAGCTCCAACCCTAATCAAACACAACTTATTAACCCTAGAGTGTGGTACTATATTGTATATTGACTATTTTAATGAACCCACAAAATCAATGTTGAAAATTGAACAACTTTTTTTTTGTTCACAACATTTGAACATCAGTTTAAACAAATAGTAAAGCTTTTACTCCCATGTGATTTTGTAGCCCGCTGGCACATAGCTGTCAAATGATACTCTGGATGTCTCTAAAGAATTGAAGAAGACTGCACTGCAGAAATGGTGCAATTAGTTTTTGTCTTCTAAAATTCTTTATAAATATTTCAAGAGTTCACACTTAGCTGATGATTAAATATAAAGCTTGTTTGGCATGCTGTCCCGGGAGAGAGCCCAGAGCTCATGAGATCCTCGAGCCCGGGGCTCCCTCCCGTTGCAAGGCGAGAGGGAAGATCGAGCTCAGGTAGATCTCGAGAACTCCCCTTTCGTAGTGATTGAAGAGCAGATAGTAGTTCTCTTTAACGAGATAGGTACTAGATAGGGAGCAAGTCTATAATGTTGATCAATCAATAACTTAGGTTGCATGTTTTTAAATCGGTGAGAGGAAACCGGAGGACCCCGGGAAAACCCACGTGAGCATGGGGAGAACATGCAAACTCTGCACAGAAAATGCCCGCTGGTTAGGTACAGCCTAGAACCATTGACATTCTTGCTGTGTAGGCCATCGTGTCACCCATCTAGAAAAGGGAAGGAGTAGGGGTGGAAGGGGGGATTCTTCAAAGCGAAGACAGCGGTGATATGAAACCCTGGGTATTTATAGTAGCTTAGGGATCATCTGATTGGTGCATGGTGATTTGGATAATGTGGGTCCAGCCGCTAGCAATCATAAGCACGTGATCCTCTCGAAATTAGTTTATAAATAAACTTCACTTATATTAATGTAAAGGGACTAAGCTGAAGGAAAACGAATGAATGAATGTTAATGTTTTTATTGCTTGTTTAAATAAAGATATATTTTGCTTAATATGATTAATAATATTAATAATAATAAGTTTCGATAACTCTGTTTTGGACCTTTATTTACAGTAAATGTTATTTTAGTTGATACTTTATGATCCTTTACAGATAAACTACTTCAGATTAGTGTTTATTTTTTTTTCCAAGTATTTCATAACTGATTTATCAGCCTTGATGAAAAGTGAGCGCAGACACAAATGTGCATTAGAAAGCGTAATCCTGATGTAATATTAGACAGCAGAGATCAACCGCGGTAACAAAATGATGAGTTTGTGGTGTAAGAAGAGCAGACGAGGACAGATTCACTTTCACAGCCCGCGGTCCAGATTACATTAATCCCACATTTATATAAAACTCACTAAAGCTCGTAGTAAATATCACTCACTGTCTTTGTCTCCGCTACACTTGCTCAACAATTATGAAAATCCTGCTTATTTACTGCATCTTTTAACCCCTTTTTAAGTTCTCAGCCCAAATTGAATTGACATTTCCATCAAATAGTGTTTTTCTCATGTTTAGTGCGTCATTAATGGTAAAGTGAGGATTAGTTGTAGAAGAAACCCTCAGTACATCATCTGCTGTTAATCTGAGGGGTTTTTAACCACATCTGTAGATGCGGCTGAGAACATATTGAGCATCTGAGCTTTAACTCTGATTACACACCATCATCATCATCTCATGCAAGGTTTAAAAAGGCTGTGCATCATATTTATTTATATATACAGTATGTTTATCTTGCTGATGTAAACCACTGATGTATGGTTTTCTTGCTATGCATGCGGTTATATTGAGAAAATAAATCAATACATACTGTATCATTCATTCACTCATTCATTTTCCTTTGGCTTAATCCCTTAATTCATCAAGGGTCGCCACAGTGGAATGAACCGCCAGCTTATCCAGCATATGTTTTACACAGCAGATGCCCTTCCAGCCACAACCTCGTACTGGGAAACACCCATACACACTCATATTCAGTTCATCAATTCCCCTAGCGCATGTGTTTAGACTGTGGGGGAAACCAGCCTGATCTCACGAGGAAACGTAAGTATTTTACGTTTTGTCAGTTTAGTGGCTAATTCGTACGAATTCGTACGATTTCAGTCGTACGAAAATGTACGATTTTAAAAAGGAGGCGTGGCACCTAACCCCACCCCTAACCCCAACCGTCATTGGGTGATGGGCAAATCGTACTAATTTGTACGAATTAGATCGTACGAATTCATACGAATTAGCCACTAATCAAAAAGTTACGAATTGGCCGTGAGATAGCGTTGGGGAAACCGGAGCACCCGTAGGAAACTCACGCCAACACAGGGAGAACATGCAAACTCCACACAGAAACGCCAACTGATTCAGCCAAGGCTCAAACCAGCAATCTTTTTGTTGTTAGGTGACCGTGCTAACCACTGAGCTACCGCGCCGCCCCATACTGTGTCTTCATTGAAATAACTTTTGCAGGATGTTTCTATTATTGGAGTCAGCAACACCCTAGCAGCAGGCGTTTTGGATAATTTGATTAGTTTTCTTCGTCTTTTCATCAGTATTATTTAAATATTATTTCCTCTACTGTTTAGTATTATTTTTTATTAACATTAATACATTCATCAATATTGTTTGCTATTTAATCATTTAGTTTTCGGTCTTTTGTTGACTATTTCATTAATATTATTTGTTATTATTTACTCTGTATTATTTACTTTTAATCAATCTTAATTGATGTATGTCTAATTAATATTATGCATATTATTTATTATTATTTTATATTATTTACTCTGTATAATCTGCTTTTTCATCAATATTGTATCTTAATTTTATCCATGTTTAAATAAAAATTATACATACATATTATTTATTAATATTTAATATTATTTACTCCGTATTATTTATTTTTTTATCAATATTCTTTCCTCATTTTTTACATGTCTAATTGATATTATACATAAATATTATTTGGTATTATTAAATATTATTTACTCTGTATTCCTTACTTTTATTCATTCATTCATTCATTTTCTTTTCGGCTTAGTCCCTTTATTAATCTGGGGTCGTCACAGCGGAATGAACCGCCAACTTATCCAGCATGATTTTACGCAGCGGATGCCCTTCCAGCCGCAACCCATCTCTGGGAAACATTCATACACTCTCATTCACACACATACACTACAGACAATTTAGCTTACCCAATTCACCTGTACTGCATGTCTTTGGATTGTGGGGGAACGCAGGGAGAACATGCAAACTCCACACAGAAACGCCAACTGACCCAGCCGAGGTTCGAACCAGCGACCTTCCTGCTGTGAGGCGACAGCACTACCTACTGCGCCACTGCTTCACCTTCTTTACTTTTAATCAATCTTAATTTGATGTGTCTAATTAATATTATGCATATTATTTGTTATTATTTTATATTATTTACTCTGTATAATCTGCTTTTTCATCAATATTGTATCTTAATTTGATCCATGTTTAAATATAAATTATACATGAATATTATTTATTAATATTTAATATTATTTACTCCGTATTATTTACTTTTAATCATTCATTCAATCTTTTTCTTTTCAACTTAGTCCCTTTATTAATCTGGGGTTGCCACAGCGGAATGAACCGCCAACTTATCCAACATATGTTTTACGCAGCGGATGCCTTTTCAACTGCAACCCAACACTGGGAAACATCCATACACTCTCATACACTACAGACAATTTAGCTTACCCAATTCCCCTATAGCGCATGTGTTTGGACTGTGGGCGAAACCGGAGCACCCGGAGGAAACCCACGCCAACACGGGGAGAACATGCAAACTCCATACAGAAATGCCAACTGAGCCAGCCAAGGCTCGAACCAGCGACCTTTTTGCTGTGAGGTCACAGTGCTACCCCACTGCACCACAGCATCACACCAGTTTGATCTATATCTAATTAATAATATACATAAATGTTATTTGTTATTATTAAACATTATTTACTCTGTATTATTTATGTTTTCCTCAGTATTGCATATATACATTTTTAGACTATCAATGTGCTCTAGCAAAATAAACATTGCAAATTTTGATGTCATGCGGACTTAAAAACCTCCACATTAATTTCACACTGCATGCACATTCATATATTATGCAAGTGCTTTTATTTACTACAGTATTAAGGAATTTACTCAGGAATGATTATAGTGGATTGTGAAATTACAGAGAAGAAAACAGGTCTGATATGTCACTGGAACTGAGTTTAGCTTCACCTGAACAAACAGCTCTGTATAAATACTCAGGGCTTTGTGGTTGTAGCTGCAGGTCAGGATGCATTCGTGCATTTATTTGTTCAGTTTCAGAAAGTGTCGAAACATGTGATGTGCAGAATCTGTCACTGCACGTCCAAAATACAGAACTAAATACACAACAGCTTTTTATTGCAGGAAAAACACTGCAGGCAACAACTGCTTTATCAGACACCTGTTATTTTAAGAGTTTGCTCTTTTTAGATGGTGTCTAATGTTAAGAAAACATCCTAAACACACTCCTAGGTGTTTCTTTTGATTGACTTTTTGCAGTTTCATTCATTCATTTTCCTTTGCTTAGTCTCTGTTTCAGAGGTCTATACATATATATATATATATACAATTGAGGTCAGAATTATTAGTCCCCTTGAATTATTGGCGCCCTGTTTATTTTTTCCCCCAATTTCTGTGTAATGTAGAGAAGATTTGTTCAACACATTTCTAATCATAATAGTTTTAATAACTCATCTCTAATAACTGATTTATTTTATCTTTGTCATGATGACAGTGAATAATATTTGACTAGATATTCTTCAAGACACTTCTATACAGCTTACAGTGACATTTAAAGGCTTAATTAGGTTAATTAGGTTAACTAGGCAGGTTAGGGTAATTAGGCAAGTTATTGTATAATGATGGTTTGTTCTGTAGACTATCAGAAAAAAATTAGCTTAAAGGGGCTAATAATATTGACCTCAAAATAGTGTTTAAAAAAATTAAAAATTGCTTTTATTTTAGCCGAAATAAAACAAATAAGACTTTCTCCACAAGAAAAAATTTTATCAGACATACTGTGAATATTTCCTTGCTCTGTTAAACAAAATTTGGGAAATATTTAAAAAAGAAAAAAAAATTCAAAGGGGGCTAATAATTCTGACTTCAACTGTGTATATAATATTAATTCAATATGGTTAAAATTAAGATAGAATATTAATTAAAAAAAAAAACTTTAATAATACATAATATGTATGTATTTTATAAATTTTATGTATAATATGTATAATTTAATTTAGATATGGGAAAAATTAAGATACAACAATGATGAAAAATTTAATAATATAGAATTAAATATATTAAATAATATTATATTGATTTATGCATATTTTTTAGATACGAATAAAATGAAATCACAATATTGAATGAATAGTAAAGAGTAAATAATAACAAATAATATTAATGTACAATATTAATTAAATATGTTTAAAATGAAGATAAATATTTACAAAAAGTCAATAATACAGAGTAAATAATATTAAATAATAACAAATAATATTTATGCATAATATGTAAATATGGTTAAAATTAAGATAGAATATTGATTAAAAAAACTTCAATAATACAGATTAAATAATAATACATAATATGTATGTATTTTATAAATTTTATGTATAATATGTATAATTTTATTTAGATATGGGAAAAATTAAAATACAAAATTGATGAAAAAGTTAATAATATAGAATTAATTATATTAAATAATATTATATTAATTTATGCATATTTTTTAGATACGAATAAAATGAAATTACAATATTGAATAGTAAATATTAAATAATAACAAATAATATTATTGTACAATATTAATTAAATATGTTTAAAATTAAAAGAAATATTTAACGAAAAGTCAATAATACAGAGTAAATATTATTAAATAATAACAAATAATATTTATGCATAAGATGTAAATATGGTTAAAATTAAGATAGAATATTAATAAAAAAAACTTCAATAATACAGATTAAATAATATTACATAATATGTATGTATAATTTAATTTAGATATGGGGAAAATTAAAATACAACATTGATGAAAAAGTTAATAATATAGAAATAATTATATTAAATAATGTTATATTAATTTATGCATATTTTTTTAGATACGAATAAAATGAAATTACAATATTGAATGAATAATAAAGAGTAAATAATAACAAATAATATTAATGTACAATATTAATTAAATATGGTTAAAATTAAAAGAAAATTTTTACGAAAAGTCAATAATACAGAATAAATAATATTAAATAATAACAACTAATATTTATGCATAATATGGTTAAAATTAAGATACAATATTGATAAAAAAATTAATAATACAGAGTAAATAATAATAAATAATATTTATGTATAATTTTATTTAGATATGGGGGAAATTAAGATACAACATTGATGAAAAAGTTAATAATATAGAATTAATTCTATTAAATAATTACAAATAATATTTATGTATATTATTTAGATAGGGATAAATGAAATTACAATGTCATGTCGTGTCATGTGATTTTCATCCACTTATCCATGGCCGGGTCACGGGGGCAGCGTCTTAGGAGAGAAGTCCAGACTTCCTTCTCCCCAGACATTTCCTCCAGCTCCTCCGGGGGGATCCCGAGGCATTCCCAGGCCAGCCGAGAGACATAGTCCCTCCAGCATGTCCTAGCTCTTCCCTGAGGCCTCCTCCCGGTGGGACATGCCTGGAACACCTTCCTAGGTTGGCGTCCAGGAGGCATCCGAAACAGATGCCTGAGCCACCTCAGCTGACGTCTCTCAATGAGGAGCAGCGGCTCTACTCCGAGCTCCTCCAGGGTGACAGAGCCTCTCACCCTGCCTATAAGCGTGCGCCCTGCCACCCTGCGAAGGAAACTCATTTCAGTCGCTTAAATAATAACAAATAATATTTATGTATAATATTATTTAGAGCAGCACAATAGTGCAGTGGGTAGCACAGTCGCCTCACAGCAAGAAGGTCGCTGGTTCGAGCCCTGGCTGGGTCAGTTGGCATTTCTGTGTGGAGTTTGCATGCTCTCCCCGTGTTGGTGTGGGTTTCCTTCGGGTGCCCACAGTCCAAACACATGCGCTATAGAGGAATTGAATAAGCTAAATTGGCCGTAGTGTATGTGAGTGTGTGCAAGAGCATGTAACACCTACTGTAGTGTTGGGTTGTGGCTGGATTCTGCTGTGGCGACCACTGATTAATAAAAAGAATAAGCCAAACAGAAAATTAATAAATGAATATAATATTATTTAAATATGGATAAAATGAAAATACAATATTGATGAAAAGTAAATAATAACAAATAATATTTATGTATAATTTTAACTAAATGTGGTTAAAATTAAGATTCAATATTGATAAAAACAAATAATATTTATGTTTTTTTTTTTGTTTTAATATAGATTATATTAACCCTTCTTAAGTTAAAACATTGATATTATGTTGTCTAAAAATAAATATAAAAATGATTGAAAACATGGCAGCTTATTGTAGTTTAAATGACAGCATGTGTATTTGTTATATTATTTACAACGTAATGACATCAGTAGTTCACAAAATAAAACTAATTTATAAAAAAATTAAATTATTTTTATTTAAATATGATATATTATGTATGTTTGTTTTTTACTTTATATTATATAGTTGTTGTTTTTTTACTACAGTACCATGACAAAATCACAATAAATAAAAACATTTGTTATTCTGAACATCTTATTCTGGAAAAAAAAATTGAGATAGATTAAAAAATAAATAAATAAAAAAATTATATATATATAATAAACAAGTTTTTTTAAAGTTTACTAAACTATACCTAATAAATTAAGAGAAATTGAGAATTTTAAAGTGGTTTAATTTGTTAATATTTAATATTTTTTACATTTAATAAATACTGTTTATAATAACATTGTGTATGTAATATATTTATGTGTAATATAATTTAAATATGGATACAATTATATCCATATTTAAATTATATTACACATAAATATATTATATTTATATATATTATATAAATATGTTTAGTAATTTAGTCGAATTAATGAGCAGTTTACATCTACATTATCAGCAGTATCAAAACAACTACACTACAATCAAGCTAATGTGTTCTTAACCGCAAACATAATAAACCCTTCAGCACAAAACTATTAAAACAAAACTGAATAATTAGACTAGATCCCTCCTCTCACTCTGCGTCAACGCTGATTGGCCGCGCCTGAGCTCATTAACATGCGGGTGGGCGTGTCTTTTGCGTGTCGCTCAGATGAATGAGTGGAGCTCCTCAGTCGCGCATCGGAACGCGAGCGAGAAAGCAGCCGTTCACCGGAGCTCAGAATGCGGATAAAACTGTAAACTCAGCCCTCTCCCGTTCCCTGTGACGCCAACACTGAACGGGAAACATGTGGAACACTAAACGACGAATATGCCTTCACAGCACAGGAGAGTTATGGGTAAGTTTCTCTCACTTAATGACAAAACTATATCTCTCATGTCAGACTCTCTTCACCTAACATAGCCTACATTGTATATGTTAGAATAAAGACACTATTAGGAGAATAATAGTGCCTTAAAAGTATATATTCTAACATTTACAATATAAATAAACCACATTTAACCTTAAACTAATTCTATATACATTTAGGATTTTAAAACTGCTGGGTTATTTCAACCCAATTCTGTCAGGTTTAATAGGGACTACCAACTCTTGGGTTAATTTATGGAATTATATGAAGATGATCAAATTAAGTCCATATTTTACCCAATTTGGGTTAAAATAACCAGGCATTTTTTGTGTGTATAATTTTAATTATGTTTTAAGTGTAACTATATTATGCATTTATATAATATTTTATTAATAACAACCTATTATTTAAGAATATTAAATGTAATTATATGTATAAATGTGTTATATTATTAGGTTTACTTCAATATTTACATAAATGTACATTTATATTCAAGGGTTCAGCTAAAATACCTTTGTTATTATAGCTAAAACTGTGTTTTTTAACCACAAATACATGAAACTTAAATACCCTAGAACAGTTTTACACTTATAATCAAGGTTTAAGCTAAAAAAATCTTTAGCCAAACCAGAAGTATCATAAATTTCTTATTAAACTAAATTAATTTAATATATCCTACAACAATTTTACACTAATAATCAAGATTTTAGCTGGGAAAAAAAACTGTGGCAGCTCACATATTTACAAATACATGAAACTGAAAATATTTTATACTAATAATAAATGATTAGCTAAAAATAATGCATGAAACAAAAATATTCCAGAACAATTTTTCACCGTTTTAAAGACTCTGGGTAAATATTTAGTCATGCAAATATGGATTCCAGCTCATGCACATCAATTCCAACTGCTATTGATGTGCTTAATGCATAATTAATACTGTATGCAAATATGACTATTTTTGTATGCTTACCAGCAGTTTTGGGGCTTCTCATTAAACAGTTTTTTTCTGTTATTTGTTTCAGGGTTTGTTCATTCTCCTCTTGTACAGCATTCCCCTCTCCTGCTCTTCAAATTTCAGTCACCTCATCTATAAGATAAAGGAAGGATTACCAAAAGGAACACTTATAGGGGCTATTGGTGCGGACTTAAACCTGGATCTTTCCGTCAATCCCTCTCGTTCATTCAGCCTGGAGCAAATGACTACCAGCGAGCACTACGTGAATCTGAATAACACGACCGGGGAGCTGATTACATCTGCCATAGAGATTGACAGAGAGTCTCTATGTGCTGAATCCCACGAGGGCCAGGGCTGTGCAATCTTTCTGGACGTGCTAATCCTTCCCCAGCAGTACTTTCAGCTGGTTAAGATTAAAATCATCATAGAAGACATCAACGACAACAGCCCGCATTTCCCCATGGATGAAATCCGGCTGTCTGTGCCAGAAAACGCACCTGTTAATGCTAGGTTTGCGGTGGAGCAGTCTGCAGTGGATCCAGACATCGGGATTCACAGCGTTCAGACCTACTGGCTTAATAATGACTATGGAGTTTTCACGTTGGACGTGGAGGAGAACGAAGGAGGAGAACTGACGCCGTTTCTCATCATAACCGAGTCTCTTGATAGAGAGGCACGGGCTGAGTATGTGACTGAAATTATAGCAGAGGACGGAGGGTCTCCGCCTCGTTTTGGCAATGCAACTTTGAGGATTATCATCAGTGACGTTAATGACAATTGCCCCAAGTTTAAAGAGTCTCAAGTGAAAGTAACTCTGTATGGAAATGCCACTAAAGGCATGCAACTGGCTCGTCTACAAGCTTATGATCCAGATGAGGGAGCAAACGCCTTGATTACATATACGTTCAGTGAACGGGTCAGTCAGGAAAGCAAAAGCGTATTTCATTTGGATACAACGACTGGAGTTCTTAAACTAGCAGGAAAAATCAACAACAACAGTGCGAAGCTATACAAGCTAAACATACTAGCCAATGGGGCGGGGTGTATTCCTGATGTTGCTATGGTCAGCGTACACGTCATCAAACAACTCTCTGGTCCTCCGACGGTTATACCGCGTTACATTGCGTTTGAGAAAGATGGCGTCGTGAGTTTAAGTGAATCAGAGCCTCCGTTTTCCCCCATAGCATTTTTCACCATCAAAAACACCGAACCCCAACAGAAGATGGAGTGTTTTCTGGAAAGTGCAGGTCCGTTTAGGATTGTGCCTTATCAGGGTTTAAAAAACGAGTACTTGCTGGAAACCACTGATCTACTGGATTATGAGCTGCAGCAGGATTATGAAATAGTCATTGTGGTGCGTAATTCTCACGGATTAGCAGTTAACACTGTGGTGAAAGTCCATGTGTTGGATGTCAACGACAACGCTCCGGTTTTCAAGCAATCCTTCATTGAAATTGCAGTTGAGGAAAATAACCCACCGAATACATTCCTGGCTCAGCTTCAGGCGAGCGATGCGGATAGTGAAAGCAGAGGGCAGGTGTATTACCAACTCGGAGCTGACGCTCCCACCATTTTTAACATCGATAGCTCCACTGGAGTGCTAACAGTGTTGACTTCTCTTGACCGAGAGGAAAAGGAGACCTACCGCTTTATGGTGCGAGCTTTAGACAGGGGAACGCCAAAAAAGGAGTCAATCGCGACGGTGATCATCACCGTCCAGGATCGCAATGACAACAGCCCGAGATTCATAAACAAAGACTTCACTTTCTTTGTACCAGAAAACTTTCCAGGATTTGGCGAAATCGGTGTGCTTACAGTCACAGATGCTGATTCTGGGGAAAACGGCTGGGTTGCTCTATCAATTCTCAATGGAAGTGACATCTTTGTTATTGACACCGGACGAGGAGCGCTAAGAGCCAAAACACCATTGGATCGAGAGCAACAGGGGACGTATTACGTATGGATCGAAGCTATAGACGGAGGAGAACCTGCGCTTTCTTGTGTCACAATGGTGACTGTTCTCCTCCTAGACGTCAATGATAACCCTCCGACGGTTCTCTTTCCACAATCCAACCAGTCATTTATGCTGGTGCTTCCTAGCACAGTTCCAGGAACATCTATAACTGAAGTATACGCTGTGGATCGGGACACAGGAATGAACGCTGTTATTGCTTACAGCATTATTAAGAGAACTGACGGAGAACCAGGGTCATTTGATATCGATCCATACACTGGAAACATCACCTTGAGGAAAGCCTTGAACAGTCGGGGGCTTTATAGTTTATGGGTTAAAGTTCGAGATCATGGGCAACCTGAACTCTACTCCACCGTATTGGTTAACCTGTTTGTGAATGAAACGGTCAGCAATGAGACGCTCATTCAGAGTTTGTTGCCTAGAGTTGTGGATCTGGATCACGGTGAAGCTCCTCCGGTTAAGGAAGGGAGAGAGGGAGAACGAGTGCCAAATATGTGCAACGAGTATAAAGTCATACTGCTTGCATTGACGGCGACTTGCATGGGACTGTTTTTGACTGTTGTGTCGTTGGTGACGTATATTTGCTGCAAGAAAAGAAAGACGAAAAAGAAGAGGCAAGGCACGGAGACTCTAAAGCTCAACCATGAGATGGTGGAGAAAAACCTACTGGAGATATCAAACATATGACAGTAAACTGCTCAGCAGGCAAAATCTGCTTGTACTGCCCAAATTATTAACTGCAAAAATGCTTGACAATGAGTTTTTGTCTTGTTTCTAGTGCAAATATCTAAACATTCTTAAATCTATGTGCATTCTATAGGCAGGTTTTAGAAAATGGTCGATTATAAGCAAGTTTTTCCTTAAAACATACTCAATAATCTGCCAGTGAGGTAAGCAAAGTACATTTATTTTAGATATTATATTGATATTAGGGCAGCACGGTGGCTCGGTGGTTAGCACTGTTGCCTCACAGCAAGAAGGTCGCTGGTTCCAGTCCCGGCTGGGCCAGTTGACATTTCTGTGTGGAGTTTGCATGTTCTCCCCCTGTTGTGGGTTTCCTCTGGGTGCTCCGGTTTTCCCCACAGTCCAAACACATGCGCTATCTGCTTGTTAAGTGTGACGTCATGCGAAACGGCTTCAGGATCCAAGCGCTCAAACTGTATGGAGAGACTCATCAAATGGTAATAATAAACATTTACAAAGCGATGTCATTCTTTTGAAAATCACGATCGCAATATACAGTGTTTCCTCTAGGATTTTTTCCAGCTGTGGCGGCAGGACTGGTAGACACAGATCTACCAACTACCTATGGCGATAACTGCGTTCTTTCAATGACGAATGTCATAAGCGCAGTATTACAAGTCGAGATCGCATTCGTGTAATAAGAGCTTTGCTTGCACGCCGATTGCCTCTGTTCGTGCACAAAACTTCTTGCACGCCCTCAAATATACTCTACTATAATTTTCTTGTACGCGCTCAAATAAATGCTGCTGAAGTGCGATTTAGTGCGTTTATGTAACAAGTAGGTCCCCAACTTTTATTAGATTTTCTAGGAACATTTATAATTGCGTCCAATAGACCTACAGAGCGGCATTAATGTGTCCTGAAGTAAAGTGAAACGGCTATAAACTCCAGCAAGATAAAGTCATTGTATGCAGAGCCATAGGCTATAAAGTATAATTATGGAAACTGTGTTCATCTTAACTGAAAACTACGTCGTGTTTGTGGCCTCATGCATCACGCACCTGTCAGTCAGTCTGTCAGTCAGTCAGCATGTCACTTTAAAGGGTTAAACAAATAACGCACAGCACTACGATTACAGAAAAGTTTGCGCTGTTATAATTCACTTACCTTTAAATACGTTTTGGTGCGATTATAACCCGCTATTAAAAAAAACGACTGAATGTTTTTGAATGAGAAGCTGTTATGTAGCCGTGGCGGGATGAATTTTGGTGTGGCGCCCCGCCATGGAAGAATGAATGTAGCGGAAACCATGATATATATATTTATGCCTAATATCCGATGGCCAGAAAGTGATACATTTTTTATAAATTGTTCAGATATTGGTGTCTGTGATGCCGAAAGTCCAGAGGCTGTCATGTACACCATGATTTTATATAAAATTCACTTTAATGTGTGACTAAAATGTGGTCATAAGTGAATATTTTCTCAATTAAAATGAGCATCGGCTTGGAACCGGAAACAGTATTTCATACGTCACGACTTAACAAGCGGATAGGTAAATAGGATGAACTAAATTGGTCAGAGTATATGAGTGTGTGTGTGTGAATGTGAGTGTGTATGGGTGTTTCCCAGTACTGGGTTGCAGTTGGAAGGGCATCCGCTGCATAAATACATATGCTGGAAGAGTTGTCGGTTCATTCCGCTGTGGAGACCTCTGATAAATCAGAGAATAAGCCGAAGGAAAATTAATGAATGAATATTTTGATATTATTTTTAGAAGCTTATTTTACTTACCCCATTTGCAGATAATTCGCCTTGTTTTAAGCAAAAACCTGCTTAAAATTAACTTTATTTTAGATCTTATTTTTATTTTATTAACTTTAACCATTTTCTTCTTCTGAAAACAACATTTACTTGTCTATAAAATGCTACTTGATTTAAGAGATTTTAGATATTTGGACTAAAAACAAGACAAAAACTCTAAGAAAAGCCTCTTATGCAGTGTTCTGTTTACAATGTGTTTTGTGCATCTTCATATCTCTGAAAATCTATAAAATGATTTTAAAATATTATGTATATATTGTGAATATGTTTTATAACTATGATGAAATCCTCAAATATATATATATAGACATGATCGCTGCAAGATTTTGCTATTTGCATTTGCTGCCCAACATGCTTTTAATGTAAATGATCTGACAATGGTGCCCTCAGCAGTGTGTTGTGTCAAATTGTCCTCTTTTATATGCCTGTTTTTGAAACCCAATGCAGTCGTCTAAGGAACATCAATCTTCCCTGTGGAAAGCTGTTCCTGTGCTCCACCTGTTTGTCAAACATTGCAAAAAATGGTTCTTGTGTCTAGTTTCTAGTCCAAATGTCTAAAAATCCTTAAATCAAGAAGCATTTTCTTAACATTTTTGTTTTATTTTCAGAAAAAACAAGTCCAAATTAAGTGAGTTTTTCCCTCAAACAAGCTAAATGATCTGCAAGTGGAGTAAGAAAAATAATAGTTTATTTCAAGAGTTCACACTTAGCTGATGATTGATAATAAAGCTTGTTTGGCATGCTGTCCTGGGAGAGAGCCCTAAACTCAGAATATCCTCGTGCCCGGGGCTCCCTCCCTTTTAAAGGGCGAGAGGGGAGTTTGAGCTCAGGTAGGTCTTGAGAACTCCCCTGCTTGTGAACGTGCTGAGATATAGCTGGCAAAGAGATTGTAGTCAATTTACTTATGGTGTATGTCTTTGGACGGTGGGAGGAAACTGGGGAATCCAGGGAAAACCCACGCAAGCACGGGGAGAACATGCAAACTCCGCACAGAAACGCCAATTCTTGCTGTGAGGCAACAGTGCAAACCACTGGGCCACCGTGCCACCCTATCAGTAGAAGGGGAAGAGTAGGGGTGGAAAGGGGATTCTTCAAGATGAAGATGACTGAAGTGGAAAACTCTGATTATTTATAGTGAGTTAGTCTTCATCTGATTAGCGCAATATGCGGAGCTGATGCGGGACCAGCTGTGATCAATCATAAGCACGTGATCCTCTCGAAACTACTTTATAAATAAAATGCACTTTGTTTACCCTACTGCCAGATTATTTAGCTTATTTCAAGGAAAAACCTGCTGAAAATTAACTTTATTTTAGATATTAGATCATTTTTATTGACTTTTGCTTTTTATTTTTATTGACATTTTTTTTTCTTCTGAAAACAAGATTCACTTGTCTAGAAAATGTTTCTTGATTTAAATGTCCCTTTTTACAAGATGTACAAGTCTCTGATGTCCCTATAGTGTGTGTGTGTGTTTGTGTTTGTGTGTGCGTGTGCGTGAAGTTTCAGATGCACGATTTTGAACAATGAAAATTTGGAAATTTGGTTCAACCCACGTGCTAAAAGCAGTGAAAAAATATTAATAATACCATAACATTTTCCATTTTCTTTCCTATTTAAACATGCATTATTGCATCTCATGTTTTTTGCCAATCTTCACATCTACACCAAGCCAAAAGGCTCATAATTACATCACAGATAAACATGTAAGAATACAGAGTTTGTGTGCTTTTTACCACAGGCTTACTATTAGGGCTACTATTATCTTTCTGCGATGCATATTTGCGATATCGAGTATAATTTCAGCCGATAAAAACAAAATACCACGCAAATAATGTTTTCTAACTCTCTGAATCTGACCCTTTTAGGCTTTAATCCTAATTGCGCCGTTTTGGTGACTGTTGCTTTAAATTCAAATGAGATTGTGCTCTTTTCAAAAGAGGGCGGAGCTACAAACATCTATGTGTCAGCATAGTGGCAGAATCAAAACTAATGACAGACGGCTGCTTCTTACTTAGAGCTGTTTATGCTAATGAGGGAGAGATGATCACTAGTGGGCGGGACATTCTCCCTCTGATGACATCATACAAAGGGGGAATGTTAATCAAAGCGTTTCAGCAGACTGTTTTTATCAAGTCTGATTATAACAAATAGAATTAATACATTTGTACCATTAGAAGCTGGCTATATCCACACACTGCTGCCACACAACTGTGTTTAAACCCCTTATAAAAGTGATTTTTGCATAATAGGCCCCCTTTAAGAGTTTTTCGATAGTTGGACTAGAAACAAGAAAAGCCTTTTTTGCAGTGTAACCCTTCAGAAAAGTCCTGAAAACAAGAGAAATCAGTAGTAGATTGATTTCTCAGCTGTTTCTCTGTGATTAACGGATGTTTTCGGACACTTTGTGTTTGCTGTAGGATACTAGACTGGTGTGCAATGTCTCTTGAAACCCAAAATGTCTTGGTTTGTTCAGATCTGTTTTGCGACGGATTAACCTTTGTGCAAAACGTTTCTTCAAATAAGCTAATGCTACATTTCTCTAACATTTTTTTTTCTGATGTGTACGCAATGAATTCATGAACATTAAAGTGCTTTATTTTCTTATTTTTAGCTTGGATCTGATGTTCTTTCATAGGGGTTTCCCACTGATGAAGTGTTAGATTAATATTACAGAATGGTCACACTTTACAATAACCTTCAATTCGTTAATGTATGTGTTACTGGCAATGTGTGAAATCCCAGTATTGTATAGAAGCCTAGGAAATGTAAACAGGGTATATGCAGGAATCCTAAAGGTAATTTCAATACCTTTTTAAAGACTTTTTAAAGACCTTCTCAGAATATTTTAGGACCTCATGATCACTTCAAGTTCTAATCAGTATCAAACCTTTAACTTAATAAACAGTTGTTAATAAGCTGTTGTCGTTAAATAAATCAATGGAGCACAAGCGTGCAACAGAACTCAGATAAGCTCAGAAGAAACAAACCTTGAAAGAATAAATTACACTGTTGTTTTCAGCGACAGGTTTCAGCCACTGTTTAAACTCGTCTTTCTCCAACTAGGAGACGCAAACTTACATTCTCCATTTTGCTGTGTGTTTTGCTCTATGGTTTCACTACATGTGGAGAGCGTCACATCACCTTCCCGCGTTTGTCGCAAATTACGTGACATCACCCGGACGGAGGAGCTTGGCCAGATGCGCCCTGGCCCGAATCAATCGCGTGGATCGAGCACGCCATTGTTAATATTAGGAGGAAAATAAATACTGTACATTTAAGCTTTTTTGGAGTCAAACACTTTGGACAACACTTAAGACCTTGTAAAAACACGATTAAGAATTTTTAATACTTTTTGAGAGCCTTGATTTTCTCATAATTGATTTATCAACTTTTAATACATGTTAAGACCCCACCCTGGTATAGAATGCCTGATGGTTTTAGGCAAAGTATGAAATATCAGTTTAAAGATTTTGCACTTTTTTCTTAGGCATTCAATACAATTCCTAGGCATTATATAGAATGACAAGTATCATTTAAGCAAAGTGTCAGAAGGGCACAACAAGAACCTTATTTATTATTACATAATTTAAAGAGGAAGGAATACAAAATAAAGCATGTGATGTTCTTACCGGAGAAACAATGACAGCAGAACTGAGATTGAAAAATTTGTTACAGTAAAAATGTACTTTATTTTAGATATTAGATCATTTTTATTGACTTTTGTTTTTTATTTTTATTGACATTTTTTTTTTCTGAAAACAAGATTCACTTGTCAAGAAAATGTTTCTTGATTTAAATGTAGGTAAGACTGGAATGGCACTTACAATTGTACTTAATTTTCTTCTTTCACACAAAAAAACTTCATATTTTGGCACTTTGATCTTGTACATTCATTCATTCATTTTCCTTCTCTTTATTCATCAGGAATATACACAGCGGATGCCCTTCCAGCTGCAACCCAGTACTGGGAAACACCCATACACTCTCACATGCGCACACATACAGCCAATATAGCTTATTCAAATCACCTATAGCACATGTGTTTGGACTGTGGGGGAACATGCAAACTCTACACAGTAATGACAACTGACCCAGGCGGGACTCAAAGCAGCAACCTTCTTGCTGTGAGGCCACAGTGCTAACCACTGAGCCATTGCGCACCCTTGCACATTCACATTTCACGAATTAGTGAAAAACCCCAATCAGATAATATACACTGACATCGTGAGAAGAATTATGGCAATATTGTCTGTGATGTGGAAACTTGTACCGACAATGCACTGTCATACAATAACGTTCAACACTTACGTGCTTCGATTGGCATCATCAAACAACGACCCGATCAGTGGTGGGAAAAATGGTGAAGGTAGGTCAGTTACAACTTTGCGGCATGGCAAAAAAAAAATGACTCAAAGCTGATTCCTTGGATTTAATACATTTTCAAAAAGGTTAAGAGGTTGTAAACAATTTACTTTGGTTGAATTTAAACAAACAAATTAAGTTGAACATTACAAAATTTAATTTGGTTGTTTAAACTCAACCCATATGAATTGTTTCCAACAATTGTCTTAAGTGTAGTCAATGTATAAAGTAGCAATCATTTCATACTTTGACGTTTGATTTTTAGGCATTCTACAGAATACCAGATTTCACACGTTGCCGGTAACATACAGTTGCAATCAGAACTATTGAACCCCCTTTGAATTTGTTCTCTTTTTTAAATATTTCCCAATTGATGTTTAACAGAACAAGGAAATTTTCACAGTATGTCTGATAATATTTTTTCTTCTGGAGAAAGTCTTATTTGTTTTATTTCGGCTAGAATAAAAGCAGTTTTTAATTTTTTAAAACCCATTTTAAGGTCAAAATTATTAGCCCCTTTAAGCTATATTTTTTCGATAGTCTGCAGAACAAACCATCATTATATAATAACTTGCCTAATTACCCTAACCTGCCTAGTTAACCTAATTAACCTAGTTAAGCCTTTAAATGTCACTTTAAGCTGTATAGAAGTGTCTTGAAAAATATCTAGTCAAATATTATTTACTGTCATCATGACAAGGATAAAATAAATCAGTTATTAGAGATGAGTTATTAAAACTATTATGTTTAGCAATGTGGTGAAATTATTTCTCTCCGTTAAACAGAAATTGGGGGGAAAAAATAAACAGGGGGGCTAATAAATCAGGGGGTTGAATAATTCTGATTGCAACTGTATGTACTAACATGACCAAATAATGAACAATAGATTTATTACAGTATTTGTTCATCTTTGTTAACATTAGTTAATGAAAATAGTCATTTATTGAAGTGAACTCACGGTGCATTAACTAATGTTAACAAGCACGACTTTAATAATGCATTAGTGAATGTTGAATTATGATAATAAATGCTGTACACGTATTGTTCATTATTAGTTCATAGTAAATACATTAGCTAATGAAACCTTATTGTAAAATGTGACCTACAAAACGATTTTGCACCATATATATTGTGTACATAAAAGCAGTATGATTTTTATATACATAGAAAACATTTTTAATGCAAGTAAAATGTTTTACATTTGAGTTTTCTTTTTAAATAAAGTGTCAAAATTGGATAGAAATAATAATAATTCATTATAATCCATTATAATTATGTATATATATATATATATATATATATATATATATATATATATATATATATATATATATATATATATATATATATATATATATATATTCAATTCAATTCATCTTTATTTCTATAGCGCTTTTACAATGTAGATTGTGTCAAAGCAGCTTCACATAGAAGATTATAGCGAATTGAAACAGTGTCAGTTCAGTTTTCAGTGTTTAAGTTCAGTTCAGTTTAGCTCAGGTCAGTGTGGTCTAATAATCACTATTGAGAGTCCAAACACTGAAGAGCAAATCCATCGATGCGCAGCTCTACAGATCCCGAACCATGCAAGCCAGTGGCGACAGCGGCAAGGAAAAAACTTCACCAATTGGCGAAAGTCAAATTTTTATATATATATATTTTTTTTTCTTGACTTTCGCCAATGTGTATATATATATATATTATAGGTGGGCATAGATCAATTTTTTAAATCTAGATTAATCTAGATTAAAATGGCTCATTTGAATTCTGCCGAAGGCATTCAGAATATGTGTGCTACCCAAATAATGACTAAAAGTAAGTCTTTGAGAACGGGTTTCTCAAGCCAGGTGGCGCATTAGACCAGGGGCTCATCTCCGGTTTCCAAAATGCATCACAAACTGCTTGAGAAACTGTTCTACTATGATAATTGGTGATGAAAATAAATGATGTTCAATAAGATGTACTTGTGTTTACTCACTGTTTATTCAGTTATACATCAATGTTGAACTGTAGGCCTACATAAGCTCCAAACAGCCATTTTTTTAATTACCTTAATCCGACTAAAGTCATAACTGAACTAAACAAAAATGGATTTAAGACATGTGGAGTATGCAGATATTAGTGGCATTATTGAAGTAAACACCGCGGTCTTTAGAAACTTTCGCCATGTTTTCCGACAAGATCCACACGCGGCTGTCAGTAAAGGACCGCGCACACACACATGCACAAACACACACACACATCGCAAAATGCGGAAGTTTTTTTTTTTACCATTTAACGTGCGTTATTAAATTCCATAACACTCTCTCCAGTCATTACTCCTTATTTGCGTCTAATACCCCAGTTTGTCACGATGGCATGAATGAAATGTTCGTGAGTTAAAGTGAAACTGCCGAACTGCAGTTAAAGTCAGGCATCCTGCTGATTTGATTCAGAAGGGCACTCTTTTGTCAGACGTCAAGGTAAACCTATACCTATATCAAGGTAAAACTCATCATAGCTTGCGTAAAATAGACCCAGCTCCCAACCCAACTTTGAGAATAGATTAACGGCGATATTTGTTTTATCGCATGATAAGAGTCTCACGTTAATGCAGCAAGTTAATGCCGATAACGGCCCAGCACTAATATATATATATTTATTTATTTATGCAAGTCCCGGCTGGATCAGTTGGCATTTCTGTGTGGAGTTTGCATGTTCTCCCCGTGTTGGCGTGGGTTTCCTCCGGGTGCTTCGGTTTCCCCCACAGTCCAAACACATGCTCTATAGGGGAATTGGGTAAACTAAATTGGCCGTAGTGTATGAGTGTGTGTGTGAATGAGTGTGTATGGATGATTCCCGGTACTGGGTTGCAGCTGGAAAAACATATGCTGGATAAGTTGGTGGTTCATTCCGCTGTGGGGACCCCTGGTAGATAACGGACTAAGCCGAAGGAAAATGAATGAATATATTTATGTAAAAATGATAAAACATATTCTGACCTGTACTTAAAATACAGAATAAAATAAGTTAGATTATTATACTGATATTACTATATATTAAATTAATAATCAAATATATAAATATTCAAATGATACAATTAAAAATGCTGACAAATGGGCAAAACCAAAGTATAAAGATGTACATATTTGGTATATATGCTTTTGTTAAACTGGATAACATTGTAGTGGTTGTCTTTTGTAAATCATGGTAAAAGTTATTTTAGACACGTTCTAATGCTTTGACCCATTATTACATATGCACAGTACCTGACTCAGCAATTTTATAGAAGCAATCATGATCAACATGTTAATCAAAATGTTAGTCTACTACAGGAATGCTCTTTTAAACATTAATAAACTGTGGCCAGGTTTGCAACTAGTTTTCAAATCTAATCAAATCCAGAGTTTTTCATGTTAATCAAGTCTTTTATACAGTATATAGACAAGACTGTTGCAAAAAAATATGAAGATTTTGCTATTTGCATTTGCTGCTGACATGCTTTATGTGTAATTTACCTGCAAACGGTGCCCTCAGATTGTCCTCAGTATATGTTTTTGAAAAACAGCAAGTGTTTGCAAGTGAAAGAGCTTCTGTCTGAGAATGTGTTTGTGCATATCTCCGTTTTCTTTGGAAGAGATAAAATCCAAAGAGTTATCAAGAAGCCAAGTCAAAGTTTTATTGGAAGCCAAGTCAAAACAGAGAGTATTTACATTAGAGATGGGAATTTCACCAATCAGATGGCGGCGCACTGCTGGTGGCGATAAACAATGAAAGAGATCTCATGCGATTAAATATGATGCATTCCAGAAAGCTGCTATAGATGGGTAAACTTCAACAGTAGTCAATAGGAGATGAATGAAAATGTTTGTTTGTTTGTAAAATAGACACTGTAAAGGCTTTTCAGACTTCCCAAAAGAGTAAAAAACGGAGTATGGACACAAAGAAAATATGAAAAACTGTACTGGATTTCATAACTAGTTGCAAACCTGGCCACAGTTCCTTAAAATGATTCAAAATGTTAAGAAATGTCGCATATTTATTTTTAGGCATCTAAAATGTCTTTTATAGAGTATATATTTATCTTTTATACACTATATATTCAGTAAATAGACATGACTGCTATAATATGAAGGGTTCAGATGCAAAAACCTCTAAGTGCCGTCTGAAATTTCCATCGAAAATGAATATTTTTCTCAGCCTCCTTTATGTTGAGTTATTTCACTTTGAAGACCATAAAAAGGGCTTATTCTATGCCATGAAAGTGATATTACTGAACATACACACAGGAGCCTGATAAAAATGCTCATTTTAGAAGAACATTTCAGATGGCTTTTAGAGGTTTTTGCATCTGAACTCTTCATATATACAGTTGAAGTCAGAATTATTAGCCCCCCTGATTTATTTTTTTCCCCAATTTCTGTTTAACAAAGAGCAGATTTTTTCAACACATTTCTAATCATAATAGTTTTAATAACTCATCTCTAATAACTGATTTATTTTATCTTTGCCATAATGACAGTAAATAATATTTGACTAGATATTTTTCAAGACACTTATATATATTAAAGTGACATTTAAAGGCTTAATTAGGTTAATTAGGCAGGTTAGGGTAATTAGGCAAGTTATTGTATAACGATGGTTTGTTCTGTAGACTATCGATAAAAAATATAGCTTAAAGGGGCTAATAATTTTGTCCTTAAAATTGTGTTTAAAAAATTAAAAACTGCTTTTAATCTAGCCGAAATAAAACAAATAAGACTTTCTCCAGAAGAAAAAACATTATCAGACATACTGTGAACATTTCCTTGCTCTGTTAAACATCATTTGTGAAATATTTAAAAAAGAAAAGAAAAATCAAAGGGGGGGCGAATAATTCTGACTTCAACTGTATATATATTTTGCTATTTGCATTTGCTGTCGACATGCTTTACATGTAATTTACCTGAACACGCTGCCCTCAGAAGTCAGACTGTCCTCATCATAAGCCTGTTTTTGAAAAATAGCAAAAAACTGATTAAGTTGTAAATAAAATAAATATGAAAAACTGTATTAGATTTGATAACTAGCTGCAAACCCGGCCACAGCTTTTTGATAACAAAGTTTCTTAAAATGGTTATAAAATGTTAATAAATGTCACATAATACTTTTCAGGCATGTAGAATATTGTTAAGCAACTTATTCATACAAAATAAATACATGATAGCTATAAAAATATAATGCTTTTGCTATTTGCATTTGCTGTACAACATGCAACATGTAATTTACAGAAAACGGAGCCCTCAGCAGTGTCAGACTGTCCTCATCATAAGCCTGTTTTTGAAATACATTAAAAAAACTGATTAGGTTGTAAATAAAATAAATATGAAAAACTGTATTAGATTTGATAACTAGTTGCAAACCCGGCCACAATTTTTTGATAAAGTTCCTTAAAATAATAAAAAAAATGATAATAAATGTCACATAATAGTTTTCAGGCATGTAGAATATTGTTAAGCAACTATTTTATACAATACATAGACATGATAGCAATAAAAATATAAAGATTTTGCTATTTGCATTTGTGGCCGACATGCTTTAAATGTAATTTACCTGAAAACGGAACCCTCAGCGGTGTCAGATTGTTCTCATCATAAGCCTGTTTTTGAAATACATTAAAAAACTGATTAAGTTGTAAATAAAATAAATATAAAAAACTGTATTAGATTTGATAACTAGCTGCAAACCCGGCCACAGCTTTTTGATAACAAAGTTTCTTAAAATGGTTATAAAATGTTAATAAATGTCACATAATACTTTTCAGGCATGTAGAATATTGTTAAGCAACTCTTTCATACAAAATAAATACATGATAGCTATAAAAATATAATGATTTTGCTATTTGCATTTGCTGTACAGCATGCTTTATATGTAATTTACAGAAAACGGAGCCCTCAGCAGTGTCAGACTGTGCTCATTATAAGCCTGTTTTTGAAAAATATCAAAAAAACTGATTGATTATGTTGTAAATAAAGTAAATATGAAAAGCTGTATTAGATTTGATAACTAGTTGCAAACCCGGCCACAATTTTTTGATAAAGTTCCTTAAAATAATTTAAAAAGGATAATAAATGTTACATAATAATTTTCAGGCATGTAGAATATTGTTAAGCAACTCTTTTATACAATACATAGACATGATAGCAATAAAAATATAAAGATTTTGCTATTTGCATTTGTGGCCGACATGCTTTAAATGTAATTTACCTGAAAACGGAACCCTCAGCGGTGTCAGATTGTTCTCATCATAAGCCTGTTTTTGAAATACATTAAAAAACTGATTAAGTTGTAAATAAAATAAATATAAAAAACTGTATTAGATTTGATAACTAGCTGCAAACCCGGCCACAGGTTTTTGATAACAAAGTTTCTTAAAATGGTTATAAAATGTTAATAAATGTCACATAATACTTTTCAGGCATGTAGAATATTGTTAAGCAACTCTTTCATACAAAATAAATACATGATAGCTATAAAAATATAATGATTTTGCTATTTGCATTTGCTGTACAGCATGCTTTATATGTAATTTACAGAAAACGGAGCCCTCAGCAGTGTCAGACTGTGCTCATTATAAGCCTGTTTTTGAAAAATATCAAAAAAACTGATTGATTATGTTGTAAATAAAGTAAATATGAAAAGCTGTATTAGATTTGATAACTAGTTGCAAACCCGGCCACAATTTTTTGATAAAGTTCCTTAAAATAATTTAAAAAGGATAATAAATGTTACATAATAATTTTCAGGCATGTAGAATATTGTTAAGCAACTCTTTTATACAATACATAGACATGATAGCAATAAAAATATAAAGATTTTGCTATTTGCATTTGTGGCTGACATGCTTTAAATGTAATTTACCTGAAAACGGAGCCCTCAGCGGTGTCAGATTGTCCCTATTATAGGCCTGTTTTTAAAAAACATATAAAAAACTGATTATATTGAAAATAAAAGCGGTTCATTCCGCTGTGGCGACCCCAGATTAATAAAGGGACTAAGCCAACAAGAAAATGAATGAATGAATGTATTAGATTTGATAACTAGTTGCAAACCCAGCCACAGTATTTTGATAAAGTTCCTTAAAAATGGTTCAAAAATGTTAATAAATGTTCCAAAATAATTTTCAGGTATGTAGAATATTGTTAAGCAACAATTTCATACAATATAAATACATGATAGCTATAAAAATATAATGATTTTGCTATTTGCATTTGCTGTACAACATGCTTTATATGTAATTTACCTAAAAACGGTGCCCTCAGCAGTGTCAGACTGTCCTCATCATAAGCCTGTTTTTGAAATACATTAAAAAACTGATTAGGTTGTAAATAAATAAATAATTTGCAATGTTGAAAACTACAGTTGCAATCCACGTCACAATTCTGTGATAACAGGGTCCGCTCACAGAATTGTGTTGTAAGTGATCAAATGGTCAAAATACATTTCACTTCCACAGCTTTTAGCCTTATTAGGTTTCATACTAATATGATTAATATGTGTCAAATACATTACCTCATCATCCTTTAGGACAGGGCTGTCCAAACTCGGTCCTGGGGGGCCGGTGTCCTGCAAAGTTTAGTTCCAACCCCAATCAGACACACCTGGGCTAGTTAATCAAGCTCTTACTAGGCTTTCTAGAAACATCCTTGCAGGTGTGTTGAGGCAAGTTGGAGATAAAATCTGCAGGACACCGGCCCTCCGGGACCGCGTTTGGACACCCTTGCTCTCTAGGATGATAAAGATCACAACTCCCATGATTCCACACTTGGTCATGCTGTCATCAAACTACGCCTGTTTGTTGATGAGAAGATGAAGGATGTTGAATGTATGATGACTGAAATCGCCAAACAGCCTTAAACAATCACTAAATGGAATGAGGCGACGCAGTGGCGCAGTAGGTAGTGCTGTTGCCTCACAGCAAGAAGGTCGCTGGTTCGAGCCTCGGCTGGGTCAGTTGGCATTTCTGTGTGGAGTTTGCACGTTCTCCCTGCGTACGCGTGGGTTTCCTCCGGGTGCTCCGGTTTCCCCCACAGTCCAAAGACATGAAGTATAGGTGAATTGGGTAGGCTAAATTGTCCGTAGTGAATGAGTGTGTATGGATGTTTCCCAGAGATGGGTTGCAGCTGGAAAGGCATCCGCTGTGTAAAAACATGTGCTGGATAAGTTGGCGGTTCATTCCGCTGTGGCGACCCTGGTCGACTAAGCTGACAAGAAAATGAATGAATGAATAAATGGAATGAATGAAGAATGGAAGGACAGGCCAAATGAAAGAAGGGCTGAACAAGGAATGGAAGGATTTAAGGAAGGACTGAACAAACTAAGAAATGAAGGAATGAATGAATGAACGAAGAACCAAATGAGGAAGGAACAAAAGAACGAAGGAACAAAGGAACGAACGAACGAACGAATGAACAAACTAACAAATGAATGAATGAAGGACATAGAAAACAAACAATGGAAGGAAGGAAAATAGGAAGACCACTAAATATACTACAGAAGGTTACGTTTACACATCCCTGCACAAACTGCATGCAAACGCTTCAGACTTTCACAGTGTAATACTCACTATGCTTGAAGGCTACTTTTCACTCATCGATTGAGTCATATTCACAACATTTTTAGGCAATTAATGATACTTTTACCTAAGTGTGATTTTTCAGCACTCGTTCCACCACTGCATTATTTCGCAAAATACTAGTATTCAGCTTAAAGTGCAATTTAAAGGCTTAATTAGGTTAATTAGGTAGATAATTAGGCAACTATTTATTTACTAATTATTAGTTAATAATAATAACTAATTATTGGACAACAAGGGGTTTGTTCTGTAGCCAATCGAAAAAAAAAAAAAAAATAACAACAGTATTTCTAAAGAGCTAATAATATTGACCTTAAAGTCCTTAGAAAAAAATCAAAACTGCTTTTATTCCAGCCAAACTAAAAGAAAGAACACTTTCCTCAGAAGAAAAAAACATTATAGAAAAATACTGTGAACATTTCCTTGCCTTGTTAAACACCATTTAGAAAATATTTGAAAAAGAATTAAAAATTCACAATAATTTTGAATGTTAATTATAATTCCATGTTCATTTCAAGCATCTAGAATTACTAAGAGCGTTATTGTTGTGGCGCTGCGCTCTTTTTAATCCACCTTTTTGTGTCAGACCGATGGGACATTTTCTCCAGTGCCTCGACCCATCAGAAAGGTCAGATCAGGAGTGTGTGTTTAGCTTGTCATCGCTGGTGAAACACCATTCAGCTTTTCTAAAACAACTAAGCCCCGGCATGGCCACTCGCCACGTCTATTCTTCCCGAAAACCAGTCAGGTTTCATTTTTCCCTTTCTCTCTCTCTCTGGAGCTCTCTGAAATGCTCACAATGGAAAGCAGTCATTTAAAACCACAAGAAGCTGGAGCGCAGATAATGTAGTGAGGCTTTGCGGTGCACAGGTCCTGTCACCTGGGGTCAGGTTCACCGCTTAAGCTGCTTAGTGCACCAGCAACATGTGTTCACAAACCAGCGGGCGACAGAAATCCACCAGCACATTTGTGAACATTTTCATTTGCAGGTTGAGATTTAGAAAAAAAAAAAAACATTAAATCATGTGGCACATTATTCAATTCTTTTAAATGGGTGGAGTTAGTGATGTCAAGGTCATGGGTTCAGTTTCCAGGAATTTTTATATAACATGTTCTATAAACACGATGCACAGTGAATGCATCCTGCAAATACACTGAAAAAAATGGTGTAGACCAGCAAACTTCTCAATAGGATTAAATATACATTTCTGGAGAGTGTGAATTATGTTGCCAGAGGTACTTATGACTGCATTTCGTCTTTAAAACGAATGCTACAGGACGGTATGACGCCAGCTGACTGCTTACCTCCATGTGGACGGCTTTTCCGATGTTACCAGTTTGTCCAGTGGCTCTCAACATACGTTGGCAGACTTGAGATGTGGAGCAGAGTTGACTGCAACGATGGGGTTCGAGTCCGGCAAAGAATGGTTCTAGAAAGCAGGTAAAACAAAATAAAAGCCAAAAATAAATAAATAAAATAAACAAGTCAATAACAGAGTGAGAACATGGTAAAATCTGAAAACGTGGTCAAAATCAGGTGATGGCTTTTCTTTTTCTGGATTGCTTTTTAAAACACTGTGGGTTGGGTTTAGGTAAGAGGGTGGGTGGGTCAATAGGTGCTTGTGAAAACACTGTGGGTTGGGTTTAGGGAAGGGGGTGGGCGGGTCAATCTGTGCATTTGAAAACACTGTTGGTTGTGTTTAAGGCAAGGCAAGGCAAGGCAAGTTTATTTATATAGCACATTTCATACACAGTGGCAATTCAAAGTGCTTTACATAAACAGGAATAAAAAAGACAAGTGTAAGAAAAAAAAATAAAAACAGATAATAAAAAACAGATAAAACAGATAAAAATATGTTAAAAAGAAGAGAAAAACATAATAGTGCGATTTGTCGGATGTAGCACAATGCTCATTCAGTAAAGGCTCAGCTAAAGAGATGTGTTTTCAGTCTGGATTTGATTGTGCCTAATGTTGGAGCACATCTGATCATTTCTGGGAGTTGATTCCAGCAGTGAGGGGCGTAGTAGCTGAAAGCCGATTCACCCTGCTTTGACTGAACTCTTGGAATTTCTAGTTTATATGATCCTAGAGATCTGAGTGTTCTTCTAGGTTTGTATTCAGTGAGCATATCTGTAATGTATTGAGGTCCGTTTGACCCGATCATCCCCTTAGGGAAGGGGGTGGGTGGGTCAATCTGTGCATTTGAAAACACTGTTGGTTGTGTTTAGGGAAGTGGGTGATCGGGTCAATAGGTGCTTTTGAAAACACTGTTGGTTGGGTTTAGGGAAGGGGTGATCGGGTCAATCGATGATTTTGAAAACACTGTCAGTTGAGTTTAGGGAAGGGGGTTGGTGCGTCAATTGATGCTTTTGAAAACACTATTGGTTGGGTTTAGGGAAGGGGGTGATTGGGTCAATCGGTGCATTTGAAAGCACTGTCGGTTGGGTTTAGGGAAGGGGGTGATTGGGTCAATCGGTGCATTTGAAAGCACTGTCGGTTGGGTTTAGGGAACGGGGTGATCGGGTCAATCTGTGCATTTGAAAGCACTGTCGGTTGGGTTTAGGGAACGGGGTGATCGGGTCAATCGGTGCATTTGAAAGCACTGTCGGTTGGGTTTAGGGAAGGGGGTGATCGGGTCAATCGGTGCATTTGAAAGCACTGTCGGTTGGGTTTAGGGAACGGGGTGATCGGGTCAATCTGTGCTTTTGAAAACACTATCGGTTAAGTTTAGGGAAGTGGGTGATCGGGTCAATCGATGCTTTTGAAAACACTATCGGTTGGGTTTAGGGAAGTGGGTGATCGGGTCAATCTGTGCTTTTGAAAACACTATTAGTTGGGTTTAGGGAAGTGGGTGATCGGGTCAAAGGGTGATTATAAAAACACTATCGAAAACAAAAACTGCAAAAAACATACCTCCTGGGACGTATTTGGCGCTCTCCAGAAATGTATATAGAGGCATGTTTTCAGAATGAGCCTGGGTTGAGTATTTTTGTGCAAAAAAAAAATCTACCTGATAGATATGATATTCACACAGAACGGGGGTTTTCCCTTCCGATGCACTACTTTGAATAATGAAAATTTGGAAATGTGGTTCAACCTGTGTACTAAAAGCCATGAAAAAAATATTAATAATACAATAACATGCATCTCCCGTTTTTTGCTGATCTTTGCATCCACGGCAAGCCAAAATTACACCACAGAGAAACACGTAAGAATTCAGAATTTGTGTGCTTTTCACCGCTGATTTATTAGTGCAATTAGGGCTGCACGATATTGGAAAAACTGATATTGCAATATTTTATTTTTCTGCGATACATATTTGCGATATTGAGAATAATTTCAGGAGATGAAAACAGTTCTGAATTATTAGCCCTCCTGTATAATTTTGTGCCTAATTTCTGTTTAATGAAATGAAGATTTTTTTTCTAAACACATTTCTAATCATAATAGTTTTAATGACTCCATTGTAATAACTGCTTTCTTTTATCTTTGTCATGATGACAGCACATAATATATTCTTCAAGATACTAGTATTCAGCTTAAAGTGACATTTAAAGGCTTAACTAGGTTAATTAGGGTAAAGTAATTAGGCAAGTCATTGTATAACAGTGGTTTGTTCTGTAGACAATCCAAAACAAATATTGCTTAAGGGGGCTAATAATATTGACCTTAAAATGGTTTTTAAAAAAAACTGCCTTTATTCTAGCCGAAATAAAACAAACAAGACTTCCAGAAGATAAAATATCATAGGAAAAACTGTGAAAAATTCCTGAATCTGTTAAACATCGTTTGGGAAATATTTGACTAAGAAAAAAAATAAAATACCGGAGGGCGAATAATTTTGACTTTTGACTTCAACTGTATACATTTATATAATCTGGGCGACACGGTAGCTAAGAGATTAGCAATGTCGCCTCACAGCAAGAAGGTTGCTGGTTCGAGTCCTGGCTGGGCCAGTTGGGATTTCTCTGTGCAGTTTGCATGTTCTCCCCGTGTTGCTGTGGATTTTCTCCGGGTGCTGCGGTTTCCCCCACAGTCCAAACACATGCGCTACAGGGGAATTGATTAACTAAATTGGCCGTAGTGTATGAGTGTGTGTGTGTGAATGAGTGTGTATGAGTATGTGTTTTCCCAGTACTGGGTTGCAGCTGGAAGGCATCCGCTGGATAAGTTGGCGGTTCATTCTGCTGTGGCGACCCCTGATGAATAAAGGGACTTAGCCGAAGGAAAATTAATGAATGAATATATTCCTCTGAGTGCTCCATCTTGTATGTTTAGACAGTGTACGTTGTCAAAATGTCTAGAAAGCATTTGGTTTTTAATGAGAGCTTATGAACTTAGATTGAAGTTAACCTGTCAATAATAGAGTCTGAATTCAATCTGTGACAGGTTGTTGTTGTGTAGTTCAAAGTCAACTTCACAATGCAATATTCTGATTGAGTTCAAAGCCATATTAACAATGTAGGACGCAGTTCTTTGATTATTTCAGATTTGCCACAAACTTGCAGCATAGAGATATTTTAGACAAGAAATTGTGAAAACAACTCCAGCTGGCTCCTTATGCTAATGCATACTTCTTAACATGAAACATGACAAAAGGAAAGGTGATAATAAGACTTTTCAATGAAACCATTTCAGATTTAAATGATGAAACGGTGAGTGAGGTTTGTGCAAAGCTCCAAACCATGATGCAAGGCTGTTGCTATGCCGTTTCAAAAGGGTTGTTTTGTGGTTATTTTTACATTCATGGATTTAGCAGATGCTTTTTTTTTACATTGCACGTAAAGGGATAGTTCCAAGCAGCAACATCCCGCTTTCTCTCATAAAGCTAATACGGACGTAACTGAAACTGCAATTCATCAAAATTCTGCTAGTCCTTTTTAATAGAGCAGATTCCAATTGAGCCCACTGTTAAAATGGCCGACTTTACAGCAGAAAAAAATGTGCTTACAGCCGGGTAAAAGAAACGATTTTTGTGCATATAGCTAATATTACACTTCATGACAACTGTGAGGGGGTGAATTTTTTTTAAAACTCATCCCTTTCATTTATATTGAGTTATATAAGTTACTATCAGCTGAGGATCATCTCCAGACTCAAATCCATTCTTTCCTTTCAAGATCTGGAAAAAGTCATACATGCTTTTATCACGTCCCGCATAGACTATTGCAATTCCTTATATGTTGGTCTTCCTCAATCTTCATTGGCACGGTTGCAGTTGGTTCAAAATGCGGCAGCTAGACTTTTAACAGGCACCAAAAAACACGCTCATATCTCACCAGTTTTAGCATCCCTTCATTGGCTTCCTGTTAATTTTAGAATTCAGTTCAAGATTTTACTCATTGTTTTTAAAGCACTGAATGGGCAAGCACCTTCTTATATATCAGAACTTATTAACCTACAGTCAACTCCTCGGTCTCTTAGGTCGTCAAATAAAAATTTACTGCAAATTCCTTGTTCACGACTTAAACGGAAAGGAGATAGAGCCTTTGCAGTCGTTGCTCCACGTTTGTGGAACCAGCTGCCACCGGACATTACGAGTGCTGCTTCTCCTTCTATATTTAAGTCTAGACTTAAAACACATTTTTATTCCATTGCCTTCCCAGCCAGGGGCGCCGCTAGCGGGGGGGGGGGGGGGGGGGGGGGGGGGGGGGGGGAAGTTAGGACGATTCTAAGGGCCCATATATTCAGGGGGCCCACAGAGACATTATAAAGGGCCCGCGAACCACCCCGGCTCTTCACTTTCATTCATTTTCTAATTCACTTGTCAGAGGGCCCGTGGTGGCCAGCGGTGCCCCTGTTCCCAGGCTTTTAATCTGTATTGTGCATTGTTGCTGTAATACTATTACTCTTATTATTATTTTTATTGTTATTTTACTGTTTTAGAATGTGTGCTATGGTTTTGTTCAGCACTTTGGTCAGTGCCACACTGAAGTTAAATGTGCTTTATAAATAAACTTTACTTACTTACTATAAGGTCTGCTTAATTAAGGGCGTGGTCACTTGAGTGACAGCTAGGTCTCGCCGTTACCTCACCTTAGCTGACTCCGGCTGATTAGCTGCTGAACTCGGCATATTCATCGTATTTTTTGTTGTGTTTTATGTGGCTTTACTGAGTCAGTTGCCTTTTGGGATTATTTCTTACAATTATCAGATGATATGGCATGCTGTGTGCACTTAATTGTGCTCACAAACCATTCAAGTGGCCTCCATTTCCCAGCTGAGTGCAATTATATCCTTATATACCATCTCTATAAATGTTTTTGGTTTTATTTAAGATCATTTATCATTTATAATTTTCTTTAGAGCTGTAAAGCACTCCAGAATCTGACAGATTGATTAGCTGTAGGCTCTAGAACAGTCATCTGAAGTGTTGTCATACAGTGTTCTGCCTGGATTTCATCAATAGCCTTGCATTTACTAACACAGACTATTTCTGAAGTGTTTGGAAGTAATTTGCTTTTTCCTCCTGTAGAAAAACGTCAATGTTTAGTGGCTCAATGTGTTACAGCAGTGTTTTTAAAAGTCTAAACACTTTATTGATATAGTGTACAACCAAGCACATGTGATCAGAACACAAACGAGTCGCAGGTAATGAAATATTAAACGTTTCTCCTAAAGAAAAGCCTGTCTAAGTAAAATGCTAGCAGGCATTTGTAGCTCCGCCTCTTTGACCTTATTTGGTTACCCCCGGTTGGTGCGATGACGTGCAAACAAAATGGTGACGGTTGGCCACGCCTACTTGTAGCTTCATTTGCACTCTTCAGAAACCTATGGGTGACATCACTGATACAACGTCCATATCTTTTACAGTCTATGGATAGGTCACCCAAAATTCTGTCATCATTTACTCACCTCTCATTGTTTTATTTTCTTGTTTCTGTTAAACACAAAAGAAGTTATTTTGAAAAATGTTGGAAACCTGTAACCATTGACTTCCATTGTATTTGCTTTTCCAACTATGGGAGTCAATGGTTAGAAGTTTCTAACATTCAGTCATTTTCCTTCAGCTTAGTCCCTTATTTATCAGGCGTCGCCACATCGGAATGAACCGTCAACTCTGCCCTTCCAGCCGCAACCCAATACTGGGAAACACCCATACACTCTCACATTCACACACACACTCATACACTACGGCCAATTTAGTTAATCAATTCCCCTATAGCACATGTGTTTGGACTGTGGGGAAAACCGGAGCACCCGGAGGAAACCCAAGCCAACACGGGGAGAACATGCAAACTGACCCAGCCGGGACTCGGACTAGTGACCTTCTTGTTTTGAGGCCACAGTGCTAACAACTAACTCACCGTGCTGCCAGTTTCTAGCATTTTTAAAATATCTTCTTTTGTGTTCAACAGAAAAAGGAACTTGTATAGGTATAGAACCACTTGAGGAGGGTATTTGATAAGTAAATGTTCATTTTTGGGTAAACTGTCCCTTTAAGATAAACATTTGTGACACTGTACCACAAACTATGATACTGTGAGTAATAAGTGTAATTTATTTAGGAGATTGTGATTTATACATGACCTGGAAGCTGATTAAATAAGCTTTCCTTTGATGCATGGTTTGTCAGGACAACATTTGGCCGAAATCTGAAATCTGAGGGTTAAAAAAAAAAAAAAAATAGAAATACTGAGAAAATTGCTTTTAAAGTTGTCTCAATGGAATACAATGCACATTACTATTCTAATGTGATTGGGCATAAAACGGAACCTATCATTTTGACCCATACAATTGCCAAATGTATAAATGTGCAACATAAGACTTGGTCCAAGTTTCACATTTGATCAGCTGATGCGTTCTCTGGGAATTAAACCAATGACCTTGGTGTTGTTCGTGGCCATGATCATAGAGGATTAGAAAGAGCATGAAATATTCAGTTATTCTCTTTACTTCCAATCAGCCCAAAGTCACTTTAGCCCTGTGTATAAATGGTACTGACATGCGTTTCAGTGATTCACTCACAACTGCCAAGACGTATTACTGTTCCCACATAGCATTACCATGAATTCAAATTGTGTTCAGATTCAGTCAATTTTCAGAGAACTCTGTGTAATGCATGAGGATACTATTGAATGAACAAATGAACATGAGTACTGTTGAATGAAGGAATGAATATGAATTCCACTGAATGAGTGGACATGAGTCCTATTGAATGAACAAATGAACCTGAATGAATGAATGAATGAATGAATGAATGAATGAACGAACGAATGAGTACTACTGAATAAATTAATGAGTGAACAAACATGAGTACTACTGAATGAATGAATGAGCATGAGTACTACTGAATGAACACGAGTACTGTTGAATGAACATGAATATTATTGAATGAACAAAAAAAACAATTCTTAAATGAATGGATGAATGAGTACTGTTGAATGAACAAATGAAGATGAGTACTGTTGAATGAACGAATGACCATGAGTACTGTTGAATGAACATGAGTAATGCTGAATGAACAAATAAGCATGAGTACTGTTAAATGAATGGATGAAAATAAGTAGTTAAATGAACAGATGAACATGAGTATTACTGAATGAATGAATATACATGAGTACTATTGAATAAACAAATGAACATGAATACTGTTAAATGAACAAATGAACATGAGTACTGTGGAATGAACATAAGTACTGTTGATTAAACAAATGAACATGAGTACTAGTGAACGAACATGAGTACTGTTGAATGAACAAATGAATATGAGAACTGTTGAATGAATGGATGAACAAGTACTGTTGAATGAATGAATATGCATGTGTACTGTTGAATGAACGAATGAACATGTGTACTGTTGAATGAACGAATGAACATGTGTACTGTTGAATGAACGAATGAACATCAGTACTGTTAAATGAATGAATGAACATGAGTACTGTTGAATGAACAAATGAACATGAGTACTGTTGAATGAACGAATGAACATCAGTACTGTTAAATGAATGAATGAACATGAGTACTGTTAAATGAACGAATGAACATGAGTACTGTTGAATGAAAAAATGAACATGAGTACTGTTGAATGAACGAATGAACATGAGTAATGTTGAATGAAAAAATGAACATGAGTACTGTTGAATAAACATGAGTACTGTTAAATGAACGAATGAACATGAGTACTGTTGAATGAACAAATGAACATGAGTACTGTTGAATGAACGAATGAACATGAGTACTGTTGAATGAAAAAATGAACATGAGTACTGTTGAATGAACGAATGAACATGAGTACTGTTGAATAAACGAATGAATATGAGAACTGTTGAATGAACAAATGAACATGAGTACTGTTGAATGAACGAATGAACATGAGTACTGTTAAATGAACGAATGAACATGAGTACTGTTGAATGAAAAAATGAACATGAGTACTGTTGAATGAACGAATGAACATGAGTAATGTTGAATGAAAAAATGAACATGAGTACTGTTAAATGAACAAATGAACATGAGTACTGTTGAATGAATGAATGAACATGAGTACTGTTGAATGAACATGAGTACTGTTAAATGAACATGAGTACTGTTGAATGAACATGAGTACTGTTGAATGAACATGAGTACTGTTGAATGAACATGAGTACTGTTGAATGAACGAATGAAGATGAGTACTGTTGAATGAACATGAGTTCTGTTGAATGAACATGAGTACTGTTGAATGAACATGAGTACTGTTGAATGAATGAACATGAGTACTGTTGAATGAACATGAGTACTGTTGAATGAACATGAGTACTGTTAAATGAACATGAGTACTGTTGAATGAACATGAGTACTGTTGAATGAATGAACATGAGTACTGTTGAATGAACATGAGTACTGTTGAATGAACATGAGTACTGTTAAATGAACATGAGTACTGTTGAATGAACATGAGTTCTGTTGAATGAACATGAGTTCTGTTGAATGAACATGAGTTCTGTTGAATGAACATGAGTTCTGTTGAATGAACATGAGTTCTGTTGAATGAACATGAGTTCTGTTGAATGAACATGAGTACTGTTGAATGAACATGAGTTCTGTTGAATGAACATGAGTACTGTTGAATGAACATGAGTTCTGTTGAATGAACATGAGTACTGTTGAATGAACATGAGTTCTGTTGAATGAACATGAGTTCTGTTGAATGAATGAACATGAGTACTGTTGAATGAACAAATGAACATGAGTTCTGTTGAATGAACAAATGAACATGAGTATTATTGAATGAATGAATGAATGAATGAATGAATAAATAAATGAACATGAGTACTACTGAATGAATGAATAAATGAAAATGAGTACTGTTTAATGAACATGAGTATCACTGAATGAATGAATGAACACGAGTACTAAGGAATACATTAATTAAAAACATACTTGCAGCCAATTAGCATAAGGGGCGTGTCTTGTAAGATATATCAACAAAGGGGTGTGGCCTGTTGGGTTATGGGAATGTTTGTTTTGTGGCTTTCATAAATCAACATTGTTTGGCAAAAAAGTCTGTGTGAACTGGAACTTTCCGCAGGCTTTTTTTCAATATGCTAATGTATTTCCAACTGAAGATGAATATTGAGTAGGGGGCGGAGTTAATTACAATTGAATTAATTTAAAAACAGAGTCATCATATATTTAGTCAACCACATTTTAACACAAAAAGAAAATAGAAGCAATTTTCTACTTTATTTTATGCCTGATTTTCTAATCATTTGTGTAGATCACTCTAATATTTGAGCTACACCATTGCAATTCCAGTCAAGTCTCTAAACAGACTAGAGTGGTTCAGATTGCAGATTTTGTTCTCAAACTAAATGACCAACCAGATGGCATTTATCATTTATAAAAAAAGAAAAGAAACAGCACAACAAGCCTCAGGAATTCTCTCTAAAGCTCAAACTGAAGTTTAACAGCGTTAGAGCTTTGTTCAAATCACTGTAAGTCTGCAATAACAATGATGCTTTATTTAGCAAACACCCCAAAAGCTGCGCAGCGCTGATTCAATAAACACATCTAAATGCATTTAAATGAAACACAAATCAGATTTATCCACATCATCTCCACGGAGCCGTTTTCACCAAAATGCTCTGTAATATAATAACGTGTCATACTTCAGAAGCACGGAACAGAATGCGAGTTCTGCGGTGTTCTGTTATTTAATATAGGCACTGCTGAGGTTTGATAGGGTCACATTTAATCTAAGCTGATTACTCACATCTCTCTTTATAAGTATGTGTGTGTGTGTTTTCACTCCTTTCCTGTGTCATTTCAACGCAATCTCACAGCGATTCGTAACTTTTTGATTTAGTGGCTAATTCGTATCAATTCGTACAACCTAATTCGTACAAATTAGTACGATTTGCTCATCACCCAATGACGGTTGGGGTTAGGTGCGTAAATTTTCATACGACTGAACTCGTACGTAGCCACTAAACTGACAAAGCGTAAAATACTTGCGTTTCCTCGTGAGATAAGGCTGGTCATTTTCGCAGAGTTGTGATACATTATAAACCAAGTCGAATGTGTTGAAAAAGTGCATGAAATATGAAATTGTTCTACCTGTCATAGCAGGGTTTCTGCAAGTTTCACAAAGCTGCTGTTGTGTGTACAGCTGTTGCTACAGTAGGTGACGAACGGCCACGAAAGCCAAGGCGCCGAAATGGAAAGACATATGCACATCACTGTCGTTCTGCTTTTACTGAATCTTTTAGTTTTGGTAACATACAGAGAGCGACTTGCGTCTGTCTGCCATGAAAGTATGTCAGCAGAATGTCCGCGGAAATTATTTTTGGAGGAGACAAGCACACATTATTACTGTGTTTGCACTGGGTCAGTCCCGCTTGTTGCCAATGTAATGTTAGATGATATACAGATGATACACACACGAATGAACGTTATGAAAACTTAAGTTTGTTGTTCAGTTGGCAGTTCATTTCCGTTATTTGGTAAGACTGCATTCATATCAGAAGTAAACCGGACCAGAGTCCGCACAAACCGTACCCCAGACCATCTCGCGGCAATTCGTAACTTTTTGATTTAGTGGCTAATTCGTATGAATTCGTACGATCTAATTCGTACAAATTAGTATGATTTGCTCATCACCCAACGACGGTTGGGGTTAGGGGTGGGGTTAGGTGCCACGCCTCCTTTTTAAAATCGTACATTTTCGTATGACTGAACTCGTACGTATTTGTACGAATTAGCCACTAAACTGACAAAACGTAAAATACTTACGTTTCCTCGTGAGATCAGGCTGCCAGACCACCTCTTTCAGGCAGACTCAGGTACGGTTCACGGGTGCGCACCCAAGATCAGCAGGTATTGTTCACACTAGCTAAACATACCTAACTCTGACGTCAAACAAACCTGGGTAGGGACCAAGAGTACTAGTGTGAAAGCACCGTAAGTTAAATTTAAGACTTTTAAAAGCCCTTTTTAATAGGGATGTGCACATCGATGCTCGAGTATCGATACAAGTATCGATATATATATAAGTATCAATATTTTAACAATATTTTAATAATTTCTGCATAACTAAATAGTTTAGCACTGTGTACAGGATTGTCAGTGACGCTTTGTACATAAAAGCCCGTGCACACTGGGACGCTTTTTGCTCGAGTTTTCGGTCGACGTTTAACGCTTCGTGACTAAATAAAGGGCGCTGATGTGATCGTGCACACCAACGCTCAAAACGGCAGGCGTAAAAGTGTAATTTAAAAGAAACGCCTCATGCTCGTTTTTTTTTTTTTTGTTTTGACGCGCCGTGTCAAAACCTTCTCCACCAACCAGATTGGCACTTTTGTTCACGTGCACAGAGCAGCTGAAGTTACAGTAAACAGCACTTGGAGGCGCTCAAGCGCAAAACCGTCAATGCGAATGCACATTGAAGAAGATGCCCAGAGGCGATATGAACGTGGAGCTGCTTATTGCACTGGTGAACAATAATCATTTCTTCATTGCTAGAGCTGGAGCTGCTACTTGAACAATCCATAACAACAAGCGTGTCAACTTTCTGTCTTCTTCTGTGTTACAAGCGGGTGTCAGAAGCTTAAAGTTGTGTAGCGCCATCTAACGTCAAGGAGTGATTTTGCATACCAGTGTTGCCAGACGTACGATAATTATCGTATTTGTATGACAATTTCGACCTCTGTACGATGTACGATCAACAATGAAAAAAATCCTATAATGTACGATAATTTCAGAATTTTATGGCATTTAAAATGAGTTTCATTGTAATCTTAGGGCTTCTATACTTATTGATCTAGCTGCATCTCATGTCTGCTGTCTGTGAGGAGAAGGTGGAGTTAGACACGTTTTCTGTCCAATGACTGTAGTTTCTATCTCATCTTACGTAACATCTTCTAAGCCAATCAACGTGGAGAATGGCTCTCTCTCACGTGTTAACATTCCTGCTGCGCGCGGCCGTGCTTAAGTCAGTCGTTTTCAGGTTAAGGTCGGTCGTTTAAGCAGTAAAATTTTAAAAAGTAGTGCTGAAAAGGAAGGTGAGAAAAACAGGGGAGCATAATGCATCATGCGAACGTGTTTTTCCAAAGTTAATCTCATCAAAACAAAGCCACGAGATCGGCTCAATACAGATCCTCTGGATGGTGCACACCTCAGACGGGTGTGTTAAAAGTTTGGGAGGGTGAACTGCTTACAAGCCAACCAGCACTATGTTGTGCTCCATGTAGGCATCCAATTTGTACCGCAAAATGAATCCCTCAACATCTGGCAACACAAGCAGGTATTCAATAACAGAGACTCGGAGGTGGAGTTTGAACCTTCCCATTAAGGTACGCCTAGTTTTTTTTTTACGTATTGTGGTAATTTGCACGTAGTGTCAAAACGCTATTTATCTAGATAATAGCTGTATACTCTCAGTTTGACTAGTGTATGATAATTTTCTTCCAAATACAATAATTTTGAGGTTCTGTTACGATACTTTCACATTTCCAATCTGGCAACACAGTTGCATACTCTTCTGCTCGACACCAGTTAAAACCACTTGGGTTTGAATCCAAAAAAAACGTCTCGAAAAAAGCTGACGATAAACGCAAATGAAAAGCATTCCAGTGTGTTGGAGCCTTAAGACGTTACACCAATCAATCTGCGGCGAAACGTGACGCGAGCGATCATGTGCCTTTCAGATCACTTACGTACTCAAAACACACAAGTCGCACACTTCTGCATTACGAAATGACACGATGGCAGAGAGGTAACGCAGCGTGTTGTGGTGCTCATCAGCTAAAAAAACTATGCAAACGCAATATTTGTGATAAGACAGTCGTACACAGCAACAATACAAGCAGCCTTTATAAACACTTACAGACAACACACCCTGAAACTTAACGGAAGCGGAACAAAAACAAGCTGCCCAGTGTTCCTCTGCTCAGTTTCCCTCAGTCCGACAAAAGACACTATAGGAGAGTTTTAAAGGAGGCAACCCCCCCCTCCCCCCCCTCTCTCTCAATTCAATTCAATAATTGATTTATTGGCATGACAAATGTTACAAATCTTTTGCCAAATCATTTATAAAGTTTATATTAAAAAGAATGTATGCAGTGTGTATATACAATATGTATGTGTATGCAGTGTGTATAAACAATATGGATGTGTGTGCGTGTATGTATATATCACACACACACTATATGTATATGATTTTTTTAATTACTATTATTTTGAAAAATCACATTAACATTTTAAATAATAAGTGGTATCGGTATCGGAAAAATTTTAACAAAACGTATCGGTATCGTATCACATTAAGAAATTGTGGTATCGCCCATCCCTACTTTTTAAGACCATTATGAATGAAATTTCAGGCTTAAAGGGCAAAACATTAAGGGTTTTTTTCTAATAGCGTGTGGAAAATTCATTCATTCATTTTCTTGTCGGCTTTGTCCCTTGCGGGGTCGCCACAGCGGAATGAACCGCCAACTTATCCAGCACGATTTTACGCAGCGGATGCCCTTCCAGCCGCAACCCATCTCTGGGAACTTCCACACACACATTCACACTGATACACTATGGACAATTTAGCTTACCCAATTCACCTGTACTGCACGTCTTTGGACTGTGGGGGAAACCGGAGCACCCGGAGGAAACCCACGCGAACCCAGGGAGAACATGCAAACTCCACACAGAAACGCCAACTGACCCAGCCCAGCCGAGGTTCGAACCTGCGACCCAGCGACGTTCTTGCTGTGAGGCAACAGCACTACCTACTGCGCCACTGGGTTGCCTCGTGTGGAAAATATTTTTAAAAATATTTAAAATTCAAAATAAAATTATTAAAATTCTAATATTTTTAAAATACATAAACAAATGTTATTGTAAGAAAGATAGTTAAACCAAATTGGCAAATAGAGTTAATAAATGGGCCACGCAGTGGCGCAGTAGGTAGTGCTGTCGCCTCACAGCAAGAAGGTCGCTGGTTCGAGCCTCGGCTGGGTCAGTTGGCGTTTCTGTGTGGAGTTTGCATGTTCTCCCTGCATTCGTGTGGGTTTCCTCTGGGTGCTCCGGTTTCCCCCACAAGTCCAAAGACATGAGGTACAGGTGAACTGGGTAGGCTAAATTGTCCGTAGTGTATGAATGTGAATGAGTGTGTATGTTTCCCAGAGATGGGTTGCAGCTGGAAGGGCATCTGCTGCGTAAAATATGTGCTGGATAAGTTGGCGGTTCATTCCGCTGTGGCCATCCCGGATTAATAAAGGGACTAAGCCGAAAAGAAAATGAATGAATGAGTTAATAAATATAACTTTTGTTTAACTATTTTTTTTTTTAGATTGATTGTTGGTTGTATCGGGGTGGCACGGTGGCTCAGTGGTTAGCACTGTCAGCTCACAGCAAGAAGGTCGCTGGTTTGAGTTTCGGCTGGGTCAGTTGGCATTTCTGTGTGGAGTTTGCATGTTCTCCCCGTGTTGGCGTGGGTTTCATCCGGGTGTTCTGGTTTCCCCAACAGTCCAAACACATGCGCTATAGAGGAATTGGTGAACTAAATTGGCCGTAGTGTATATGGTTATCTCTGGTTATGTTTAATAGTGCTATATAAATAAAATTGACATTCACATTGAAGCATGTATTACACAAACTAATCGAAAAAAAGTTGACCCCCCCCCTGATCGTCAATGTGTAATTCGCACACTGCATGCTTCCATCCTGTTGTTTTTATTCTAAAATGTCATTAGGAAACAGTCAAACTTATGACAAGCACAACAATCATTTCCATGCACTTTTCCAACAGTGAAATAGTGATCGCTGTAAAATACTGAAAAAATATTGTCATTTAAAACAGCTGATTACTGTTTGAATGTAGAATACTCCAGAAGCTCAGAATATAATGCAAGTTCTGTGGTGTTCTGTTATTCAATACGTCGCCACTGCTGAGGTTTGATAGGGTCACATTTAATCTGAGCTGATTACTCATGTCTCTCTATAAGTATGTGTGTATGTTCTCACTCCTCAGGAATACAATCGGCTTTCCTCTGCACTTTCCCACCTGGCCCGGCGTTTTTGTGCGTTTGTGGCCCCAGACGGCCCTCGGCATCTGCTGACGGAGCCCAACACAAACAGTACATTAGCCTGGAGACGAGCGGTCTGATTGCGGTGATGGAGGAGCTGCGAGAGACGCACAACAAACAGCTCTGATTAATAAAACACACTTTATTCCCTTCTCGTTCTCGCTCGGATCGCTGCTCTAAATGTAATGTGCAGCTACCCCCAAAAAAAGAAGCATGTTAAAATTAAATTAAGGCTTTCCCGTCGGGCTTAAAGTACAATTACTATCATTTATTTGTGTGTTGAGTTTGCATCTCGATATGACTTTTCTTAAAAATGAGACCAGCATGTTTTTTAAGAGTGTTTTTCCCACATAACATGATAATAATCTAGTTTTGAAGATGAAATATGATGCCAAATGACTCACTTCTGAAGCAGGCACATCGGTGCCACTGATTTTACTTTCTGATTATGAGGTGCGTTGTTTTTGTCACGTCGTGGTTCAATTCAAACCAAGTCAAATGTGTTGGAAAAGTGCATGGAAATGACTTTGACCCATTTGACTGTTTTTTAATGACATTTTATAATGAAAACAACTAAATTAGTAGTTTAATCAACTGCATGTGGACCAAAGAGCCAATAAATTACAGTAATAAGTGTAAAACTCTGAGAAAATATTGTCATTTAAAATAGCTTTTTACTGTTTAAATATATTGTAAAATGTAATTTATTTACTGTTTTATTTTTGTTTATTTATATAGCACATTTTTTACAACACAACGTTGCCTAAAGTGCTGAACACAATCAATACTAATTAAAATAAATCCTACATCACATACATAACAATTAAAGCATAAGGCAAACCCCTCAATATTAAAAAGGCTCAAATGCTAAAGAACAAAGATGGAGTTTCAGAAGCTTTTAAAAACAGATAGAGTTGGAGCGTGTCTGATGTGGGGTGGAAGCCCATTCCAGGGTTTTGGGGTGATAACAGCAAAACCCTGATCCCCACTTCGCTTACACCAGGACCTTGGTCCCGAAAGAATAAATTAATCAGAAGACCTTGGTGACCTACAGGATTATATACATGTAGGAGGTCTGAAAATTAAGGTGGTGCCAGATCATTTAAGGATTTAAAAACAAATATTAATAGTTTTAAAATCAATCCGTGACCTAACAGGCAGGCATCCCAGAGAGGAAAGAACTGGCGATATGTGCTCATACTCTGCGAGTCCTTGTCAGAAGTCTCGCAGCCGCATTTTGGACTAATTGCAATCTATTCAGGGCATTTTGACTGATACCCACATATAGAGAGTTGCAATAGTCCAGTCTTCCCAAAATAAAAGCATGGATCACCTTCTCAAGGTCATTAAAAGAGAGAAATGACTTCACTTTTGCCACAAGTCGTAAATGGGAAAAACTGGATTTCACAACTGAATTTACCTGTTTGTTAAATTTCAGATCACTATCGAAATGAAACCCTAGGTTTCTAACAACAGGTGGATTTGTGGATTTAAACCTGAATTTCTGGGTAATTTTCACTATAAACCAAGTCAAATGTGTTGGAAAAGTGCATGGAAATGACTGACCCATTTGACTGTTCTTTAATGACATTTTATAATGAAAACAACTAAATTAGTAGTTTAATCAACTGCATGTGGACCAAAGATCCAATAAAATACAGTAATAAGTGTAAAACTCTGAGAAAATATTGTCATTTAAAATAGCTTTTTACTGTTTGAATATATTGTAAAATCTAATTTATTATTTTATTTTTGTTTATTTATATAGCACATTTTTTTACAACACAACGTTGCCCAAAGTGCTGAACACAATCAATACTAATTAAAATAAATCCTACATCACATACATAATAATTAAAGCATAAGGCAAACCCCTCAATATTAAAAAGGCTCAAATGCTAATGAACAAAGATGGAGTTTCAGAAGCTTTTAAAAACAGATAGAGTTGGAGCGTGTCTGATGTGGGGTGGAAGCCCATTCCAGAGTTTTGGGGTGATAACAGCAAAACCCTGATCCCCACTTCGCTTACACCAGGACCTTGGTCCCGAAAGAATAAATTAATCAGAAGACCTTGGTGACCTACAGGATTATATACATGTAGGAGGTCTGAAAATTAAGGTGGTGCCAGATCATTTAAGGATTTAAAAACAAATATTAATAGTTTAAAATCAATCCGTGACCTAACAGGCAGGCATCCCAGAGAGGAAAGAACTGGGGATATGTGCTCATACTCTGCGAGTCCTTGTCAGAAGTCTCGCAGCCGCATTTTGGACTAATTGCAATCTATTCAGGGCATTTTGACTGATACCCACATATAGAGAGTTGCAATAGTCCAGTCTTCCCAAAATAAAAGCATGGATCACCTTCTCAAGGTCATTAAAAGAGAGAAATGACTTCACTTTTGCCACAAGTCGTAAATGGAAAAAACTGGATTTCACAACTGAATTTACCTGTTTGTTAAATTTCAGATCACTATCGAAATGAAACCCTAGCTTTCTATCAACAGGTGGATTTGTGGATTTAAAGCTGAATTTCTGGGTAATTTTCACTATAAACCAAGTCAAATGTGTTGGAAAAGTGCATGGAAATGACTGACCCATTTGACTGTTTTTGTAATGACATTTTATAATGAAAACAACAAAACCAGTAGTTTAATCAACTGCATGTGGACCAAACAGCCAATAAAATACAGTAATAAATGCAAAACTCTGAAAAAATATTGTCATTTAAAATAGCTTTTTACTGTTTTAAACATATTGTAAAATGTAATTTATTTATTTATTTATTTTTGTTTATTTACATAGCACATTTTTTACAACACAAAGTTGCCCAAAGTGCTGAACACAATCAATACTAATTAAAATAAATCCTACATCACATACACAACAATATAAACATAAGGCAAACCCCTCAACATTAAAAAGGCTCAAATGCTAAAGAACAAAGATGGAGTTTCAGAAGCTTTTAAAAACAGATAGAGTTGGAGCGTGTCTGATGTGGGGTGGAAGCCCGTTCCAGAGTTTTGGGGTGATAACAGCAAAACCCTGATCCCCACTTCGCTTACACCAGGACCTTGGTCCCGAAAGAATAAATTAATCAGAAGACCTCAGTGACCTACAGGATTGTATACATGTAGGAGGGCTGATAATAAGGTGATGCCAGATCATTTAAGGATTTAAAAACAAATATTAATAGTTTAAAATCAATCCGTGACCTAACAGGCAGGCATCCCAGAGAGGAAAGAACTGGGGATATGTGCTCATACTCTGCGAGTCTTTGTCAGAAGACAGAAATCATTCATTATAGTGTTTTAGGACAAAAAATGTGTTTGTTTTTGCATTTTGTAACTAAATAATACCTTAATGAACTATCTGAATACTCATCAATTAAGTGATAATACAATTCAGTGATAGCTGTAAAATTCAGATAAAATATTGTCATTTAAATCAGCTGATTACTGTATGAATATATTGTAAAATTGAATTTATTTGTGGATTTAAACCTGATTTTTCTGTGTAATTTTGCCAAGTTGTGGTTCTTGCTCTGAATCAGGAACATGATGGCCGCAGATTTTACTTTCTGATTATGAGGTGCGACATTTGCTATGTTGTGGTTCAATTCAAACCAAGTCAAATATGTTGGAAAAGTGCATGGAAATGAGAAACAATCTTTCTCCCTGTCATTATTTGTCAAAGAAAAGTTTCATTATATCATTTCAGAATCAAAAAGTTATATATTTTATTCATTTAAAAATTAAAATAGCAGTTTAATGAACTACGCTAAAGTGTGAATGTTCACCAAAGTGTAAAATTACTGTAAAAATCTGAAAAAATATTGTCATTTAAAGCAGCTGTTTATTGTGTGAATATATTGTAAAATGTAATTTATTTTAAGACGTAAATCTACATTTTTTAAAAAATTTTCTCTAGTTTTCAGTGCAACCTGATCCTTCAGAAATCATTAGAACATGATTAGTTGACGATCAAGAAACATTTGAAAGCTGTGTGCTGCTTCATTTTTATTTATGTAACTATTATTTATATTGTTTTATAAGGATTAGAAAGTTCTGGGAACAGAGTTAATATATTTTAGAAATACTTTGTAATGTTAAAAGCCAAATGACTTTTGCTTTGAATCAGGAACATGATGGCCACAGATTTAACTTTCTGATTATGAGGTGCGACATTTGCTATGTTGTGGTTCAATTCAAACCAAGCCAAATGTGTTGGAAAAGTGCATGGAAATGACTTTTCCACCAGTACTAAGTTTGACTGCTCTTTAATGACATTTTAGAATGAAAACAACTAAATTGAAGCATGTATATTAAAAATGAAAATAGTAGTTTAATTGACTGTGTGTGAATGCTTACCAAATATCCAATAAAATATAGTAATGACTGTAAAAATCTGAAAAAATAATGTCATTTAAAACAGCTGTTAATTGTGTGAATATACACTCATCGGTCACTTTATTAGGTACACCTTACTAGTACCGGGTTGGACCCCCTTTTGCCTTCAGAACTGCCTTAATCCTTCATGGCAGAGATTCAACAAGGTACTGGAAATATCCCTCAGAGATTTTGCTCCATATTGACGTGATAGCATCATGCAGTTGCTGCAGATTTGTCTGCTGCACATCCACGATGCCAATCTCCCGTTCCACCACATCCCAAAGGTGCTCCATTGGATTGAGAGCTGGGGACTGTGGAGGCCATTTGAGTACAGTGAACTCATTGTCATGTTCAAGAAACCAGTCTGAGATGATTTGCGCTTTATGACATGGTGTGTTATCCTGCTGGAAGTAGCCATCAGAAGATGGGTACACTGTGGTCATAAAGGGATGGACATGGTCAGCAACAATACTCAGGTAGGCTGTGGCGTTGACACGATGCTCAATTGGTACTAATGAACCCAAAGTGTGCCAAGAGAATATTCCCCACACCATTACACCACCACCACCAGCCTGAACCGTTGATACAAGGCAGGATGGATCCATGCTTTCATGTTGTTGACGCTTTCATGTTGCTGACCCGACCATCTGAATGTGGCAGCAGAAATGGAGACTCATCAGACCAGGCAACGTTTCTCCAATCTTCTATTGTCCAGTTTTGGTGAGCCTGTGTGAATTGTAGCCTCAGTTTCCTGTTCTTAGCTGACAGGAGTGGCACCCGGTGTGGTCTTCTGCTGCTGTAGCCCATCCGCCTCAAGGTTGGACGTGTTGTGTGTTCAGAGATGCTCTTCTGCAGACCTCGGTTGTAACGAGTGCTTATTTGAGTTACTGTTGCCTTTCTATCAGCTGGAACCAGTCTGGCCATTCTCCTCTGACCTCTAGCATCAACAAGGCATTTGTGCCCACAGAACTGCCGCTCACTGGATATTTCCTCTTCTTCAGACCATTCTCTGTAAACCCTAGAGATGGTTGTGCGTAAAGATTCCAGTAGATCAGCAGTTTCTAAAATACTCAGTCCAGCCCGTCTGGCACCAACAACCATGCCACGTTCAAAGTCACTTAAATCCTCTTTCTTCCCCATTCTGATGCTCGCTTTGAACTGCAGCAGATCGTCTTGACCATGTCTACATGTCTAAATGCAGATTAGAAATTTGCGTTAACGAGCAGTTGGACAGGTGTACCTAATAAAGTGGCCAGTGAGTGTATTGTAAAATGTAATGTATTTCAAGACTTAAAGCTAACTTTTCTGCATCATTTCCCAGTGTTCAGTGTAACATAACTCAGAAACCATATGATTATTTAATGATCAAGTAACTTTTATTAATTTTATTTTGGGTTTGTTCAAAACTATGATACATTCTGTTTTCAAGATTAGAAAGTTCAGAAAACAGCATTTATTTGAATTAGAAATATTTTGTAATGCTAAAATGTTTTTAATGTCATTTTTTGATCCATTTAATGCATCTAAAAGTACTTTTAAATGATAATGTACAGTATGTAAGTGCAATTTAATTTTATCAGCAGAATTTAAGCACTTAAGCAAAAGCTTTTAGATCAGAATTGGTTTTAAATGTGTCCAAACTTGACTGGCAGCGCATGTCAAATTAATACAAATAAAAAAACACTCACTCCGCTTCTCCACGATGGACGTCCAGCGTTCTCCAGCCTCCGCCGCCTAGACTGCAGCTCTGCACAAGAAGTTTGGTCAGAGGAGAAATGGTCGTGCCCAACAGACCCTGGTTTCTCTCTGTTTTTTTTCCTTCACTTTCGTCAATTGGTGAAGTTTGTTCCTCGCCGCTGTCGCCACTGGCTTGCTTGGTTTGGGGCTTGTAGAGCTGCGCATCAATGGATTTGCTCTTCAGTGTTTGGACTTTCAGCAGTGAAAATTAAACCACACTGAACTGAACTGAACTGAGTTCCCAGAGATGGGTTGCGGCTGGAAGGGCATCCGCTGCGTAAAATCGTGCTGGATAAGTTGGCGGTTCATTCCGCTGTGGCGACCCCGCAAGGGACAAAGCCGACAAGAAAATGAATGAATGAATGAACTGAACTGAACTTCAACTCTGAAAACTGGACTGACACAGTTTCAATCCACTAGAACTTCTATGTTAAGCTGTTTCGACACAATCTACATTGTAAAAGCGCTAGATAAATAAAGATGAATTCAATGCTTGGTATATATATATTACAGGTGGGCTTAAATTAAAAAAAAAAATCTAGATTAATCTCACTGTAATCTTGGAATTATTCTAGATTAATCTAGATTAAAATGGCTCATTTGAATTCTGCCGAAGGCATTCAGAATATGTGTGCTGCCCAAATAATGACTAAAAGTAAGTCTTTGAGAACGGGTTTCTCAAGCCAGGTGACGCATTAGACCAGGGGCTCATCTCCGGTTTCCAAAATGCATCACAAACTGCTTGAGAAACTGTTCTACTATGATAATTGGTGATGAAAATAAATGATGTTCAATAAGATGTACTTGTGTTTACTGTTTATTTAGTCAAACATGAATTTTGAGCTGTAGGCCTACATAAGCTCCAAACAGCAATGAACTTAATTCGACTAAAGTCATAACTGAACTAAACAGAAATGGTTCGAAGACTCGTTCTCGCCACCTACAGTGCAAGTTGGTCAGGTATACATCTGCGCTAAATATCAAGGTGAAAATCATCATAGCTTGCATAGAATAGACCCAGCTCCCAACTCAACTTTGAGAATAGATTAACAGCGATATTTTTCTGTCACCTGATAAGAGTCTTGCGTTAACGCGCTGATAACGGCCCACCACTATATATATATATATATACAACTATATATATATACAACTATATATATATACAACTATATATATCTATATATATATATCTATATATATATATATATCGTCACCTTGGAATTCTAAGGTTCTATCTGCATTCTGAATGATTTTGAGATATTGAGCTTCAAAGTTTTTGCATTCCATAGCAAACAGTATGTGTATAACATTTGTTTTTTAAATAAAAAGTCTTAAAATGTAAACAACTTATAAAAAAAAAACATCCTATAATGTAAATAAGTTGTCAATTAATAAGAATATGTCAATAACTCAATTTTGACAAAAATGTCAGACAGAACCTTATAATTCTAAGGTGACAAGATATATATATATATATATATATATATATATATATATATATATATATATATATATATATATATATATATATATATATATATATATATATATATATATATATATATATATATATATATATTTACAGTTGAAGTCAGAATTATTCGCCCCCCTTTGAATTTTTTTTTCTTTTTTAAATATTTCCCAAATGATGTTTAACAGAGCAAAGAAATTTTCACAGTATGTCTGATAATATTTTTTCTTCTGGAGAAAGTCTTATTTGATTTATTTTGGCTAGAATAAAAGCAGTTTTTAATTTTTTTTTAAAAATTTTAAGGTCAAAATTATTAGCCCCTTTAAGCTAACGTTTTTCAATATTCTACAAAACAAACCATCATTATACAATAACCTGCCTAATTACCCTAACCTGCCTAGTTAACCTAATTAACCTAGTTAAGCCTTTAAATGTCACTTTAAGCTGTATAGAAGTGTCTTGAAAAATATTCATTCATTCATTCATTTTCTTTTCGGCTTAGTCCCTTTATTAATCCGGGGGCACCACAGCGGAACGAACCGCCAACTTATCCAGCACGATATTACGCAGCGGATGCCCTTCCAGCCGCAACCCATCTCTGGGAACATCCACACACTCATTCACACTCATACACTACGGACAATTTAGCCTACCCAATTCACCTGTACTGCATGTCTTTGGACTGTGGGGGAAACCGGAGCACCCGGAGGAAACCCACGCGAACGCAGGGAGAACATGCAAACTCCACACAGAAACGCCAACTGAGTCTTGAAAAATATCTAGTAAAATATTATTTACTGTCATCATGGCAAAGATAAAATAAATCAGTTATTAGAGATGAGTTATTAAAACTATTATGATTAGAAATGTGTTGAAGAAATCTTCTCTCCGTTAAACAGAAATTGGGAAAAAATAAACAGGGGGGCTAATAATTCTGACTTCAACTGTATATAAATTCATTCACGGGTCTTTTTTCAGCTCTTACATAAAGTACTGTGGCCACATGATGGTATCACCGTCTGCTGGCACCATTATACCACAGCACTTTCATGATAATCAGATGGAAACATTGTATCAAAATACTTCAAAGTATCATACTTCAAACATATCATTTCCTGTGCATAAGGAGGGAGATTTATCTTTCCTAACCTGTTTAAGAAAGAATGGAAGCCATTTTTCATCCTCAGTTTAAAGTGTGTGCTGCATGGATGACTTATTAAAAGTATCAAGAAAGTCATTCTGCTACATATTTAAACACTAGAGTTTCCCTCCAGCTCACTGCTGTCAGTTTGCTTAAACTAACAAGTAAAGCATAAGTAAAACCTCCAATAACAGGAAATGACATCAGCTTGATTTCATAACTCACCCATCCATGACTTTGTGTCTGCTCTGCTTTTCTTGGCTCTGTCGGGTCTGAAACAAACCAAACATATTTCTGTTATTATTTCATATGCTGATATTTTTAGAGCAGATTTGGGTGAGAGCTTATTATTAGTGATGCTTGTTGTCCGCAAGGAATATAAAGGTAGCAGGCGGCATGGTGGCTCATGGTGGCCTCACAGCAAGAAGGGCTCTGGTTTGAGTCCCAGCTGGGTCAATTGTCGTTTCTGTGTGGAGTTTGCATGTTCTCCCCATGTTGGCGTGGGTTTCCTCCGGAGTCCAAACACATGCGGTATAGGGGAATTAATGAACTAAATTGGCTGCAGTGTATGGGTGTGTGTGTGTGTGAATAAGTGTGTATGGATGTTTCCCAGTACTGGGTTGCAGCTGGAAGGGCATCCGCTGCGTAAAACATATGCTGGAATAGATGGCGGTTCATTCCGCTGTGGCGAACCCTGATAAATAAAGGGACTAAGCCCAAGGAAAATAAATGAATTAATTAATTTAGCCACTAAATTAAAAAAACTCACTGCTGAACTACCATAATATGATGCATTGTTCGGGAAATGTAACGTAAAGTGTGTTTATATAGCGCATTTATTGTGTATGGCCATACACCCAAAGCGCTTCACAATCATGAGGGGGGTCTCTCCACACCACCACCAGTGTGCAGCATCCACTTGGATGATGCGACGGCAGCCACAGGACAACGGCGCCAGTGCGCTCACCACACGCCAGCTATTGGTGGAGTGAAGAGACAGTGATAGAGCCAATTCGGTGGATGGGGATGATTAGGAGGCCATGATGGGTAAGTGCCGATTGAGGGACTTTGGCCAGGACACCGGGGTTACACCCCTACTCTTTACGAGAAGTGCCATGGGATTTTTAATGACCACAGAGAGTCAGGACCTCGGTTTAACGTCTCATCCGAAAGACGGCGCTCACAGACAGTATAGTGTCCCCTTCACTTTTTACTGGGGCATTAGGACTCACACAGACCACAGGATGAGCGCCCCCTGCTGGCCTCTCTAACACCACTTCCAACAGCAACCTAGTTTTTCCCATGTGGTCTCCCATCCAGGTACTTACCAGGCTCAGCCCTGTTTAGCTTCAGTGAGTAACCGGTCTTGGGCTGCAGGGTGATATGGCTGTGGCGTAGTGACGAGAAAACTGTAGTTTCTTTGTCGCAGATCCATTGTTCAAACCATGTTAGAACATAAAATGTCCATAATGACACTCTAAACGGGGAGGAGTAACAACTTCTTTAGAGAAAATCCGCATTAAATTATAATTGATTTGTTTTCTACAAATGATGTTGTTTTACATGAAAATACAAACACATATTTCTGAAATCCAATATTAGTTTTGATAAAAACAAGCATTTATTTTCTATACTAATGTAAACAGCACATATAACGCCTATATTTGTTTTACAAACAATATATATTCCATATGCTTATAATCTAAGCTTAAAATCACTTACAAAAGCTAACACAGCTAATCTCATATTACATATAGCCTATAAATCAGATATATGGTCAAATAATGATTTAAAAACTACTTTAAAGAGCCCCTATTACGCATAAAAAAAGAGTCATATTTCGGTTTTATGGGTCTCCAACAACAGGCTGATATGTGTGCAAGGTCAAAAAACACTTTCATGGTCTTATAATATGAATTTATTTTGACCTAATTATCCCAGCGACTCCCATATGAATCGTTCAGTGATTCATTTGTTCCCAAACCCCTCCTTAGCGCGAAGCTAATCTGCGCTGATTGGACCGATGACAGCCTGTTGCGATTGGTCGACAGCGTTCAGCGCGAGACAGTAAAATGCCCAGCGCGGTTTATCAAGCCCCCAGGTCGCCAACATTGGTATAGGATCCGATTTTAGCGGACACCCGAAACACGCTTCATAGTAAACTTTCTAACACCACAGTAAACAGTACCCGGTTCTCAACAGTGTTATTCAGACACCTCAGCCCTAAAAGCAGTGCAGTTAAACACCAGCATATTGCTCTGTTCTTAACTATGACACACATTCAGTATTAATCCACACAGCAGCAAATGCTGAACCTAGGGTCGAAAGAGATAAGGGGCTTAGCCCCCCCCCCCCCCCCCCCCCCCCAAAAAAAAAAAAAAAAAACATTCTAATTCACCCTGCTAAAATCTAAAATACCCCCACTTTCAAAAGGTGATCTATTCACTGTGATTTAACTATTACAGAAACAAATGGCTATATCATATCCAGATAAATATGTCTAGATATCGATATCATATCTAGAAGGCTAGTACAATTTAAGTTTTTCTGACTAATTAGCATGTATTTACATTTATATGACGCACATTTTAGTGATTACAGTTATTTTATTTCACCAAAACTACACACATTTTATACTGTGAAAACAAATATTAAGCTTCATCAGTATTTAGAACTATTCAGTTTCGCAAAACAGTTGTATTATTACCTCATCAGCCTCAGCTCCTCAAAATAATGAATGAATGATGCAGAAGCGGGATTTTTTTTAACACCATGTGACAACAGTGCCACTCCCACCTGCCGGTAGAAACAGGTACTACTGAACAGCTGCTCGACACAATCACTGCGTTAAGTGAAACACGCATGATGTATGTGGTACTTTTAAGTAGTTAGATAACAAAATAAATGTTATACAACTTATTTTTATTTAAGGGCAACATATTCCAAAAGATCTGGGGCTTTTGACAATACATCAGGGGCTTAAGCCCCCAAAGCCCCACCTCGCAACGCCACTGAGCTGAACTACTCTGAACCTTGACCGCTGCACGTGTGTAGGATCAGCTAACGGTGGCCATAGCAATGACAAACGGCAGTGGAACGAGCTCACAAACGCATTTAAATCCGCAAACAAAACAGCACGCATCGCGTTTACAACGTGGCATTAGACGCGATATGAGAATATAAAAAGTTAACATGATACAGTACAAGCGGTTACAAGTAACAAAACATGTAGATCATTTCTATTTGCAATCATTGCTGTGGCACATTGGAACGTTTGAAGGGAATAGGGCATAGGGGGGGATAACTCGGAATAGAACACAACCAGGAACTCTGCTTCTAACTACAGTTCTAGAGATCTATTTGCAACTGCACTAATTTGTGAATGTTCAATGGAAAGACAGATTTGGGAAACACCAAATCGCTGAACTGTAATTGCAACAACAAAACTTGTGAGCTTAGTTTGCTAACGATGGTTTTTGGAAATGAAAACTGGGCTGGTTATTGTGTGAGGAATGAACAGATGAGGGTTTGTGAAGCTTTTTTGTTGATGCTGGCCACTGATATACACTCAGAGCTTCATCTTGTTGTCATGTTACTACGCTGACATTATGTTTATTAATATATAATACTATATAGGTGTTGCTATTTTATCTTTCAAAAGTTTTCCTTTTCCACATTGTCATACGACATAGAGGGGATAACTCGGAATAGAACACAACCAGGAATTCTGCTTCTAACAACAGCTCTAGAGGTCTAGTTGCAACTGCACAAGTTTGCGAACGTTCATTGGGAAGACAGATTTGACAAACACCAAATTGCTGAACTATAATTGTAACGACGAAACTTGGCTAATGATGGTTTTCAAAAACGCAGACCAGCTCGAGAAAAAAAATGCTTCGGTGAACACACAGCCATAGTCTCAAAATTGTAGGAATTGTGAAACAAAACATCACAATTGCATTTTGATTATTTTTGTTTTATTTAAAAACAAGTTGGATGGCACGGTGGCTCAGTGGTTAGCAATGTCACCTCACAGCAAGAAGGTCACTGGTTCGAGTCCCGGCTGGGCCAACTGGTGTTTCTATCTGGAGTTTGCATGTTCTCCCCGTGTTGGCGTGGGTTTCCTCCGGGTGCTCCGGTTTCCCCCACATTCCAAACACATGTCCTATAGGGGAATTGATGAACTAAATTGGCTGTAGTGTATGAGTGTGTGTGTGAATAAGTGTGTATGGATGTTTCCCAGTACTGGGTTTTAGCTGGAAGGGCATCCACTGCATAAAACATATGCTGGAATAGTTGGTGGTTCATTCCGCTGTGGCAACCCCTGATAAATAAAGGGACTAAGCTGAAGGGAAATGAATGAATGAATAAAAACAAGCTTCCACATATAAGTGTTATATTGCTAGCGTTAATATTCAGATTTGGTGAAGGCTTTAGCAGATTTAGCGTGACGTCTCTTCTGTTGTGTTCAGCAGATCCAGTAGCGTTTTGTGTGAGTGTTTGACAGCGTGCCATTCTCTTCCTTTGGAAAGTGCTGGATCTGAAATTACGCTCAATTATTAATCGCGTAGACAGCAAGTAATTACTATCAGTCATTGGCCGATCCCATTTCCAGATCGGCCTTATAGTTCCTCCAAAGCTTTGAATTCAAACAAACAATGGCGGAGTGGTTCAGGTTTCAGCGCACCACCGTACCGTTATGACACCGGAGCCGTCTTCATCTTCTCACTCCTGTCTCCTGCTTCAATAATGCATTCAGATATTATTCTCCTCCCTAAAAATCTCGGCCTTTGATCTAATAGGTCTTTCAGCCTCGTGATGCAATAGAAAATAATCCAATCCAAGCCTTTTGATCCTCGTCCGGATTATGTTGCTGATTTCTTTCCCCTTTTCCCACTCGACATCTGACTATGAAGATGATGGACCAATTCATGCTTCCTGAAACAAAACATGCAGATGATCACCCACATTAAAAAAAAAATACTACAGTAATTCATAGTGAACACTGTAGTGTTTTTGAACCATAGTATAGTAAAGCACTTGAATTAATCTATTGTACAACTATAGTCACTGATCTGTTGTGGTGATTCTATAGTTGCTATGGTAACACGACAACTATAGTCACTGATCTGTTGTGCTGATTCTATAGTTGCTATGGTAACACGACAACTATAGTGACTGATCTATTGTGGTGATTCTATTGTTGCTATGGTAACACGACAACTATAGTCACTGATCTGTTGTGCTGATTCTATAGTTGCTATGGTAACACGACAACTATACCCACTGACCTGTTGGGTTGATTCTATAGTTGCTATGGTAACTCGACAACTGTAGTCACTGATCTGTTGTGGTGATTCTATAGTTGCTATGGTAACACAACAACTATAGTCACTGATTTGCTCTGGTGATTCTATAGTTGCTATGGTAACACGACAACTATAGTCACTGATCTGTTGTGGTGATTCTATAGTTGCTATGGTAACACGACAACTATAGTCACTGATCTGTTCTGGTGATTCTATAGTTGCTATGGTAACACGACAATTATAGTCACTGATCTGTTGTGGTGATTCTATAGTTGCTATGGTAACATGACAACTATAGTCACTGATCTGTTGTGGTGATTCTATAGTTGCTATGGTAACACGACAACTATAGTCACTGATCTGCTGTGGTGATTCTAAAGTTGCTATGGTAACACGACAACTATAGCCACTGACCTGTTGGGTTGATTCTATAGTTGCTATGGTAACTCGACAACTGTAGTCACTGATCTGTTGTGGTTATTCTATAGTTGCTATGGTAACACAACAACTATAGTCACTAATCTGTCGTGATGATTCTATAGTTGCTATGGTAACACGACAACTATAGTCACTGATCTGTTGTGGTTATTCTATAGTTGCTATGGTAACACGACTACTATAGTCACTAATCTGTCGTGATGATTCTATAGTTGCTATGGTAACACGACAACTATAGTCACTGATCTGTTGTAGTGATTCTATAGTTGCTATGGTAACACGACAACTATAGTCACTAATCTGTTGTGGTGATTCTATAGTTGCTATGGTAACACGACAACTATAGTCCCTGATCTGCTGTGGTGATTCTAAAGTTGCTATGGTAACATGACAACTATAGTCACTGATCTGTTGGGGTGATTCTATTGTTGCTATGGTAACATGACAACTATAGTCACATCTGTTATGGTGAGTTTATAGTTCCTATGGTAACATGATAACTATAGTCATTGATCTGTTGTGGTGATTCTATAGTTGCCATGGTATAGTAATATAAGAAACTCAATATAATTTTCATAGTTTCAGAGGTCCACATATTGATAAATATTGTTATGACAGCTGTTTATGATCAAATTGCCTCTTGTCATAGTTATGAAATAGTTTGACAATAAGCAGAACATGTTCATGGGCCAATGACATCACCACATTGAAATGGCTTATACTGTCGCTTTCTATAACTATGGGGTGTTTTATTCTCCAATACACCACAGTTTACTGTATTAAATACTAAAGTATACTACAGTAGTTTATCAGTTTACTATAGTTAACACTACAGCATGATGCAGAATTGATTACCAAAGAATTGTAGAGACTATAATATATACAGTATAATACACTGCTATTGTATGGTTCAAAAATACTATAGCATTTACTATAAATTACTATAGTACTTTTCATGTTGAAAAGTGGATTGTTCATTCTCTGTAGTTAGTTTAGTTAGTCATATCAGTGTATCCTGGGCTAGGTATTGTGTGAGGGATGAACAGATGAGGGTTTGTGTTGTTGATGTTGGCCACTGATTATACACTCTACTTAGAGCTTCATCTTGTTATAGACATCAGGGCTGGAGAGCAACTATTTAAACATGATAAATGGACCAGTCAACCTAACTTCAGCCACTGACTCTTTTTACAGGGGTTTTCAACATAAAGTTTTCCTCCCATACATTAGAAAAACACTTTAGTTTCCGTACTTATTCATACTAATGAATAGTGGATTATTATCAGCTTATTAATAAGATATTAGCGGTTTATTAGTATTTATAAAGCTCATGATCTGCGCAATCTTTTTCTACATCCTTAATTCAATACTTAAACCCAAATATTACCCTAATAACTATTAACAGCAAGCAGCAAATCAGGAGTTTATTGAGCTAAAAGTAATAGTCAGGTAATAGTTTGTTATTGTGCTTAAAAATAAAGTGTGACCATTAGAATATACCATTTTTCTTTGAGCAATAAATAAAATGGATATATATATATATATATATATATATATATATATATATATATATATATATATATATATATATATATATATATATAAATATATCTATATAAATATATCTATATAAATATCAATATCTATCTATCTATCTATCTATCTATCTATCTATCTATCTATCTATCTATCTATCTATCTATCTATCTCTCTCTCTCTCTCTCTCTCTCTCTATATATATATATATATATATATATATATATATATATATATTTTCCATTTATTTACAGAAAACACCAAATAAAATATGATTTACTGTAACAATTATATGTTTACCAACTTGTCAGCAGATTGTTCTTCATTCTAAATACCAATTTACTAAAAATAAGTAATTACAGGGTTCCCGCAGGCCAGAGATGATGGATTTTTTTTTTGTCTTAATCATGGAATATCAGGGATTTTTTGTTTGTTGCTTTACATTTTAGGTTTCATTTATCAAAATGTAAATTTTGCAAGTGCTCTGCTGGACTAAGTAATTACACCATTTCAATCATTTTGTCTAAATTATATAAAATACACTGACCGGCCACCTGTCCAACTGCTTATTAACGCAAATTTGTAATCAGCCAATCACATGGCAGCGACTCAATGCATTTAAGCATGTAGACATGGTCAAGACGATCTGCTGCAGTTCAAAGCGAGTATCAGAATGGGGAAGAAAGGGGATTTAAGTGACTTTGAACGTGGCATGTTTGTTGGTGCCAGACGGGCTGGTCTGAGTATTTCAGAAACTGCTGATCTACTGGGATTTTCACTCACAACAATCTCTAGGGTTTACAGAGAATGGTCTGAAAAAGATGAAATATCCAGTGAGCGGCAGTTCTGTGGGCACAAATGCCTTGTTGATGCTAGAGGTCAGAGGAGAATGGCCAGACTGGTTCCAGCTGATAGAAAGGCAACAGTAACTCAAATAAGCACTCGTTACAACCGAGGTCTGCAGAAGAGCATCTCTGAACACACAACACGTCCAACCTTGAGGCGGATGGGCTACAGCAGCAGAAGACCACACCGGGTGCCACTCCTGTCAGCTAAGAACAGGAAACTGAAGCTACAATTCACACAGGCTCACCAAAACTGGACAATAGAAGATTGGAGAAACGTTGCCTGGTCTGATGAGTCTCCATTTCTGCTGCCACATTCGGATGGTCGGGTCAGAATTTGGCATCAACCACAAGAAAGCATGGATCCATCCTGCCTTGTATCAATGGTTCAGGCTGGTGGTGGTGGTGTAATGGTGTGGGGGATATTTTCTTTGCATACTAGTTAGTAATGCATACATTAGTACCAATTGAGCATCGTGTCAATGCCATAGCCTACCTGAGTATTGTTGCTGACCATGTCCATCCCTTTATGACCACAGTGTACTCATCTTCTGATGGCTACTTCCAGCAGGATAACACGCCATGTCATAAAGCGTGAATCATCTCAGACTGGTTTCTTGATCATGGCAATGAGTTCACCTTACTCAAATGGCCTCCACAGTCACCAGAGCACAATCCAATAAAGCACCTTTAGGATGTGGTGGAACGGAAGATTCACATCATGGATGTGCATCCGACAAATCTGCAGCAACTGTGTGATGCTATCATGTCAATATGGAGCAAATTCTCTGAGGAATATTTCCAGTACCTTGTTGAATCTATGCCATGAAGGATTAAGGCAGTTCTGAAGGCAAAAGCGGGTCCAACCCGGTACTAAGGTGTACCTAATAAAGTGGCCGGTGAGTGCATGTTTTAAAAAACAATCATATCGGCAGCAAATCTGATGACAATATCTGTATATCTGTGAATAATATATCATTCAGGTTCTAGCCAATACAGCCGTGTTGCCGTTTTATTTTTCAAATTAACATCTGTTGCCATGACAACAGACAACAATGTGGAAAGTAACATTCCATAAAAAGTAACCATATAGATAGTTTTTAGAATGATTATTGCAACATTGTAACAATGTGCTGTCTGACCACTTCCTGTGTATTAATTGATTCGCTTCAATACTGTTTGAATGATTAACAATTTATGCGCATCACATATATATATATATATATATATATATATATATATACACACACAAAGTATATATACAGTTGAAGTCAGAATTATTAGCACCCTTTTGATTTTTTTTTCTTTTTTAAATATTTCCCAAATGATGTTTAACAGAACAAGGAAATTTTCACAGTATGTCTGATAATATTTTTTCTTCTGGAGAAAGTCTTATTTGTTTTATTTTGGCTAGAATGAAAGCAGTTTTTAATTTTTTATTAACCATTTTAAGGTCAATATTATTAGCCCCTTTAAGCTATATTTTTTCGATAGTCTTCAAAACAAACCATCATTACACAATAACTTGCCTAATTACCCTAACCTGCCTAGTTAACCTAATTAACCTAGTTAAGCCTTTAAATGTCACTTTAAGCTGTATAGAAGTGTCTTGAAAAATATCTAGTCAAATATTATTTACTGTCATCATGACAAAGATAAAATAAATCAGTTATTAGAAATGAGTTATTAAAACTATTATGATTAGAAATGTGTTGACAAAATCTTCCCTCCGTTAAACAGAAATTGGGGGAAAAAAATAAACAGGGGGGCTAACAATTCTGACTTCAACTGTATATATATATATATATATATATATATATATATATATATATATATATATATATATATATATATATATATATATATATATATATACACACACACACACACACACACACAAATATTTACATGCAGCAGAAGGGTTTGAGCTTGTCCCATCAGCTGCTCTGCAGTTTGTTCATTTACATAGTAATGATGTTTTGTGTATTTCAGATGCATTATTCACGGTTTCCTAATGTTTTATTTTTCTCCGAATCTCTCCAAAGACGCACATAAATTCACAATGGAGAGAAATGGTCTGATGTTCAATACGAATGACTGCCATAAAAAACATAAAAACCGTAATCAACCTGCTGACAGCATAATGCATATTGGTGAAATATCTCCGGATTTAAAGCCATAGTATCAGCATAACCTCATTTAATCCACTGCCAGATGATTCTTCAGTGTATTGAGGTCTATATGCAGATGCGACCCCTGAGTAAAACCCCTCTTACAGCTAAATAAACCCCTCGGCTGCTTTGACCCAGTTCTGGACCTCAATGCTCATATGGTGCTCAGGTTCTGGCTTTCACTAAACACTTAATGCTGTCATTGTTGCTTTGCTTAAAGGGCACCTAGTTTACTCCTTTTTGAGATGTAATATTAATATTATGGCTGTTCTGAGTGTGCCAGTTTAGGTTCAGTTCAAAACACAATTCAGATTTTTTTATTATAATGTGTTAAGAAGTGTGATTTTGGGGGCGTGTACACAGCTCGTTGTTTTAGGGGTGTGTCGCTTCACATGAAAATTAGTTTCGACTTCCCGGCCAACTTAACAAGGGGCGGAGCCAAGAGCTCCCTCGTTTTGTGTATGGCAACAGACAGGCAGACAGAGAGAAGCAACATGAGTGAGAGGAGCAGCATTCAGCCGTACATGTACGACTCGGACACAGACCAAGCAGAGACGACTGTTGAGGAATCAATATTCCTAATGTGCCAGAATGTGTCAGAGTGGTAGTTACAAAATCATTTGTGTCTTTGTATAGTTTTACAGCCGCTATGTAACGATGCATGCGTCATCCGTATAGGGATGTAATGATTAACCGGTTTCACTATTAATCGCGCTTTAATTAGTCACCGTTAATTAATCATAAAGGCTTCTCAACACCGTGTTTCTGCACGGAACAAAACTGCGACAACTAAACAAAGTTATGCTGTGTGCTAGTTTAAAGTTCTGAGCGTGTACACCGAGACTAATAACCACACACACTGGATTAACTTTGACTGAGGCTATAACTAAGGCAAGTTTGTTATTTCCAATGGAGGGACGCGCACGCGAGGCAACGCGCTCACACTTTCCAGCCGCACCTAGTTGAGATGACAGGGAACTTCTGTGACCGCGGGAAATGCGAACGGCTGAAGTTTAAAAAAGAGGCAATGAAAAGTACACAGGTTTGCAAACACTCCTAAAGTTACAAACAATAGCGCCGATGAGAGCGATCATGTGGTGAATGTTGATCCGCCAGCCGAGATCAATCGAGTGTATTCAGAGAGAGTGCTGAAAGACTCGGTGGATCAGTTATTTTTAATGGCCTGAATCTCGATACGTTGCATTCACTGCGGGTTCAGATCAAATGGCCGCTAAATGTAAAATCTCTGTTGCTCATTCGCAGAGAGACGATGAAGGCTCTTGTGTTGAGCCCAATGAGCCTTAAATCCCAAAATAGAGCAAGGGTGTTCCTTTGGTGACATCGCTTTTACTCACATGCTGAAAATGGCGGACGTGAACAAACTGAGGATATGGTAATGCACGCCTGTCAATCAATATTGGTGGGCGAGGGGACCGCACTCCTACTTCAAGTTGTGGTCGGTCTCAAAACCGCTCCAATTGATCCTCCGTTTTTATGTTGTTAAATTGAAAAAAAAGGACTGGGTGTGTTTATATCACCCCAACATGACGGTCTATACACTATACCTACACACATGCCTGTCCTAACAGCTTGAAAAGTAGATTTTTCACCATAGGTGCCCTTTGCTTAAAGACATAAACAGAAAACTAATAGTGTGAATAATAAAAAAATTATAAACAGAATTAGTCCCTTATTAATCCCTTTATTAATCAGGGGTAGCCACAGTGGAATGAACCACCAACTTATCCAGCATATGTTTAACGCAGCGGATGCCCTTTTAGCTGCAACATAACACTGGGAAACACCAATACACTCTTGCATTCACACTCATACACTACGGCCAATTTAATTTGTTCTGTGAGGTGACCGTGCTACCCACTGCGCCACCGTGACGCATTGATTACGTTGATTTTAAACTTTATTAAAATAATCTAATCAGTTTAGTGGAATTTAAGCCCTTAGGATAGCACCTGTTGTTTAGTTTATTAATAAAACTGTTTAATATCAGTACCTATATCAATAAAAACCTGTAATAAATTCATAAATACCTAAAATACTACATTTAATTAAACAAAAAATTAACTATTCAGTTATAATTTAATTATAAATACGTAACCCACCGGTCCTACTTATAAGAGTGTATGGGTGTTTCCCAGTGTTAGGTTGCAGCTGAAAGGGCATCCGCTGCGTTAAACATATGCTGGATAAGTTGGCGGTTCATTCCACTGTGGCTACCCCTGATTAATAAAGGGATTAATAAGGGACTAATTCTGTTTATAATTTTTTTATTATTCATACTATTAGTTTTCTGTTTATGTCTTTAAGCAAAGGGCACCTATGGTGAAAAATCTACTTTTCAAGCTGTTAGGACAGACATGTGTGTAGGTATAGTGTATAGACCGTCATATTGGGGTGATATAAACACACCCAGTCCTTTTTTTTCAATTTAACAACATAAAAACGGGGGACCAATTGGAGCGGTTTTGAGACCGACCACAACTTGAAGTAGGAGTGCGATCCCCCCCGCCCACCAATATTGATTGACAGGCGTGCATTACCATATCCTCAGTTTGTTGTTCACGTCCGCCATTTTCAGCGTGTGAGTCAAAGCGACGTCACCAAAGGAACATCCTGGCTCTATTTTGGGATTTAAGGCTCATTGGGCTCAACACAAGAGCCTTCATCGTCTCTCTGCGAATGAGCAACAGAGATTTTACATTTACCGGCCATTTGATCTGAACCCGCAGTGAATGCAACGTATCGAGATTCAGGCCTTAATTTAATTATAAATACGTAACCCACCGGTCCTACTGCACCCAACCCGGTCTGAGCTGAGATCAAACCGGCGATTCTTTGTATAACGACTCCCATGCAAAGATTCATCGGTTCAATCGGGAGCGGGTTGGGTGCAGTAGGACCAGTGGGTAACATGTGGGGGCTCGTCCGGGATGAGAGTGAGGTTTAGGGGGGTGAGTGTAACAGTGGCCAGCTAGCAAAGTGCTATGCAGGTAAACCTCACTCCTCTGACCTCTAAAGGTGCTCTATAGAGGTCATGATCTTTAGCCTCTTTGTTAGAGCAGCCGACTTCCATACAAAGCATCGCCGGTTCGATCCCTGCTGAGACCAGGGTGGAGTAGTACCAGTGAGTAATATATGAAGAGTTCAGATGCAAAACCCTCTAAATCCACCAGAGCTCTTTTCTTGTAAATGAGCATTTTCTATCAGGCTCCTATAATTAGGTTGAGAAGTTTCATTTTATATGTAATGAAAAGGTTATTAGCTAGTAAATAAAATAAATCATATTTCATAAATGTCCCTTTAGACAATTCTTTGGTTTTTAATAAGGTAGATTTTATTTTGCGTCAAAACCAGCTAAATCCACTTGTGCTTTTTTTGCAAAAACCTCTAAATCCACCTATCGAAACAAGACAGTGTAATTAGTTGAAAATCACTAAAGATGCGATTAGAAATTATTTTACCAAACATAAAACACATTACACAAACCACCTGAAATTAAAATATATAAATCTGTCAAGTAAGTGGCGGTTCATTCTGCTGTGGTAAACCAGGGAAAAAGCAGAAGGAAAATGAATGAATGAAATCTGTCAAGTAAGTGCATTAATCAATAACATTAAAACTGACATGAATTAAATCTTAACAATCTGTTGTCATTTCTGATATTTGGGATTTAGATTTAATGTAAGTAGAGCAATGTAAACATTGTAAACATTGTAAACTAAGCTTGGTAGATTCAAATAATGTAGAGTAAAAACATTATGAAACATCAATATCTGTGCATTGTCCATTAATATAAAAAGCTTATCAGACGTATTATGAAGTAATATAAATAATGTAAAGTTTTATACATTATATTTATCTTTTAAAAAATAGCTTAAATTAGCAAATAAAACACAAGGTAGGCCTACTGGGCAAAAAAGGGATGTCTCTCAGACACTTTTAGAAGCTGTCATTCATTCACCCTCACCATACTCAAGGTCTTGGTCTCTTGTTTATCCTCATAGCATCCACGTGGGATAAAAGAACGGCATCTTAACTCTGTCTTTCGTTAAATGCAGTTGGCGTTTAATGTTTAGTAAATCGGACTCATTCAAAGCGCAAAAACACGTTATGAATGCATGCTACACCTCCGACTGTACAGTGCGTTTTCTTTTTCTTATAATGCGCAGAGTTTTGAGGTAAGGGATGTTTTCATTTGCCATTCACTGACAGTCGGACAGGCTCATCCAGTTCATCAAACTCTGTCTTTTAAAATCGAAATTGAAAGCGGAATAAAACAGTCTCCTCATATAAGCCGGTGTATCAGCGCGCTGTTGCATTGAAAACATATGATTCCTTCTGATTGGTTCTCGGGATATAACGGCTTTTGCTGTCAAAGGCAAGTGGCGTTTAGCAGCTTTTGCCAACAAACTGTTATTTCTGAATGCGCTGACGCTGAGATTTAGATGATTTAAAGCAAATCTATTTGTTGAACATGTAGTACGTGCCTAAAGCATTCACTCAGTGTCATTAGCTCATTTTTGGCGGAAGTGGCGTTTAGCGGCTTTTGCATCTGAACTCTTCATATATATCCAAATTAACTATATCAAATAATAAAAAAACCTCAATAAATTTGCCACCGAATTCCAAGATCACCAAAGCGGATTTATTGTAAATACTGTGAGAATTCTGGGTTGAGCTATCAATCTTTTATATGGACACTATCTGTGAGATGCTGTTGATCACCACTAAATATAAAATAATGAATGAATTAAAAAGAAAAGAAAAACTCTAAATAATGCACTTAGGCCCAGATTCACAAACAGCGCTTAGATTAAGCCAGGACTAGGCCTTAGATAAATTAGGCCATTTAAGCCACATTTATAAAATGGCCTTAGAAAAATACATTACTGGTGTGCACCTGGAGACAAAAAAATGACACTGATGAATTTTAAGACATCTCACTGCCAAGTTATTTTGAGTTGAGACAGCTCAAACATGCAATTTAATCTTGACTAGCCTTAAACCTTGTTTGTGAAACCGGGGGTAAGAGTAACGTTAGGAGGTTAAATATTGCATGCTGATGTACAGTTTCAGTTATTGCCCTTTTTATCCCAAAGTTGCTTGAACACTTGCTTCAAAGCTGAAAGGATAAATTCGACAACATTTGTCCAGAAAAATGACTGACTTTAGTTCTTCCCTATAGACTTCCATTAGCAGAGCATTACTGTAAACATGACTGTAGTTCAGTTACACAAACAGAGTCCGCATGATCATCAGTAGTAATGGACCACCGGCTACAGATGCACTTCATAATTAGTTTTCAGACGGAGCTTTGTTTGAACTGTGTGTGTGTGTGTGTGTGTGTGTGTGTGTGTGTGTGTGTGTGTGTGTGTCTGTAAGAGAGATTCTCCATCAGACAGAGGCTCGTACAGCAGTGTTTAGCAGCTCAGAGTGGAAGAATGGAGATTAAACACTCCTGAATGCACCATCAGATTAAGATTAGCACCGCATCTCTGACTCGATTCAGGCTGGAAAATAAGCCTGATACTGATATTAGTGGGTCAGAAGCACAGCAGGTTTGAGGATTTCAGCATCTGGCGGATAAATGAGCGCATACAGCCCTTCGTTACAGCACACAAGCTGTTATTTCAAGTCATTAAAAGCTGAAATTCATCAGAATGAAACACGTGTGAAAGCCTACAGTACATGATTAAATGGTTAATGTTTAAAATAATGCATATTTCTGGCATGACTTACAAGTTTAAGCAGGATTTATGCATGTTTTAGATGTTTGATTGTTTTCTGTAGGATATGCATGTATTAAATTATGAAAGATATGTTTATTGACATGAAATTGACGTAGTACTGTAGTTAATATGACAGTTTTAGCATGTTTTTGATTGTCTTGTAATGTTGCTAACATTTTAGACGTTACAGGGCATGTTTTACCAAGCTGCTAACACATTGTTAACACAAAGTGAGCATGATAATGTACGCTAGCATGGTATTAGCACATACTAGCATGTTCATTCATATTGCTTACATGTTTCCAGCACATTAAGCATTTTGCTCGCACATTTTTGACACTAAGGTTACAATGTTTTATGGCATAACATTGGCATAGTATTGTATGAATGTAGTTAATATGGCAGTTTTAGCATGTTTTAGAACACTTTTAGCATATTGCTATCATGTTTAACATGCTACTAACATGTTGTTAGCATGCTTTAGCATACAATTTAGATTGTTTTTTAATGTTGCTAACATTTTAGAGTGTTTACATGTTTGAGCATGATGTTAACATGTTACAGGGCATGTTTTACCAAGTTGCTATTACATTGTTAACATGATTCAAACATTATAATGTATGCTAGCATGGTGTTAGCACATACCAACATGTTCATTTATGCTGTTAACATGTTTCTAGCACATTAAGCATTTTGCTCGCACATTTTTGTCACTGAGGTTGCATTGTTTTAATGACAAAATTGGCATAGTATTGTATGCATGAAGTTAATATGACTGGCTTTACATGTTTTGACCATGTTTTATCATGCTATTAACATGTTGTTAGCATGCTTTAGCATGGAGTTTAGATTGTTTTGTAACATTTATAACATTTTAGAGTGTTTACCTGTTTGAACATGATGCTAACATGTTACAGGGCATGCTTTACCAAGTTGCTAACACATTGTTAACACAATGGGGACATGATAATGTATGCTAGCATGGTGTTAGCACATACTAACATATTAGTTCCTGTTGCTAACATGTTTCTAGCACATTAAGCATTTTGCTCACACATTTTTGACACCAAGGTTGCATTGTTTTATTGACATAATTTTGTATATGAATGTAGTTAATATGACTGTTTTAGCATGTTTTAGAACACTTTTAGCATATTGCTACCATGCTTTAGCATGCTACCAACAAGTTGTTAGCATGCAATTTAGATTGTTTTGTAACTATTTTAGATTGTTTACATGTTTGAACATAATGTTAGCATGTTACTAGCATATTTTACCAAGTTGCTAACACATTGTTAAGATGATTTGAACATGATAATGTATGCTAACATGATGTTAGCACATACCAACATTCATTTATGTTGCTAACATGTTTCTAGCATATTAAGCATTTTGCTAGCACATTTTTGACACCAAGCTTGCATTGTTTTTTTGACATAAAATTGGCATAGTATTATATGAATGTACTGTAGTTAAAATGACTAGCATGAATCAGCACACTGATACTTTAAATTAACATGTTTCTAGAATGATTAATTACAGGTCTAACATGTTAACATATCAATATCTAGTTTCTAATGTTTATCACAATGCCATCATGAATCAGCATGAAACAAAATATCAACATTTTTAACTCAGCTAGCATAAATTAGCATAGCTTGCTAAGATTTTTCTAGTATAGTTAACATTAATTTAGCGAGTTAACATGGATTAGCATGTTGCTAATATCTTTCTGGCATGTTATTAGCATGTTATTAATGTTTTAAAATATTAACAGGTCTGAACACATTGCTAGCAATATTCAAGTATGCTTTAACGCATTGTTAACATTTCTTATAATATCGTTAGCATGCCCTAGGCTAGTTGCTAGGTGTTGCTATAAACTGTAAGCAGTTTGACAAACAGATTAAGTTGTTGAACTGGATGGAAGCAGGTTAAATTTTCAGTAAAATCTGCTGTGTAAAAGTTTCACCCCTCCCCCCTCTCAATTAAAGTCTATGCATTTTTTTCTGCAATTTTGATTGCTTGTATTATTAAAACCCTACATCTGATCAGTAAGAAAAGACATAGAACATATACTCAGATCAGCCTGAAGTTCTGAGCCAAGTTTAGTGGTCGTAGTTTGAAAGCTGTAGGAGGAGATGCCTTTAGAAATGTGGTCTCAGAAGAATACGAAGCAGCTTAAACAGTATAAACTCAGCTCTTTGCTTGCATCAGACCGCTCAAACGTCAATGTTTTTCCTCCTCACACATTTAACTAGGAGCAAAGAAGGTATTTTACCATTTAAAAGATGACGCACTGCATCTCTGAAGTCTGTGATATCGTGTTCAGTCAGAGCTGGGGAGTTACTCTTCAAATCAAACACTATTAAACCACACACACACACACACACACACACACACACACAGAATCTCTCTTACACTCTCACTCAGACACACACTCACGCAGAGTTTAAATCAAAAGCAGATGAAACTGTGTGTGATGCGTTTCATCTCTGCACATTAATATGGAGTATTAAAAAGACACTTCATACTTCAAATACAGCACTATTATTACTGATCTACTGAACACATTTATAAAGAGCATTATTCAAAAACAAAACTCTTGCCGTTTAAAAAGTTCTCTTCATATCTCTCTATAATTATTAATTCACTTGTTTCTTCTGAACTGAATGAGGTATTGATGGATGAATGCAGGGGTTTAAAAGCAGGTGAAATAGAGTTAAAGCCAACATTATTCACCTTCTGTGAAATTAGTATTATTTTTCAAATATTTCCCAAGTGATATTTAAAGTCCCTCAAGTCTGCATCGATGCATCCTCGATATCAAGAACACATCCGGGAACCTTCACGCATCCTCCGTTCTTGCGGTCTTGAGTTTTGGAACTGTCTTTCTGAGGTAATGGGCGTGGCTAACATACTTAACCACGCCCCTTCAGCTGTCAGTTTTGACAACAAACAGAAATAGTGAGCAGGAGGAGTCTGTTAGGTTGTAATAACTCTCCCCAAACCCTTTTCCAGATCTTTCTGAAGGTTTTCCTAATAGAGACCAAAAAATGTCCACACAAAGTCAAAAATGACTGGTTTTGCTATACTTGTGGGGACATTTGGTACCCACAACATCAGGAATACAAGGTGTACACACACACACACACACACTTGTACAGCTATCTTTATGGGGACTTCCCATAGCTGTATTGATGTTTCTACTGTACAGACTGTATATTATCTCCCTCTACCCCAAAACTGAACCCTCAAAGCAAACAATCTGCATTTATACATCTTCAAATTACTTAATTTTGTCTGATTTATGAGCCGTTCTCCTCATGGGGACCAAAAAATGTCCCCACAAAGTAAAAAAATGACTGGGTTTGCTATACTTGTGGGGACATTTGGTACCCAGAACATAAGGAATACAAGGTAACACACACACTTGTACAGCTATCTTTATGGGGACTTCTCATAGCTGTAAAGCTGTTTCTACTGTACAGACTGTATATTCTCTCCTCTACCCTTAAACCCGACCTTCACAGCAAACAATCTGCAATTTTACATCTTCAAATTACTTCATTCTGTCTGATTTATGAGCCGTTTTCCTCATAGGGACCTACACAATGTCACCACATGGTTAAAAATGACTGGAATTGCTATACTTGTGGGGACATTTGGTACCCAGAATGTAAGGAATACAAGCTATATACACACATACACTTGTACAGCTATCTTCATGGGGACTACCCATAGCTGTAATGATGTTTCTACTGTACAGACTGTATATTCTTGTCCTCTCCCCCTAAACTCAACCCTTACAGCAAACAATTAGCATTTTTACATCTTCAAAATACTTCATTCTGTCTGATTTAGGAGCCGTTTTTCTAATGGAGACCAAAAAAGTGTCCCCACAAAGTCAAAAATTACTGGTATTGCTATACTTGTGGGGACATTTGGTACCCACAATGTAAGGAATACAAGGTGGATATACTGTACACACACACTTGTACAGCTATCTTTATGGGGTTTCTACTGTTTACTTTCTCCCTCTACCCCTAAACACAACCCTCACAGCAAACAATCTGCATTTTTACATTTTCAAAATACTTCATTCTGTCTGATTTATAAGCCGTTTTCCCCCTGGGGACGAAAACAATGTCATCACATGGTCAAAAATGACTCATTTTGCTATACTTTTGGGGACATTTGGTACCCACAACATAAGTAATACAATATATATATATATATATATATATATATATATATATTAGGGGTGTGACAAGATTCCTACTCCACGAGACGAGACGAGATACGAGATTGGGTTCACGAGAACGAGACGAGATTTTTACAAATCCTCAATGATGAAATATATGAATGGAAAATAGTCTTATTCAGCTGGGAAAAAAACCCAAATCACAAAACTACTTAGGTGCTTTCTTTAAATCAAATTGTAGTGAATGTTATTTTACTTCTATTTTACGCAGTAATAGACATGCAAACACTGATAAATATTTTGCTAATAGCCTATGTCAGGGGTGTCAAAGTCAATTCCTTGAGGGCCGGAGCCCTGCAGAGTTTAGTTCCAGCCCTGCTTCAACACACCTATCTGTAGGTATCAAACAAGCCTAAAGCACTCAATTAGTTTGATCAGGTGTGTTTAATTAGGGTTGGAACTAAACTGTGCAGAGCTCCGGCCCTCCAGGAACTGGCTTTGACACATGTGGCCTATGTGAATGGAAAATAATCTTTTTATAAATAATTTTAAATATTAGCAAATATTTGCTAATATATGAATGGAAAATAGATTTTTATTCAAATAGAAAAGAAAAAAAAAAATCACAAAATACAAAACACTTTAGGTGCTTTTAAAAAAACATTGTAATGAATGGTATTTTATTTCTATTTAAATTAATTCTATGTCATAAAGGACATGCAAACACTGCTAAATATTTAGCTATAAACTCTACCGACTGGCTTCTCCCCTGTACAATTTCACATGATATCGAACTTACTTCCACACACTGAAACAAATATATGTAATTTTTTGTATTTCATTTTCAATTTAATAAATGAGTTTCACTTTCATTTAGCAAGATTTCATTCAGGCACTGTGACTCACTTTGAGCTACTGGATGCGATCATGTAAATATGAAGGACTGATAGGAGAGTTGTTTTAATAGAGTTTGATACCGCACGCAGAATGAAAAAAATCAGCTTTTCCCGGACAGCATAAACGTGTGTTCCGTGATGATGACGTGACGATGAGTCTCCAGGAGTTCATTCAGTGAGTGTGCGTGTTTGTTTGCGCGCGCTTAGAGATGTGTGCGTCTGTGGTGCTTTACTGACCCGCTAGGTGAGTAGGTCCTGTCGCAAAATGCAGCTAAAAGTCCTTCACGGTGTTAATAGTTGGATTACGGCATTTACATATTTGCACTTCAATAATGCGACTAAAATAGGAATACTCCACGTCTTAATTCCATTTGTGTTTACGACGATTATGCCTTTCAGCATATCTGAAGTGCTATTCCATTGCATGGATACGAACCATAATGTGTGAGGCTGTAATTGTAGCCTATGTTGGATGCGGCACCTGCTGAACCTGGTGAAAAAAGCGGTTACGTCACACCCACCCACCGAATGACAAGCGCAACTCTGAGGCCAGCCTGGGTTGCCAGGTGTGCAAAGCACTTTATTTGCAGATCAAATCCAATCCTGCCTCCAATCGTCAATGCTAATTTCACCCTCACGCTCCATCATAACATTACAACTCGCGTGACTAGACGACTTTTCACCTTGACGAGAAATCTCGTCATACGAGATCTTGTCACACCCCTAATATATATATATATATATATAGAGAAGGATGATGATGCACTTTCCCCAGCTCTCATGTTCATGATCTGAACATGCATCTAATAAAGACGTAATTGATGAGCGATGGAGCATTAAAGGCAGCGCTGGACGCTGGAGATTCTGTGTTGTGTGAATTCTGCTCCAGTTTCAGTGGTTTACGAACATCTAAAAGGCCACAGTGATGCAGGAAGAGGAAGTTCAGAGCGGCTTAAATGAGATTCCCACAAACAGCTCTGGTTTTAATTAAATAAATCTCTGCTGGCGCTCTGACAGAAGCTTCACATCGCCTTGGAGAGCTTCTCTTTTCCCTCTATTAGCATTCCTGATGAAAGTTTGATGCAGTACAGAGGCGCAGATCATGCTCATCTCATACTGTCCCGCCGCTCGTCGCATTCAATTACGCTCCAGAGCAAAAAACCGAAAGCCAGAGATTCTGTCAAAGGCTGCAGGACAATTTGCTCTTTGCAGAAATGGACTGGTGAAGTGATTTGGGTGTAATATGGAGCATCAGTGATCTCTGAGATTCAGCCAGCAGCTCACACCTGTCAATCACTCTCAACTGAGGACACGCCTCCAGCTGATATGTCTAATCTGATTGGCTCAAGACTTCTGCCAGTAAAAACACACACAGACAGGCTGAGTTTATCAGAAACAAAGCCATGTTTACTGCTACTGACAGATAAATAAAGAGATAATCTGATCAGCACACATTTATACACTGTTGTTTTATGCACTTTTGTTTTGAGCAGTGTTACTTTAGCATTTTTAAAATACTCGTATAATATATATCCTCTTGGGGCCCGAGTGTCCACATTTGTGAACAGCACATTTTTAGCTGTTAAGTGGCTGTTTAAAATACTTTGAATATTTTGTATTTTGTTACAGACATACAGTGTCATCAGCATATGAAATGTCCCAAACCCTATTTTTAACTGTCCAAAATGGGAAAAAAAATTATTTTTTACTTTATTAAAAAAATTCTATGTTAAATATGCATAAAAGAAAATTCAGACCACGAGTCCACATATATGGACATCATTTTTCTCTAAAAGTACATCATATTAAAAGATGATACTTAGATTTTTATTTTAATTAGGCTCCAATAAGCCCAAATAACAAAGAGAAATAAAAAATGCATGTAAAAAAACACAGCTTGGGCCTTATGAGGTTATATATATATATATATACAGATATTTTTGTCTTTTTAGTGTTACTTTTCAAAATCGATATATTTATTATACACTATCTGACATAAATCTTGTCGCCTATCCAAGTTTTAGGAACAGCAAATAATAAGTTGACTTCTAGTTGATCATTTGGTATCAGAAGTGGCTCATATGAAAGGCAAAAGCCTCTAGATTACTCTTATTTTACCACAATAAAATATGATCATGCCTTGAATGATTTCATTAGGACAGTAAGGTCTGACTTTGCTTAGACAAAAGTCTCGTCACTGAACAGAAATAATGTCCAGTATAGAATATAAAGTCATGCTGCAGTGGAAACAGAATGAATATTGTGTCTGACTCCATCATGAGCTTGGAGGACTGCATCATACATCTCTGCAATGACTGAAATCACTTATTAATAAATTCATCTGGAATGGCAAAGAAAGCGTTCCTGCAGGACTCCCAGAGTTCATCAAGAGTCTTTGAATTCATCTTCAGCGCCTCCTCTTTCCTTTTACCCCAGACATGCTCAATAATGTTCATGTCTGGTGACTGGGCTGGCCAATCCTGGAGCACCTTGACCTTCGTTGATTTCAGGAGCTTTGATGTGGAGGCTGAAGTATGAGAAGGAGCGCTGTCCTGCTGAAGAATTTGCCCTCTCCTGTGGTTTGTAATGCAATGGGCAGCACAAATGTCTTGATTCCTCAGGCTGTTGATGTTGCAGATCTCTCGCACGCCCCCATACTGAATGTAACCCCAAACCATGATTTTTCCTTCACCAAACTTGACTGATTTCTATGAGAATCTTGGGTCCATGCGGGTTCCAGTAGGTCTTCTGCAGTATTGGTGATGATTGGGATGCAGTTCAACAGATGATTCATCAGAAAAATCCACCTATTGACACTTTTCCAAATGATCAACTAGAAGTCAAGTTATTATTTGTTTCTCTTACAACTGGGATCGTCGACAAGACTTTTGGCAGGTAGTGTAGCTTAATTAATTCCAGATTTTATTTTAATTAAATAAATTGTTTATTTATTTTAAAATTATTTTACTACATCAAGTTGAATTAAACAGCACAGCTCGCTGTAATGTGTTTCATTCATTCATTCATTCATTTTCTTGTCGGCTTTGTCCCTTGCGGGGTCGCCACAGCGGAATGAACCGCCAACTTATCCAGCACGATTTTACGCAGCGGATGCCCTTCCAGCCGCAACCCATCTCTGGGAACTTCCACACACACATTCACACTCATACACTATGGACAATTTAGCTTACCCAATTCACCTGTACTGCATGTCTTTGGACTGTGGGGGAAACCGGAGCACCCGGAGGAAACCCACGCGAACCCAGGGAGAACATGCAAACTCCACACAGAAACGCCAACTGACCCAGCCCAGCCGAGGTTCGAACCTGCGACCCAGCGACGTTCTTGCTGTGAGGCAACAGCACTACCTACTGCGCCACTGGGTTGCCCGTAATGTGTTTGTAAATAAATTTAATTGTTTTTATTTTAATTACTTTTGATGTGTTCACGTTTACAGCAGTGTTATTTTAGCATTATTGATATACTTTAACATTTTATTGTTGTTTTATCACATTTTAATTCAGTTTTTATTTTTATATTTTTTATTTTAGTATGTTTGATGTGGGTATTTTCGGTAACACTTTATTTTGATGGTACATTTGAGTATTAGTAGACTGTCTGCTTAATATCTGTTGATACTGCACCTTCAACAGACATTCAACTGACTATAAGAAACTTTGCAAGAACATGTCAACTTCCACTAAGCCTAACCCCAACCTAACACTCTACTTAGAATCTAATGAGAATTAGTTGGGATGTACAGTTGAATCCAGAATTTTACATACACTCTAAAAAAAGGAACATAACCATTTTTTTTTTAATGTCTGATGGTAAATCATGCTAAACGTTTACTATTTTAGGTAAACCTAAATCATTTACATTTGCTAAATGCCAGAATAATGAGAGAATTTGTTTTTGTGTGAATTTTTTATTAATTTCTAGACAGTCAACAGTTTACACACATTTCCTTGGTATTTTTATAGCTTTGCTTTTAAACTGTATAACTTTGGTCAAATGTTTTGGGTCTCCTTCCACAAGCTTCTCACAATAGTTTGCAGGAATTTTGGCCCATTCCTCCTGACAGAATTGGGTCAGATTTGTAGGCTGTCTTGCTCGCACAAGCTTTTTCAACTCTGCCCACAAATTTTCTATAGGATTGAGCTCAGGGCTTTGTGATGGCCACTCCAAAACATTCACTCTGTTGTCCTTAAAGCACATTTGAACTAATTTGGCAGTATGCTTAAGGTCATGGTTTGTTTGGAAGACCCATTTGTGGCCAAGTTTTAATTTCCTGGCTGATGTCTTGAGATGTTGCTTCAGTATTTCTACATAATGTTCTTTCTTCATGATGCCATCTATGCTGTGAAGTGAACCAGTCCCTCCTGCAGCAAAACAGCCCCACAACATGATGCTGCCGCCCCATACTTCACAGTTGGGATGGCGTTCCTAAGCTTGTAAGCTTTCCCCTTTGTCCTCCATATGTTAGCAAGTTGTAATCTGGCTTTTTTGTTGATTCTGGCTTGTTGATTTTCCCATGTTGTCACACAAGGAAGCAGTGTGTTTGAGGTTTTCCTTAAATACTATTCTACAGTTGTACCTCCAATTAACTCAAATGTTGTCAATTAGCCAATCAGAATCTTCCAAAACCTTGACATCATCATCTGAGCTTTTTCAGATGCATAATAATCTTATTGTATGTAAACTTGACTTTCAAGAAAAATTATAACAATTTCTCAAAAAATATCTCTCTCATTATTCTGCTATTAAGCAGAACAGAAACACATTTGATAACCCTAACTTACCTAAAAGTGAAAACGTTTAGTCACATTAACATCTGACTTTTTGTTAAATGGTTATGTGCCTTTTTATACAGTGTATGGAAACTTCTGGTTTCAACTGTAAATGCAATGTAACTTAAATTCAACAAATAGACTATCAAAATAAAGTGTGACCATATTTTTAAATTACATCTATATAGTTTTAATAACTCAGCAATAAACTTTTATTTATTTTATTTTTTTACATCAAATTGAAGTAAATAGTCAAAGCAACTAGCTAAAAGTGTGATCATAAATAATTAAATTATATTTATAACCATTTCAAAAATTTCTAATAAAATAAAAAACATAAAACATTTATTTTTTTTATCCATAGAAAACCACAGCATTTTCAGCTGCAGGGCAAAGTCTGAATAGCTGTAATAAGATACTGTAAGAAGATCAAATAATATATAATTTACATCATCAGTCATGCATATGTGATGCTTAACAATTGTTCAGCGTTGCTTAATCAGTCCCCAGAATGCAGATCTACATAATAAAAACTGAAAAGAACATAAAATTAAAATATATATAAATGTTAAGCATAAATTCACAATATGTTGCTGAATTATTGACAATTATCTTACATATTTATTACTACATATAACCACACATATACAATAACAATTTTAAAACACACTTCCTACATATGAAGATGTCAGTTCAACTCACCACCATATCTCAAATAATAACACTAGTTACAGTGCTCAGCATAATTGAGTACACCCCCTTTTTGAAAATTAATACTTAAACACTGTAAAACCCAACAGTCAACTTTATTAAATGAAATGAGTGTAGTTAACTCAAAATTGACTGAAGGTTAATTCTACTCATTTGAAAATAGTTTTGAACTCAGTGTTGAAGGTAATGGGTTAATTAAATACCTCATTACTTCAACTTAAACGGTGTAAGTTCACAGTACCCATATAGATTAGTTTTTTAACTCAAATGGTTTGTAGCAATCGGTTTCCTCAAGCGGTTCGAGTTGCCTTAAGTTTTACAGTACTCAGTTGGTTTGAGTTCTCTTCATTGATCAGTTTTAATGTGCTCAAATTGCTTCGTTTACTCAAATGGATTAAGTTCACAGTACTCATTAGGATTATTTGTTTTAACTTAAAGGGTTTGTTGCAATCGGTTTCCTCAAATGGTTTGAGTTACCTTAACTTTTTGGGTTTTACAGTGTCGCAATTGCTCAGTGAATATACAGTACACTGTAAACCCTAATGCTGTAACTAATTAATTGAATTGAGTTCTATTAACTTAAATCATTACAATTTGTTTATCTTAATTAACCTTGATGAGTATTTAGAACTTTTTCTTATTTTTGAGTTTGTAAAAATTAAATCTTTCAAGTAAGGTGAACATTTTAGCTGGTTTAATTTAGACAAAATATCTCTTTTATGTTTCATTAACTCAAAATCTTTCAGCCCAGTGATTTTGCGTCTGACGTCATCCAGGTTCACGTACGTGCTCATGCTTCATTCGTTTTTCTCAAGATGGCGGATCGGCCTCGCTTCACACTACAGTAAGTAAAATATTTACAAATCCAAGAAATATAAAATTAATGTTTTAATCAATATAATCACAGTAACAGTTAAATAATGTAGAGTTGGTCAGAATGCGTTTACATGTGTTGCATTACAGAAAACGCGTTTAGCCCCACTTGTTGCTAACTAACGTTAACGTTACTGTTTAAAATGTTAGAATTAGTGTAACATTAGAATTAGTTGTAATGTGTTAACTCTGCATTTTATCAGAATGTGTTAAAGACAAAAACATTTGAAATCGGTAGATTTAACATTTTAAATCTTGGCGCGAGGACGCCTTTCCTCAGCCGCGCTTGAGTTGTCATGGAGACGCGCGCTCTCACACAGCAGTCTGTGAATACGCGATCTGCAGGCACGACCGAGGCGCAAAAAAGGGAACGTTAATCATAACTCTCAAATGATCTCCGCCTATATACTAAACGGTATTTTCTGATGACGCGCGACCCGCGTAGTTTAGTCTCAAAACTTAGCTGTCTGTCACATACAGACTTGTTGCATGCTGACCCATGCATGAGGAGAGCCTGACGGAAAACATTTGAGCTGCGCTACTGACCTGAGCAGGTACAGAGCAGAGCTTCATCTCACAGCAGCACTCATCAACACTGATTATTTCCCTGCGCTCGAGTTGACATCTCCGCATATCAATAATTACCTGATTAACTGTGATCAGTTAAATGGTTTTAAATGGCATTTAAGTCAAATATATATTAAAGGCATGTTAAACGTTTTTCTTTCAAGCTATTTCTTAAAATGTTTACTGCGGATAGAATATATATATAGTAAACGCAGTACATTTACATAAACAAAGTACACCTATCTATAACACAATAATACAAAGTTATATTAATAAATACAAAAAAAAATATTCTAAACATCAAGACGTGGTAAACAAGATGTGGCTTTTCTGATGTGAAAATTTTGCAGCTGTTCTTCTTAAAAAAACAAATATTTTAGGCTATATATTTTTATATCATTAGACAATAAGTGGGGGTTTTGCTTTTAGTAGCTTTTAAAAACAGGTCTTAAATTTCTTTGTCGTCCTATTCAGTTTTAGAAATGTCAATACTGTTTAGGTTAAATCTGTGTTCATTAAATCAAACTGAAATGATAACCAGCTCTATTGCTAACTGTTTTGGGGGTTAACGTTAGACATCATGCAATTATACTACTTTTACTCTCAGCTGAATGACACTGTGACTTTGTGTACATACAGAATTGAAGGTCGGTTGTTGCTGACTACTAAAAGGTTCTTACCAGTTACACAAAATGGAGGCATGTAAAAAGGTGGGTAAAATATTAATTTTGACTTGACCTGGCATATCCAGTTAAAATATTTCAGTATCCTTTACAATGATACTGCTTGTTTTGAAGCAAGAAAATTGAAACTTCAGCTGGACCCTGATTTCAACATCTAATCTGATCAACACCTGGTTTTTATCTGAGGTAAAAATTAAATAAAAAAATAAATGAAAAATAATAATATTAATTGATTGTGTTGTGGTGTGGGTTTGTTTCATGAAATTCTCTTTTTTGTTTTTTTTTAGCTGTTTGCAGGGTACCAACATGTTACAAATGAGAATTTTCCGCACAAATTCTATGACAACTGGACCACCACCTATTTCGTTTGATGACAATTTTAAGGCAAACAGCATCCAAGACTGGCAAGACAGCAGATATCCTGTCTAATCTTTTGAAAGTTGACGATGAGCAGGTATGTTTGGGGTCATGTGTTAAAGTATTCATTAAAATATAACTAGATTTTTATTAATCTTTTATTTTTCATGATTTTCATCTTTGCAGGGACTGCATGCTGTTCCCTCATGATGGACTACTGTTATCAGAGGTCTTTCGGTCTTGCTGCGCGAGCGTGACTTGGGATTCTTTTGGACCACCCTGGTAAGCCTTCATTCATTGTTTTCACAATTGATGAGTCATGTAATATCGACAGTCATATTAATAATGTCCTAACATTAATATCCTTGAATTATATTTTTAGATTGATAATCCTGAAGTGCGGACTGAGAATGCTCTATTGGCCATGCATTTACTGAGGGTCTCTGTTGTCCTGGAGAATGAATTGGACACCACCCACAGCACACTTCCAGGCCTTTTTTGTCTTCTTTGGATTAATGTATGCTCTTCACATAATATATATAGTAAAGGACTTGGCAAAACCTTTGAATTTGTGCAAAATGTTTAGCTTGGCATCGATGATAGAAATTAGAATGTCTCCTAGCATGCAAACCTTAAAGAATGAGTTTATGTAGAGCTTCTTTTTTCACTCAATAAAGGCTGTCACTGGGGAAGTAACTTCAAAACATGTATCTACCTTTAATTGGTAAGGGTGCATTTTAGTATATATAGGGATAGTTTGCCCAAAACGTAAAATTCTGTCATTTACTCAGTCCTCACTTGTTCCAAACCTGTTTGAATTTCTTGCTTCTGTTAAACACAAAAATTATTTTAAGGAAAGCTGAAAACCGGTAACCATTGACTTTAGGAAAACAAATACTGTGGAAATCAGTGGTTACAGGTTTCCAGCTTTTTTTCACAATAATGTTTTTAGTGTTCAACAGAAGAAAGAAACTCAAACAGGTTTGGAATAAGTGAAGAGTGAGTACTGTAAATGAGTATTTTCAGTCTTAGTTGAACTATGAATAAATTCTCATATATACATAATATACTTATTATGTATTAATAATGTATTAATATTTAATTTTGTCAAACTAACAGTTTTTTTTCTTCAAGCTCTTATGTTTGATTGTCTTGTATTTGCATTTTGGACATTCCTTTTTCATTTCAGAATAGTGTTTGTTTTAAATCTCTTACTGTCTAATTGTTTTTAATGTTTTAAGACATTTGTAATTGCATAGGAGGCAAAACTAAAGTTACTGTTGGACATTTTTTGTTTAAAAATAAATGTCAAAAATTGTATTGTCTGTTTGTTTGAAATTACAGATGTATTTTGATAAACTTATGGGGTTTACAGATAAAAGTTATGGCTAATTTCATTTATGAAACTCAAGATGGAGAAGTTAATTTAAAAAATGCTATCAAAATGTATGAGTATTTAAAGTTGGGATAAAAAAAAGTGAATTGCTATTAAAATATATGAACTGGGTGACTAAGTATTTAAAGTTGAGATAAATTAAAACAATTAAGTTAATTGCTACTAAAATGTATGAGCTATGTGACTAAGTATTTAAAGTTGCGATAAATTAAAACAATTAAGTTAATTGCTATTAAAATGTATGAGCTGGGTAACTTGGGTATTTTAAGTTAGGAGAAGTATATTGCATGAGTGCAACAAACTCAAAACTTGATGTTTCTGTTTACTTAAAATAGAAGATTTCATAACTTAAAAAATTTGACGTAACTGATTACCTCAAATTTTTTGAGTTTTCCCAACTTATTCGGGATTACAGTGTAGACAATATATTCTGGTGCATTTAAAAAAAACATATTTAATAAATAAGCAATATCACAAAAGCAGCAGTGTGATATGACTGTATATCGGCACTGGTGGGAGGTGTGCATTGGCTTAGTGTCACACCAGTGATGATATACAGCCACATCATACTGCTACAAGTGTAATATTGTGTTTATACTACAGTTTGACGGCATAATCGTGTATATAAAAAAGAAAATCAAACACAGAGAGTCTAAAAACCCTTCTTCTTCCACCGTTCATTCACATCTGCAGTTGACGTCAGAACAGCAGATACCGTTGCTACTTCACCAACGTCTCTTTAGAGCTAGTGTTTGAATGATTCTCTTGTGTAATGTCTAAAGTGATGACAAAACAGCTGATTTTGCTCACATTTTCATATTATAAGGCTGAACGGCATGAAATGTCATCAGTCTACAGAGATTTCCCAGTGTTTCTCTGTTGCATTCGGGAGATCACAATAATTAACCTCGAAAAAGCCAAAGCAAACACTAGCAGATTACTATGGTATAAATACAGCACTACAACATACAAAAGAGAGAGATCGACTTAGAATGTCACTTACCTGTTTTATAATGATTTGTTCAGCTGTAGTTTGAAATTTACACTGAGTTTTTCTCCCCGAAGGGCTTATTATGTGGTCTCTGTCGCCATCTTGTGGCGGAGCGTCAACCCTCTTTGCTCTGCTCAGTATGACAGGCTAATGTAGACGTGCTGAATCTCCGAAAATATAAACACAGGCTAATGCAGACGTGCTGAATCTCCGAAATTATAAATATTTAAAATAGGCACGAAATAAACCGCATAGCTGCAATCTAAACAACTACATTCTTGCCAAAAAAAAGCCTGAAAAGTACATGTTGTCCAACAGCTGCAATATTTGTCAAACTGTAGTGAGTTTATTGATCTGCTGTCACTCTATGTGGGCAGAGTAATACACAAGGGTGAAGAGGCTGTAAGAGTGCTGTTATTGCAGAATATCACACGGCTATCAGCCAATCAGATTTGAGAACCAGACAGAACTGTTGTATAAACAGTTAGAACCATTAAAATAAAAGTTTGGTCACCGAGACATCTTTAGGAACAGTAAATAATACGTATAAATTCAAACAAGTTATTTGTAGTTTTAATATTTTTTATGCTTCTCTGTATATGTTTATGAAAAGTTTATTTAATATTTTCCTCAACTAATGAATTTGGGTGTACTCATTTTTGCACCGTTATCTTCAGTCTTTTTGTTAGATTGGTGCCAGCTTTTTCTTTGGTACTAATTATGTGAAGTTTATTTATAAACTAATTTCGAGAGGGTCACATGCTTATGATTGCTTACGGCCGGTCTCGCATTATCCAATTTATGATTCACCAATCAGACGATTCCTAAGCCACTATAAACACCCTAAGTTCCATATTACAGCCATCTTCGTTTTGAAGAATCCCTGCTTCCACCCCTACTCCTCCTCCTTTCCTAGATGGGTGACACTGTGGCCCAGTGGTTAGCACTGTCGCCTCACAGCAAGAATGTCACTGGTTCTAGTCCTTACCAAGCCAGCCGATGTTTCTGTGCGGAGTTTACACGTTCTCCCCGTGCTCACGTGGGTTTCCCCCAGGTTCCCTGGTTTCCTCCCACCATCCAAAAACATGCAACTTAAGTTAATTGACTAATCTAAATCGGCACCATAGCCATGCTCCTAGTAAGTAGTTATCTGTTAAAAGCAATCACTATCTGTTCATTAGCTACTATAGCAGGGGAGTTCTCGAGATCTACCTGAGCTCAAACTCCCCTCTCGCCTTGCAAACGGGAGGGAGCCCCGGGCTCCAGGATCTTATGAGCTCAAGGCTCTCTCCCGGGACACTATGCCAAACACGTTTTATAATCAATCATCAGCTAAGCGTGAACTTTTGAATCTAATATACAGTTGAAGTCAGAATTATTAGCCCACCTGAATTATTCGCCCCCCTGTTTATTTTTTCCTTTTTTCTGTTTAACAGAGAGCAGATTTTTTCAACACATTTCTAAACATAATAGTTTTAATAACTCATTTCTAATAACTGATTTATTTTATCTTTGTCATGATGACAGTAAATAATATTTGACTAGATATTTTTCAAGACACTTCTATACAGCTTAAAGTGACATTTAAAGGCTTGACTAGGTTAATTAGGTTAACTAGGCAGGTTAGGGTAATTAGGCAAGTTATTGTATAATGATGGTTTGTTCAGTAGACTATTGAAAAAATATATAGCTTAAAGGGGCTAATAATTTTGACCTTAAAATGTTTTTTAAAAAATTAAAAACTGCTTTTATTCTAGCCCAAATAAAACAAATAAGACTTTCTCCAGAAGAAAAAATATTATCAGACATACTGTGTAAATTTCCTTGCTCTGTTAAACATCATTTGGGAAATATTTAAAAAAGAAAAACAAATTCAAAGGGGGCCTAATAATTTTGACTTCAACTGTATATGCACAGATATATTACTGTAAAGCATCCTATAGAAAATATGAACTTAAAAGAGAGATCTGTGAGGGGCGAACTCATTTATGCTGAGCACTGTATATCATCCCTGAATAACTAAAGTGAATAAAGCATTAAGTAGCAGCAGTCGTGTGGCTCCAGAGATGAGCACAACACAGTATTAAGCATCACACCAGAGTTTAGCTCAATATGAAGCTGACCTCCTGTTCTTCAATCCTCTAAAGCAGAGAGGCGGATCTATAACTAATAGCTCGTTAGGAGCACATTTTAGAGTTCTGAGAGCATCTGATATGAGGAACGATTAAAAATGCATAACATATAGTGCCGGTCAGTTATCGGCCTGCATAAAACAAGAACATTCAGTGCATCACAAGCAGTGTTGGGGAAGCTACTTCAAAAAAAGTAACTGAATAATTACGTCATTACAGTTGTATTTAAATTACTTTACTAATTACTTTATAAGGCGGCACAGTGACTCAGTGGTTAGCACTGTGGCCTCACAGCAAGAAGGTCACTGGTTCGAGTCCCTGTTGTGTCAGTTGGCGTTTCTGTGTGGAGTTTGCATGTTCTCCCCGTGTTTGCGGGGGTTTCCTCCAGGTGCTCCGGTTTCACCCACAGTCCAAACACATGCGCTATATGGAAATTGATGAACTAAATTGGCCGTAGTGTATGAGTGTGTGTGTGAATGAGTGTGTATGAGTGTTTCCCAGTACTGGGTTGCAGCTGGAAGGGCATCCGCTGTGTAAAACATATGTTGGAATAGTTGTTGGCAAGACATTAAAATTAGGTTAGATTTAAGTTGTGACATCAGGTGACCAAAATTCAATGTCTAGCCAGCGTCTAAGGACAATGTTATTGATGTGCAATAGCGATGTCAAATGATATTTGGTTGATTTTAGGTTGTGTTAGAAACTGACCAAAATCCAATGTCGAAACAACATCTTAAACCAACGTCATAATGATGTCAAATACCAAAATCCAAAAACCAAAATCCAACATCTGATAGACGTCATAGTGGTAACGTCCACACAATGTCAAGCTGTAACATCATTAGATGTTGATATTTGGTTGATTTTAGGTTGGCCATTGGACATTGATGTCAGCCTGACGTTGGGTTCTGATGTCAACCCAATTTTCATTTCCAAATAAAATGCAACGTCCCAATGACGTTGGGGTACAACATCAATCTGACGCATACCTGTCAACATTTGGATGTGAAAATAAGGCATATGCCCACTAGTGATGCGCGGATGGCGGTTATATCCCCGGGTGCAGCGGATAATCTGCGTGTCGGACGCGTCGGGTAATAAAAAAATACATTATGATTAATTGCGGGTCATAGCAGTTGACCAGCAAAAAAGCAGAGAGTGGACTTCACATAATGTGAAGATGAGACGGCCAAAATAATAGATGAAGTGCAAGAGTACTGTGCAAACTTTCAGTTAGAGGAGTCATCAGAGGAAAATCTGCTATCGTTCTGGGAGAAACAAGATCGCTTATTTAAACGACTGCATCGCTTTACAAGAAGAAGCTTGTGCATTCCTGCAACAAGCGATGCGAGCGAACGCTCATTTAGTGCAGCTGGTCGTGTTTTGGAGGTGAGGCGGAATCGCCCGAATCCAGGCACAGTAGATGCTATTCTGTTTCTGCACAGGGCAATGAAAAAGGCCAAGTAAACATAACATAGCTGCCGTTTAGGCTGAAGTGACACCGTTTTTGTTATCTTTTTCCTTTATATATAAAAGCTGAATCTGCTGTTAATAACAAACGATCCATGGTGACCTGTCATCATGCTTAAAACCAAGAATTAGAATTATTAAAGTGTCGATCGGGTGCGGATATATATATATATATATATATATATATATTCTGTGTTCAACAGAAGGAAAAAAAAGACAAACCGGTTTGGAACAAGTAAAGGTTGAGTAAATGATGACAATTTTCATTTTTTTGCGTAAACTATCCATTTAAAAAGAAAAAAATTCAAACAAATGTGTTTGTTTTAAAGGGAGATGCTAATAGTCTAATCCTATTTAATGATTTATGTTTAGCTAATAGTGCTCCCCCCAGCAGACTCGGAGATTGGCTGTATTTATACAGTATGTAGATAATTTAATCATTTTAATATTTTAAAAAAAGAGTCAATCAAGAAAGTTACAACAATTTAGTTGACATGGAAAGCCAGCTTTTTAACTTACTTCCTTTACTGGCTCATTACTTTACATTTAATAGGTTCCTTTAAACATCAATCAGCCATTATTTTTGATTGTCACATTCGTGCATGCTTGTTTTAAACCAAACTATTAGGAGTTTGTCTTCTGTTGTCGCTATCGTATACTAGTAGTTACTCTTTTAAATCGCATATTGTTCCGCGATTTATGAGTAGTCTTTGCCTCATGGTTTTTAGTGTTTTATATATAGTGTCGTTCCCTGTAGCAGTAGGCACGATTAAGACATGTGAAATACTGTTTTACAGGGGCGATTTTAGGATTTCTCTCGCCCTGAACAGACGTGGTTTGCTGATTAAATGAAAAGCTGAAAACGGAGCGATGGAAGTCTGCCCCCGTTTTCATATCAAAATTAAAGGGGACTGAGCATTTAGTAGTGTACAGTTCATGAGCTAATCGCAAAACCTTTAAGGGTGCTGAATAGAAATATATGAGGGCTAAAGCGACGCCCATGCTGTTTCATAAATTTACCTGAACGTTTCAGCGAGACATCATTCAGTTGACTTGTCGTGGTCTTCGAAAAACTCTCACGAAATATTCTCACAGTTGCTGCGGTCATCAGGAATAGCGCAAGTTAAACAAAAATGCACCAGTTGCAATGAATTAAGATGCGAGTTAAAAAAAAAACTTTGGTATACAGTTAAAGGGGACATGAATACACATAAATAAACCATAGGTCAAGGTGGACACCCATGACATGTGGAGTCCCACAAGGCTCGATTCTGGCACCTCTCCTGTTCAACCTTTATATGCTCCCTCTGAGCCAAATAATGAGAAAGAACCAAATCTCCTACCACAGCTATGCTGATGACACTCAGATCTACCTAGCCTTACTGCCTAATGACTCCAGCCCTATTGACACCCTCTGCCAATGCATTGATGAAATGAACAGTTGGATGTGCCAAAACTCTCTTCAGTTAAACACAATGAAGTCATTGTGTTTGGAAACAGAGATGAGGTTCTCAAGGTGAATGCGTACCTTGGCTCTAAAGGTCAAACAACAAAAAATAAGGTCAAGAATCTTGGTGTGACTCTGGAGTCAGATCTGAGTTTCAATAGTCATGTCAAAGCAGTTAGTAAATCAGCATACTATCATCTCAAAAACATTGCAAGAATCAGATGCTTTGTTTCCAGGGAAGACTTAGAGAAACTTGTTCATGCTTTTATCAGCAGCAGGGTGGATTACTGTAACGGCCTCCTCACCGGCCTTCCCAAAAAGACAGTCAGACAGCTGCAGCTCATCCAGAACGCTGCGGCCAGGATTCTGACCAGAACCAGGAAATCAGAGCACATCACACCTGTCCTCAGGTCTTTACACTGGCTCCCAGTTACATTCAGAATAGATTTTAAAGTATTACTACTTGTCTATAAATCACTAAATGGCCTAGGACCTCAATACATTACAGATATGCTTACTGAATACAAACCTAATAGATCACTCAGATCTCTAGGATCATATAAACTAGAAATTTCAAGAGTTCAGTCAAAGCAGAGTGAATCGGCTTTCAGCTACTAACAGTGCCCCTCGCTGCTGGAATCAGCTTCCAGAAATGATCAGATGTGCTCCAACATTAGGCACATTCACATCAAGACTGAAAACACATCTGTTTAGCTGTGCCTTTACTGAATGAGCACTGTGCTACGTCCGACAGATCGTACTATTATGTTTTTCTCTTCTTTTTCATTCTTTACAACCTGTTTTTAACATATTTTTTATCTGCTTTTATCTTTTTATTATCTGTTTTTTTTACACTTGTCTTTTTTATTCCTGTTTATGTAAAGCACTTTGAATTGCCACTGTGTATGAAATGTGCTAAATAAATAAACTTGCCTTGCCTTGCCTAAATTAGGGAAGTTTAATCAGAAAAACAAGTGAGTATACCGAGGGTATACGCAATTATTGATCCTCAGAAGTGGTAATACCCAAACAGCTCATGGAAAAAAGTAAGCATACTGAGCATACGTGCGTATAGCAATGACTACACCACTGCTACCCTCATGATTGTGAAGCGCTTTTAGTGTAGTGGCCACACATGATAAATGTGCTATATCAATACACATTACATTACAATTACAGTAATTGGAGTATTTGTAATATCTGCTGCTTCTCTGAATCAACTGTTGAATTTATGTGCAGCACTTCTGACAAGTGTAACAAATTAAACAACCTAAAAATAAAAAGTAATCCCCCATCTTTATATTCACATTGCAAAAGTAATTTAATCACAGTAACCAGCTTTACACTGATCAGAAGCTAACGGAAAATCCCTTTACGCCTCTCGTTTGTGATTAATTGATGACTTTATTGAACTCTGCCCCTTATTTGTGCGATTATGCATGATTGTGAATCTATTATTTGCCTCAGTCGTGTTTGGTTTAATTATGTGTTTTTAACGGCACTTTCTCAAAAGCTCTGCATGAGCGAATCATTCGGTGTGTTTGTTAGTTGATTTCGTGTGGCTCTCGTGAATGAACGTTTCTGCCAGCGCTCGCTGTTTTTAAAGGGGTGGGCGTGGCCGTTTGGCTGGTCACCATGGCGACAGAGCAGTGGGCGGGGCTGAGGCTCCATTATAAGAGGCGCCGGCTGTGAAAACTGGAGGCCATTAGAGTGTAAGGTCTGACAGCAGCGTTTGTGTCTTCACTTCTCCACAATCACACTGAGCTTCGCTGAATGACTTTAGTGCTCGCAAAAAAACACAAACCACTGCAATTTGAGTCACACAGAGGCCTTAAATGCACGTCAGGAGGCTTTTAAAAAAATCCAGTGCTGTTTTGCAGGACTTTTATAACACTGTCAAAGCTCAGCATGCTAGAAGCAGCAGTTTGTGTTTCTGTTATGAATAATATTTCAATTATCTCTCGATCAGGAGAGGTGTGTGTGGTTCATTTACTTACACACTGAGATTTATATCTGATTTTTTACCTGGAAAACAGTGGAACAGGTTCGATATCAGGTGTAACTATTATTATTTATAATAAAACTATATATTATTTCTTCATTCATTCATTCATTATAGGCTTAGTCCCTTTATTAATCCGGGGTCGCCACAGCGGAATGAACCGCCAACTTATCCAGCACATGTTTTACGCAGCGGATGCCCTTCCACCTGCAACCCATCTCTGGGAAACATCCATACATACTCATACACTACAGACAATTTAGCCTACCCAATTCACCTGTACCACATGTCTTTGGACTGTGGGGGAAACCGGAGCACCCGGAGGAAACCCACGCGAACGCGGGGAGAACATGCAAACTCCACACAGAAATGCCAACTGACCCAGCCGAGGCTCAAACCAGCGAACTTCTTGCTGTGAGGCAACAGCACTACCTACTGCACCACCGCGTCGCCCTATATTATTTCTTTTTATTCATTATTTGTGTATGGGTGGCTCAGTGGTTAGCACTGTCGCCTCACAGCAAGAAGGTTGCTGGTTCAAGTCCCGGCTGGGCCAGTTGGCATTTCTGAATGTGTGTGTTGCTGAGCTCACTGGTGTGTTCTTTCTTTTTAAGGATGTTCCATACAGTTGTTTTGGCCACATCTAATGTTTTTGCTGTCTCTCTGATTGGTTTGTTTTGTTTTTTCAGCCTAATGATGGCTTGACTGATAGTGACAGCTCTTTGGACATCATCTTTAGAGTTGACAGTAACAGATTCCAAATGCAAATAGCACACTCTGCACCTTTTATCTGCTCATTGCAATTGGGATAATAAAGGAATATAACACACACCGGGGGCCATGGAACAGCTGAAAAGCCAGTTGTCCCATTACTTTTGGTCCCTTAACAAGTGGGAAGCACATATGCAAACTGTTGTATTTCCTACAGCGTTCACCTGATTTGGATGTAAATACCCTCAAATTAAAGCTGACAGTCTCCAGTTAAAGAACATCATTTCACTTTAAATCCATTGTGTTGGTGTATAGAGCCAAAATGTTAGAGTTGTGTCAATGTCTCAATATTAATAGACCTGAATGTATATACATAAAAAACATTCTCTCACACACAAGCTCTTTTTCTTGTGTGTGTGTGTTTGTGTGTGTATATATATATACACACACACACACACACACACACACACACACACACACACACACACACACACACACACACACACACACACACACACACACACACACACACACACACACACACACACACACACACAGCTGAAGCCAGAATTATTCGCCCCCCTTTGAATTTTTTTTTCTTTTTCAAATATTGCAAATGATGTTTAACAGAGCAAGGAAATTTTCACAGTATGTCTGATAATAATTTTTCTTCTGGAGAAAGTCTTATTTGTTTTATTTTGGCTAGAATAAAAGCCGTTTAGATTTTTTTACATCATTTTAAGGTCAATATTATTAGTCCCTTTGAGCTATATATTTTTTCTGATAGTCTACAGAACAAACCATCATTAAACAATAACTTGCCTAATTACTCTAACCTGCCTAGTTAACCTAATTAACCAAGTTAAGCCTTTAAATGTCACTTTAAGCTGTATAGAAGTGTCTTGAAGAATATCTAGTCAAATATTATTTACTGTCATCATGGCAAAGATAAAATAAATCAGTTATTAGAGATGAGTTATTAAAACTATTATGTTTAGAAATGTGCTGAAAAAATCTTCTCTTTATATACATATACACACACTCACTCGCACACACACTCACTAACACTCAAAGGCTTCATCCTTCTCTGTCTTCCTGTAATCTGCTATAGTGAGTGAGTGTGTGTGATTTTCTCTGTGAGTTCAGACTGAAGCGTCGGTGTGACTGAACTCCTCGTTAATTCAGTTCATTCAGGCATTTCATCCGCCATCGCCACTGCAACCGCTCAGTCACTCCTCACACACACACACACACACACACACACGCACTCCAGTCACCATAAAAGGAGACGAGTGATCCTCCCGTCTACTACACCACACACACACTGACCATTTAAAGACACAGAGAAGCCCCTCAATGGCTGTGTTTTCTGTTCAGTATGATCTGGAAATCTGTAGAATCACTGCAGTTCTGATGCTCGGATGATTCAGTTCAGTTCAGCGGCTTAGCAAACGATCTTGGCCAAATAAAATCATACTTAAAAATGTCTGAATGTCTTTGCACATTAGATATTTTTAGGTTGTAAATAAAACAAACGTTACTGAAACACAGATTTACAATAAAATTCTACAGTATTTGACTTTTTCTATGTTTTCAAGTTCAGTACACTTCATCAATTTGTTAATTACACACATTTTTTCACATTTATTTATATATATATATATATATATATATATATATATATATATATATATATATATATATATATATATATATATATATATATATAGGACAAAAGTCTTTTCGACTTCTAGTTGTTCATTTGGAAAAGTGTCAGAAGGTGGATTTTTCTGATGGATCATCTGTTGAGCTGCATCCCAATCATCACCAATACTGCAGAAAACCTACTGGAACCAGCATAGAGCCAAGATTCTCACAGAAATCTGTCAAGTTTGGTGAAGGAAAAATCATGGTTTGGGGTTACATTCAGTATGGGGGCGTGCGAGAGATCTGCAACATCAACAGCCTGAGGTATCAAGACATTTGTGCTGCCCATTACATTACAAACCACAGGAGAAGGCAAATTCTCCAGCAGGATAGCGCTCCTTCTCATACTTCAGCCTCCACATCAAAGCTCCTGAAAGCAAAGAAGGTCAAGGTGCTCCAGGATTGGCCAGCCCAGTCACCAGATATGAATATTATTGAGCATGTCTGGGGTAAGATGAAGGAGGAGGCATTGAAGATGAATCCACTTGATGATCTCTGGGAGTCCTGCAAGAACGCTTTCTTTGCCATTCCAGATGACTTTATTAATAAGTGATTTGAGTCATTGCAGAGATGTATGATGCAGTCCTCCAAGCTCATGATGGAGTCAGACACAATATTCATTCTGTTTCCACTGCAGCATGACTTTATATTCTATACTGGACATTATTTCTGTTCAGTCACAAGACTTTTGTTTAAGCAAAGTCAGACGTTACTGTCCTAATGAAATTATTCAAAATCAAGACATGATCATATTTTATTGTGGTCAAATAAGCGTCATCTAGAGGCATTTGCCTTTTATATAAACCACTTCTGATACCAAATGATCAACTAGAAGTCAAGTTATTATTTGCTGTTTCTAAAACTTGCATAGGCGACAAGACTTTTGTCAGGTGGTGTATATATTAAACCAAAATTTCTGGCTAAATGAATATAACATCATTTCAACTAAAAACTTCAGTTCAACACAGTATAGTACAGTTCAAGCTCAGTTCAGTTCTGTTTGATTCAGTTCAATGTTATTCTGAGGGCCTCAACCCCCCCCCCCACCCCCCCCCCCCCACCCCCCCACACACACACACACACACAAAAAAACTTTGTGCTACTCTAAATCCCCCCAAACACGAGTTTGACTTGCATAAATGGATTGACAAAAACAGATCTTACGTGAGATATTAATAATGTTATGCCATCTTACATAAGCTGCGCGAGGAGAGACGGTGTCCTGCATTCAGGAACTGATGCCAAACACTGGCGACCTGCAGGTCAGAGAAATAATCACAAGATTACAACTCTATTCTGTCCCTCGCAAAACTCGGAAAGCTGCAGAATTACAGACTGAAGCGCTGATAAAGCACACAGCAAACTCCAGTTCCTGGAAATGAAAAAGTAATCCGCACAGAGACGACACTGGAAACTATTTCACACACACTCCGACACACAGATGTAGCGTAAGCCCGAATGTTCTTTTGTCATTATTATATCAGCTCTTACATCAATCGGCTCTGGGTCAATGGAGCCAGAAGTATAAAAAAAAGTGTATAAAGAGAAAATCCACAACGCTTTTACAAGGATGATGCTTGCAAATATGCTATATATGCTATATAGATGTTATTATAACTGTTCATTTCAATTGTAATTTCAGAATAATAGTTGATGTATTTTAAATCAAATAAATGCAATGTTCCTTGGAGAATTTATAGTTTGTTATTTGTAATTTTTTATTATTTTAATTAATACAAATTGTAATTGCTGTAATTATATTACTAGCATTAGTTACAGTTTTATTTATTTGTTAATAGATTTTATTTTAAACTAGCAAAGAAAAAACAATTATATAGTCTCTGTTAGTTATATACACTCACTGGCCACTTTATTAGGTACAACTGCTTATTAACGCAAATTTCTAATCAGCCAATCAAATGGCAGCAACTAAATGCATTTAGGCATGTAGACATCGTCAGTTCACAGCGAGCATCAGAATGGGGAGGAAAGGGGATTTAAGTGACTTTGAACGTGGCCGGGTTGTTGGTGCCAGACGGGCTGCTCTGAGTATTTCAGAAACTGCTGATCTACTGGAATTTTCATGCACAACCATCTCTAGGGTTTACAGAGAATGGTCTGAAGAAGAGGAAATATCCAGTGAGCGGCAGTTCTGTGGGCGCAAATGCCTTGTTGATGCCAGAGGTCAGAGGAGAACGGCCAGACTGGTTCCAGCTGATAGAAAGGCAACAGTAACTCAAATAAGCACTCGTTACAACCGAGGTCTGCAGAAGAGCATCTCTGAACACACAACACGTCCAACCTTGAGGCAGATGGGCTACAGCAGCAGAAGATCACACCGGGTGCCACTCCTGTCAGCTAAGAACAGGAAACTGAGGCTACAATTCACACAGGCTCACCAAAACTGGACAATTGAAGATTGGAGAAACGTTGCCTGGTCTGATGAGTCTCCATTTCTGCTGCGATATTCGGATGGCCGAGTCAGAATTTTGCATCAACAACATGAAAGCATGGATCCATCCTGCCTTGTATCAACGGTTCAGGCTGGTGGTGGTGGTGTAATGGTGTGGGGGATATTTTCTTGGCACACTTTGGGTCCATTAGTACCAATTGAGCATCGTGTAAACGCCACAGCCTACCTGAGTATTGTTGCTGACCATGTCCATCCCTTTATGACCACAGTGTCTCCATCTTCTGATGGCTACTTCCAGCAGGATAACGCACCATGTCATAAAGCGTGAATCATCTCAGACTGGTTTCTTGAACGTGACAATGAGTTCACTGTACTCAAATGGTCTCCACAGTCACCAGAGCTCAATCCAATAGAGCACCTTTGGGATGTGGTGGAACGGGAGATTCTCATCATGGATGTGCAGCCGACAAATCTGCAGCAACTGCGTGACTCTATCAAGTTCAATTTTAAGACATTTTTGAGCTGCGATATTAACATTATATCCAGGAGTTTTGCAGTCAGTCAGAGCAAAACATAAAATAATGAACTCCTATTGAACTTTACTACGTAGAAGAAGAGCAACCACTGAACAAGAATAACTGTGAGCTCACGTGTGAGCCCTCTTCATTGCGGCAGAGCTACTGCCTGCCTCACCTCATGTCTTACTAACACTAAATAAGTGATAGACAAACGTGAAATACATCACCTATCATATGCAAAGTGTGGACATGATAAAAATGTCTAGAATGTAAAACATTTTAATAAAGCATTACATTGGTGGCATACACTGAGTGAGCAAGAGGCACACGCTCAACCCAGTGTGCAGGGGACTGCGCAATATGACGTGAGGCACAGCTCGGGCTGCATCACCTCGCTTCCTACACTGTAATTGAAAAGGAGATACGCAAAATACAGCGATTTTGATCATTAAATGGATTGAAATCCTTTGAATCATAAAGAAAATGCACTTATAGCACAGATCGGTGGACAAATATTTATTTTAGCATTAGTATACGTCTTATTATGGGAGGTGACAATATGACAGGTGCCTCCCCTGACCGCACGTCCCTGTACTGTATATGGACACATTATTTTATGTTATACGTTATGTGTAATGTTATGGATTAAACATTATTTGAGGAGGGAAGTCCTTATCCCAGGTGGAGAACTTCAAGTATTTTGGGGTTTGTTCACGAGTGAGGAAAGGATGGAGCGTGAGATTGACAGGCGGATTGGTGCAAGCTCTCGATTTACTGGTCAATCTACAGTCTTACTCTCACCTATGGTCATAAGCTTTAGGTCATGACCAAAAGGACAAGATCTTGGATGCAAGTGACCGAAATATGTTTCCTTCGCAGGGTGGCAGGGCGCACTCTTATAGATAGGGTGAGGAGCTCTGTCACCCAGAAGGAGCTCAGAGTAGAGCCGCTGCTCCTCCACATCGAGAGACGTCAGCTGAGGTGGCTTGAGCATCTGTTTCGGATGCCTCCTGGACGCCGACCTAGGGTGGTGTTCCAGGCATGTCCCACCGGGAGGAGGCCTCAGGGAAGACCCAGGACATGCTGGAGGGACTGTCTTTGGGCCGGTCTAAGAACGCCTCTGGATCCCCCCTGGAGGAGCTGGAGGAAGTGTCTGGGGAGAGGGAAGTCTGGGGTTCTCTCCTGAAACTGCTGCCCCTGTGACTATCTATTTTAGGAATAAGTTTTTTGGTGGACTTTTTTATTACCATTATACAAACTGAAATTTTGCAAATCAAAACTAACAAAAAATCCAAATCCAGTATATTTAAAACAACTGCATCACTAAGGCAAGGCAAGTTTATTTATATAAAACATTTCATACACAGTGGCAAGTCAAAGTGCTTTACATAAACAGGAATAAAAAGACAAGTGTAAGAAAAAAAATAAAATAAAAACAGATAATTTAAAAACAGATAAAAATATGTTAAAACAGGTTGTAAAAGAATGAAAAAGAAGAGAAAAACATAATAGTGTGATCTGTCGGACGTAGCGCAGTGCTCATTCAGTAAAGGCACAGCTAAACAGATGTGTTTTCAGTCTGGATTTGAATGTGCCTAATGTTGGAGCACATCTGATCATTTCTGGGAGTTGATTCCAGCAGCGAGGGGCGCTGTTAGTAGCTGAAAGCCGATTCACCCTGCTTTGACTGAACTCTTGGAATTTCTAGTTTATATGATCCTAGAGATCTGAGTGTTCTTCTAGGTTTGTATTCAGTGAGCATATCTCTAATGTATTGAGGTCCTAGGCCATTTAGTGATTTATAGACAAGTAATAATACTTTAAAATCTATTCTGAATGTAACTGGGAGCCAGTGTAGAGACCTGAGGACAGGTGTGATGTGCTCTGATTTCCTGGTTCTGGTCAGAATCCTGGCCGCAGCGTTCTGGATGAGCTGCAACTGTCTGACTGTCTTTTTGGGAAGGCCTGTGAGGAGGCCGTTACAGTAATCCACCCTGCTGCTGATAAAAGCATGAACAAGTTTCTCTAAGTCTTCACTGGAAACAAAGCATCTGATTCTTGCAATGTTTTTGAGATGATAGTATGCTGATTTACTAACTGCTTTGACATGACTATTGAAACTCAGATCTGACTCCAGAGTCACACCAAGATTCTTGACCTTATTTTTTGTTGTTTGACCTTTAGAGCCAAGGTACGCATTCACCTTGAGAACCTCATCTCTGTTCCCAAACGCAATGACTTCAGTTTTCTCTTGTTTAACTGAAGAAAGTTTTGGCACATCCAACTGTTCATTTCATCAATGCATTGGCAGAGGGTGTCAATAGGGCTGTAGTCATTAGGCAGTAAGGCTAAGTAGATCTGAGTGTCATCAGCATAGCTGTGGTAGGAAATTTGGTTCTTTCTCATTATTTGGCTCAGAGGGAGTATATAAAGGTTGAACAGGAGAGGTGCCAGAATCGAGCCTTGTGGGACTCCACATGTCATCAGTGTCCACCTCGACCTATGGTCACCTATACTGACAACCTCTCCCTTCAAGATAAGATCTGAACCATTTGAGGACCGTCCCAGACAGCCCAACCCAATTTTCCAGCCTATCCAGAAGTATGCTGTGATCGACAGTGTCAAATGCAGCGCTGAGATCGAGCAATACCAGCACTGTTAGTTTACCTGAATCTGTATTTAGCCGGATATCGTTGATTATCTTTATAAGAGCGCTCTCTGTACTGTGATGTGCTCTGAAACCAGATTGAAAATTGTCTAAACACCCCTTGGAGTTTAAGAATGTGCTAACCTGGTTGAAAACAACTTTTTCAATGATTTTTCCAATGAAAGGGAGATTGGAGATTGGTCTGTAACTGCTCAATAGTGTGTTATCCAGATTGCTCTTTTTCAAGAGGGGTTTAACAACTGCAGTTTTAAGTGAGTTTGGGAAAGTCCATTTCTAAACAGTTAAACACCGTTTTGAAGAATGATGTGGGGAGCGTGTCAAGACTGCAGGTTGATGTTTTCATAATTTGTACGATCTCTTTTAAGATTTTACCATTAATTGCCATGAAATCAAACATAATGTTTGATTTCTTAAGTTGTGGTTGAGCTAAGCATAAAATCTGCCCACAATAATGTTGAACTGCACAGCCAATCACAACGCAGCTGACCATTCAGTATTTTAAATATCTGAACAATAACATTGCACCCTGGAAATCATGAACAAAATGTCCTGACACTTACACACACACATACACACACAAAAACACAGTGTTCCTTTATCCTGAGGATATATGCGTCACTATATTAATCCTCAATATTGCATATTATCAGACGGCACATCATGCAGATCAGAGCAATGTCAAAGCTTTCTGAACCCAAATAACACACAAAAACCACATCTTATCGTAGAAGTTGGCGAGACTTTGTGAATCCGGCATAATATATACAGTATAATGAGCTGAAAGCAGTTGTTATGCGCTTCATAATAATCTGCCGCTGGAATGCAGTTACAGTACTAAATTTCTAGAGAAAAACACTCACAAGCCACCTGTTTATGATGAATGCTGCAGATAATTATAGGGCTGAACTCCCCAATACACATGAAACGTAACGGAACAAGATTTGGCTGCGTCTGGAGTTATTACAAAAACTGTTAAAGACACATAACGAGCTGAACCTGTCTGTCTTTATAATTTTATATAAACGTAGTCAGTCACTCCACCTAATTAAATCACAGCAGTGAGACGTGCTTGTGACTTAATTAACCATGCTTTTCTCCCATGATATGATCGTCGCCTCAAGAATGTCTCAAACATGCTCAGATCTGCCAACATACCAATGAAAAAAAATCATTAAATGAGCTTTACAGTGATTTTATACACTGTAAAAAAATATTCCTAAATGAGCAGTTTTCCATATTTTTTGATTCATGTTTTTATTTTCCCCATTTATTTCTGCTTTTGAATTGCATTATGGGACTTTGATCTTTCTTCCAGCAACTTTTACCCTTAAAAAGCTGGAAAAAGGGATTTAAAGAGCCCCTATTATGGTTTTTTTAAATTGACCTTCCATGTAGTGTGTAACACAGCTCTAAGTGAAGTGAAATATCCAGCTAAAGCTTAAATCTGAAAGTGGACAGTTTTTTAAAACTATTGATTCATCTAAAAAAAAAAAAAAAAAAAAAAAAAAAAAAAAAAAAGTCGACTCATAGTGGTTTAAATGAATCGTCTTGATAACGAGTCTTTAGCCGTTTCGGCGTGATGTCAATATGAAACATAATGTTTGCGCGCGCAGACCCACAAAATTTAAACCTGCGGCCCCGCCCACTAACACAGCAGCAAAGACAAACAGATCCTGAAGTCATGAGTCATGAAGACGCTGTGCTTACCTGGATGTTATTGGAAGTGTGAGGGAAAGAAGTGCTTCAGCGTCTACATGCTTACAATGAACTTTCAGTACACAGCTCATGGATTAGTTTCTTCCTCCATTTTGTTACAGCAAATTATGTGACCATCGTATTCTGTGACCGCTGTTCTCACTGTTTGGCTTGAACTTGCTCCCAAGACAGGCAAAGCTGAGCACTAAGCTGTTTGCATTTAAAGAACATTACATTTTTCTGTGTGAAATACAAGGGATTTTATAGATACTAGTATTGAACAGTTCATTCCAGCGCATTCATGTGAGAGTATGTTTGCTGTGGGAGCGAGTTCAAGCCAAACAGTGAGAACAGCGCCTACTAGGGTCACAGAATACGATGGTCACAGAATTTGGTGTAACACATGCAAACTAAGGACACATTATTAGGTACAAGTCAAACAAAGGCACGCTGGACTTTGGGCTGGTGCACAGCACTGGTTGGGCAAAGCAGAGTACAGGTAAGCCCTGAGAACTTAACATTTCACGCAAGAGGTGCCACAGCAATGGTTGCAAATAGAAATGATCTACAGCTGAGAAGGGAGAAAAGCTCCAAAATGACAGACTTTGGAAAGATTCTGATTAATGAAATCAGACCTGGCCCATGACACATTTCATAAGTGTAAGTAAATAGCTGCCTCCGTGTTTTCTCTAGCTTGTAAAGTCTGTATTTAATTGTGTTGTTACTTGTAACGCGACGCCTGCTGCTTTGTTTACAGATTTAAATGCGTTTGTGGTGTTTAACTGCACTGCTTTTGGCGGTGAGGTGTCTGAATAACAGTGTTGAGAACCGGGTACTGTTTACTGTGGGGTTAGTAAGTTTACTTTGAAGCGTGTTTCGGGCATCCGCTACGATCGGATCCTATACCAATGTTGGCAACCTGGGGTGCTTTATAAACCGCGCTGGCCATTTTACTGTCTCATGCTGAACGCTGTCGACCAATCGCAACAGGCTGTCATCAGTTCAATCAGTGCAGATTAGCTTCGCGCTAAGGAGTGGTTTGGGAACAAATGAATCGCTGAACGATTCATATGGGAGTCGCTGGGATAATTAGGTCAAAATAAATGCAGATTATAAGACCATGAAAGTGTTTTTTGACCTTGCATACAGATCAGCCTGTTGTTGGAGACCCATAAAACCAAAATATGACCCTTTTTAATGTATAATAGGGGCTCTTTAAAGAACATTTTGAATAGTTTTAGTGCTATATTGTCTGGGTTGGTGTTGTATATTACGTTACAAACACCTTGCAATGAACTGCAGCACATTTTCATATTTCTCTAGATATTATACGTTATTCATTCATTCGTTCATTTTCTTTTTTTGGCTTAGTCCCTTTATTAATCCGGGGTCGCCACAGCGGAATGAATAATTGCATTATGGGATGTTGATCTCTGCTCTGTCCACTTTTGATGTTGAAAATTCAACCCTACAGTTTAACAAAGTGACTTTTATTGACATTTTAGTAGTTTGAAATAATATAATGTATAACAGGGGCGACGCAGTGGTGCAGGTAGTGCTGTCGCCTCACAGCAAGAAGGTCGCTGGTTCAAGCCTCGGCTGGGTCAGCAGTCCGGGTGCTCCGGTTTCCCCCACAGTCCAAAGACTTGTGCTATAGGTGAATTAGGTAGGCTAAATTGTCCGTCGTGTATCAGTGTGAATGAGTGTTTCCCAGAGATGGGTTGCAGCTGGAACTGCGTAAAACATATGCTGGATAAGTTGGCGGTTCATTCCGCTGTGGCGACCCCAGATTAATAAAGGGACTAAGCCGACAAGAAAATGAATGAATGAATGAATAGTTAACAAAAGTTTACAACCACTTAGGTGTGAGTGAGGGTGCTTTCACACTTGGTTCAATTGCCTGGACCGTACCCAAGTTCGATTGTTCCCCCTTGCCACCTTCTCGGTTGGTTTGTGTTCAAACTGTCTTTTTTCCTTCTGAACCCCGGTACGCTTGTGTCATCGAGCTGGTGTTTTGTTTACGGCTGTTGCTAGGTGACAGTCACGAAAGCAGTGCCAAAATGAAAAAGACTTCCGCACATCGCGGTCGATTTGCTTTTGCTGAATCTTTTAGTTTTGGACATACAGAAAGCGACTCGTGTCCATCTGCCGCAAAAATATTATAAACATTCAGAACATCACACAGTGTCTGCAGAAGCTGTTTATGGAGGAGACAAGCAGACATCACTGTGTTTGCCCTGGCTCAGTCCCGCTTGGCACCAAGGTAAAATACGTGAAACACACACTCACACATACACACACGAATGAACTTTCTGAAAACGATAGTTTGTTGTACAGTTGGCGGTTCACTTCCGCTATTTGGTACGATTGCATTCATACTAGAAGTGAACCGTACCAGAGTTCGCACAAAGCGTACCCCAGACCACCTCTTTCAGGCGGACTTGGGTACGGTTCACGGGTGCAGAAGACACGTTCACACTAGCTAAAGGTACCGTACTATGACGTCAAACGAACCCGGGTGCGGACCAAAAGTGCTAGTGTGAAAGCACCCTAAATGTAAATTTTCATTGTTGGGTGAACTGTCCCTTTAAGATTCTTTTTAATATCTTAATTCTTACAAATTTCTCAGATTTAATTTTACCTTCTTACATTTTTCTTAACATATATTTCTAAAGAATATTTTCATCCCTGGTCAGATGTTGAACAGTGCACTGACCCCACATCAGGTCATGATGGTAAAGAAGATCTATATATTGCAACCTATATAATTTCCATTAGACATGTAGCATATATAATCCAAGTTGCAAATCAATCCTATATTCATCTCATCTCTGCATTAAGCTTTATTCACAAGGGAGAACTCAACTCAACCATGAGCAGAGACATGCCTATGTTTGTTCAATCAGAAGCTTTACAGAGACCTGCATTTATTCCTGAGCGAGTGTTAAAATTAAACAAGCACAGCAATGACCCGCCGTTTCATCTGCAGCACCGCACAAATCACACCAGCGCTGGACATGTTTGCACACCGCTGGATTTACAGCACGCCGGATGAAAGGCTGTTTATGAAGCGGAAACACACGGCTCTGAAACGGCCGATACATGTAGACCTGTGACTAAACATCAAGTCAGATCTGCAGTACTGAGCCAAGACTAGATATGTCGATCCGAAACAAGTGCACTTCTTACTGCGCAGGGATATTTAAGAAAAACATAAGGCTGCACAATACATATATCGCTTCAGCATCGATATCACAATGTTTGTATCCCCAATAGTCACATCGCAAATATATGCAATGTTGCGTCTGCATTACAGCTGAGCAGGAGCTGCAGAATTGTATTTAATAACTGTACTTATAGCGGCGACATGGTGGCTCAGTGGTTAGCATTGTGGCCTCACAGCAAGAAGGTTGCTGGTTTAAGTCCCGGCTAGCCCAGTTGGCGTTTCTGTGTGGAGTTTGCATGTTCTCCCCGTGTTGGCGTGGGTTTCCTCCGGGTGCTCCGGTTTCCCCCACAGTCCAAAGACATGTGCTATAGGGGAATTGATTTACTAAATTGGCCGTAGTGTATGAGTGTGTGTGTGTGAACGAGTGTGTATGGGTGTTTCCCACACTCTCAGAAATAAAGGTACGCAAGCTGACACTGGGGTGGTACCTTTTCAAAATGTACGCATTTGTACTTAAAGGGTCCATATTGGTACCTCAAAAGTATACATTAGTACCTAAAAAGTTTAAGAGAAACATATTTGTATTTTTTAGGTATTAATATGTACCCTTGAGGTATTAATAGGGACCTTGTGACAGCTTGCGTACCTTTATTTCTGAGAGTGCAGTACTGGGTTGCAGCTGGAAGGGTATCCGCTGCGTAAAGCATATGCTAGACATGTTGGCGGTTTGTGACGCTGTGGTGACCCTTGATAAATAAGGGACTAAAGGCCGATTTATACTTTTGCGTCAAACACACGCGTATGCTACGGCGCAGCCTACGCGTGGACGCATAGCCCCTCGCTGTGGCCATTGGCGACGTTGACACGCACCTCTCAAAAAATGTAACGCGTATGTGCAAGCTCTGTGATTGGTCGGCTTGGTAGCGCTGACGAGTGTGGGCGGAGGTGAGAGCCGCGCGCCCGACGCAGCGAGTGTTTACAAGTGTGGAGTCCCGTGAAGGAGCTCCAGATGGAGACTGTTGTTTTGTGTTTACCTTATGATTAAAGTTGTTGCACGTCCGCCGGTTCCTGCCTCAAAATGAGCGAATTTGAGCCACTTGTACATTAAGGAAGTGTTCAGGAAAAACTAAACACCAGCAAAGAAACTCGACACAGAGAGAAACTTAAACACCTACTGCCAGCTAGTGTTTCGGAAGTGTATTGCAGAGAAACAGAAACAGCGCGCAGAAGTATAAATGCACGGCTACGCGCGAGGCTTGCGCCGTGGGTCACGCCGATCACTTGACGCAGAAGTATAAACCAGGCTTTAGCCGAAGGAAAATGAATGAATGAATGAACTGTATTTATACTGAACTTATATAATTTATGCAAAACAATAATACTTTCTTTCTAGAATTTTTGTCTTTTCTCTAGTCCAAATATCTACATTTCAAAGTGAAAACAAAAGTATTTCACTTCACCCACTGGCAGATAATTTAGCTTGTTTTAAGGAAAAACTCTTAAGGAAAAATTTCTTCTGAGCTCATAAGATCAGAGCGATTGAAGATTGTAGGGCGAGAGGGGAGTTTGAGCTCAGGTAGATCTCGAGAACTCCCCTGCTGTAGTAGCTAATGAACAGATAACTACTTACTAGGAGCATGTCTATGGTGCCGATTTGGATTAGTCAATTAACTTAATTTGCATGTTTTTGGACGGTGGGAGGAAAGCGGGGAACCCAGGGGAAACACACGTGAGCACGGGGAGAACATGTGAACTCCACACAGAAACATCGCCTGGCTTGGTAAGGACTAGAACCAGTGACATTCTTGCTGTGAGGTAACAGTGCTAACCACTGGGCCACCGTGTCACCCATCTAGGAAAGGAGGAGGAGTAGGGGTGGAAGGGGGGAATCTTCAAAACGAAGATGGCTGTAATATGGCACTATTTATTTAGGCAAGTTTATTTATATAGCACATTTCATACACAGTGGCAATTCAAAGTGCTTTACATAAACAACAATAAAAAGACAAGTATAAGAAAATAAAAAAAAGCAAATAATATAGTAATAATAATATAAATACTTAGGGTATTTATAGTGGCTTAGGAATCATCTGATTGGTGAATCATAAATTGGATAATGCGAGACCAGCTGCAAGCAATCATATGCATGTGATCCTCTCGAAATTAGTTTATAAATCAACTTCACATAGTGCTATTCAAATATTGTAACTGTATTCATATAATATTTAACGCAGAAACAGTAAATATCGCAATATCAGACTTTTCCAATATCATGCGTGCATGTATGTATAAAAAGCACATAAAGTGTACCCAGGGGCGCCAGGTGTCGCGGATGAAAGTGAAGACTTTTGATGTTTTACGCAGCGGATGCCCTTTCAGCTGCAACCCATCACTGGGAAACATCCATACACACTCATTCACGCACAAACACTACGGACAATTTAGCTTACCCAATTCCCCTATAGCGCATGTGTTTGGACTGTGGAGGAAACTGGAGCACCCAGAGGAAACCCACAGCAACATGGGGAGAACTTGCAAACTCCACACAGAAATTTGTTCTTTACGTTTAACTTCATTAGAACTGTTAAAAAGGGGGCATTGTCTGTTGGTTTGTTTTGATATGTTTACGTTATTAATGGTTAAAATAAATTTATGAGAGAAAAGATAATTCAACCAAAAATGAAAAATTATTTACTCTCCACTTGTCAAAAACCTTTAGGAGTTTCATTCTTCTTTTGAAGATATTTTGAAGAATGTTGGAAACTGGTATGCATTAACTTCCATAGTAGTTGTTTTTTCTATATGGATGTCACCGATTTCCAACATTCCTCAAAATATCTTCTTTTATCTTTGTGCAACATAAGAGTGAGCAAATAGTGTGTGAATTTAGATTTTTGGGTGAACTATCCCTTTAATGCATAGATTTGTTTTGTTTAGTTTTAATCACATATTGCATACTAAAGAAAATATATCTGAGCAAATACTGCAACCCAGGCTCATTATGGATCCGTACCCCTGTATACATTTCTGGAGAGCGTAAAATATGTCCCAAGAGGTACATTTTTGGCAGTTTTTGTTTTCGTGAATCCACTAGAGGCCGCTGTGTACGCTTTTTCAGATCTCAAATTTCTCTCTTGACCAACGCCCGCTGCCTTCCCTAAACCCAACCAACAGTGTTTTCAAAAGCAATCCAGAAAAAGAAAATTTGATTTTTACCACTATTTCAGATCTTACCGCATTCTCACCCTGTTATTTACTTGTTTAATTTATTTTTTGCCTTTTGTTTCAACTGCTTTCTGGAACCATTTTTTGCTGGACTTGACCCCTGTCATCGTGGTCAACTCCTCTTTGCATCTCAAGTCCGCTGAGGTACTCCGGCGAGCCACTAGACAAACTGGTAACAGTGGAAGTTGAGCGGTCAGCTGGTAGTGCAAAAAGAAACAGAAGCCGTCGGCAGTGTCATCCCGCCCCGTAGCATTCGTTTTAAAGATGAAATGCAGCCATACATACCTCTGGCTAGTGGCTACATAATTCACGCTCTCCATAAATGTATACGGGGGTACATTTTCACAATGAGCCTGTGCTGAAATAGTGAGTGAATTTAGATTTTTTCGGGTGAACCGTGCCTTTAATGCATAGTTTAGTTTCGCATAAATGTGCAACACATATTGCATACTGAAGAAAATATACAGTAGAAGTCAGAATTATTAGCCCCCCTGTTTATTTTTGTCCCCAATTTCTGTTTAGTGGAGAGAAGATTTGTTCAACACATTTCTAAACATAATAGTATTAATAACTCATCTCTAATAACTGATTTATTTTATCTTTGTCATGATGACAGTAAATAATATTAGACTAGATATTTTTCAAGACACTTCTATACAGCTTAAAGTGCCATTTAAAGGCTTAACTAGGTTAATTAGGTTAGCTAGGCAGGTTAGGGTAACTAATTAGTCAAGTTATTGTATAATGATGGTTTGTTCTGTAGACAGTCGAAAAAAAACTAGCTTAAAGGGGCTAATAATATTGACCTTAAAAGGGTTCTTAAAAAATTAAAAACTGCTTTTATTCTAGCCAAAATAAAACAAATAAGACTTTCTCCAGAAGAAAAAATATTATCAGACATGCTGTGAAAATTTCCTTGCTCTGTTAAACATCATTTGGGAAATATTTAAAAAAGAAAAAAATTCAAAGGGGGCTAATAATTCTGACTTCAACTTTATTTGAGCAAATACTGCAACCCAGGCTCATTATGGATATGTACACCAGTATACATTTCTGTCGAACACTAAATGCGTACCAGGAGGTACATTTTTGGCAGTTTTGTTTTTGTGAATCTACCAGAGGTCGCTGTGTACACATTTTCAGATCTCAAATTTCTTTAGCGAGTGCCATTCACGTCTGCTGTTCTCACGTAAATCGACCAGTGGCCGCTGTTAACTGACTGACTGACCAACCAATACCACAACTCACCCCTGCCTTAAATCCAACCAACAGTTCTTTGAAAAACAATCCAGAAAAAGAAAACCTCTCGCCTGTTTTTTTACCACTTTTCAGGTTTTACCACATTCTTACCCTGTTATATACTTGTTTATTATTATTTTTTGCCTTTTGTTTTACCTGCTTTCTTAAACCGTTTTTCGCCGGACTCGACCCCGGTCATCATAGTCAACTCCACTTTGCATCTCAAGTCCGCCGATGTACGTGGCGAGCCACTGGGCAAGCTGGTAACAGTGGAAAAGCTGTCCACATGGAGGTAAGCAGTCGAGCAAAAAGAAACAGAAGCCATCAGCGGCGTCATATCACCTCGTGTTGTTCGTATGAACGACGAAATGCAGCCATACATAGCTCTGGCTACATAATTCATGCTCTCCAGAAATATATACGAGTGTACATTTTCACAATGAGCCTGTGTTGAAATAATAAGTGAATTTACATTTTTGGGTGAACTATCTCTTTAATGCATAGTATAGTTGTTTTAATGTGCAACACATATTGCATACTAAAGAAAATATATTAAAGTAAAACACAATATGCTATTAAACTCTATTACCCCAGAGATGAATCATAATCATAACGCAGTTGCTGTTACATTATAAAATCAATAATCCACTTAAAGCGATCTACGCAGCACAGTGAAACTGTTTACACACCGCCACCATTCGGGCTCATTATAGTTACAGTCTCCATGTGGATGGAGAACATTTGCTCATTAACGTCCACAGAAACAGGTGGTGCTGATTAAGATCTGCACACTTTCTCTCGGTGACGCAGAGCTGATCACTCACCGCAATTAACACACGCTTTACTGCACAAAAACACCAACTTTACACTGGAAGAGCCATTTAACCTCAGTCTGCCCTCGCCAAATCACTCGCATTACTCAAGCATGAGGAGTTATTTCTGTTTAAAAAAAACACATAACTCAGTCTGCATGCTGCTGCTGAATATACAGCAGGTGAAATGTGAAAATATACCAGACGACCTTCAAGATGAAGACTTGTTTTTTTTTTTTTTTTTTTTTAAATGTGTGCAGGAATATAGACTCAAGCCTGAAATTATACCCTTTGCAAATTTTGACTTAAAGGGTCACGAAACACCAGAGCACATGTTTTGAGCTGTTGACAGTCATATATGTGTCTAAAGCTGCGTTCACACCAGACGCGGAACGCGCGGCAAAATCGCGCTATTCGCGAGTAAATAGACGCGTGAACATTTGAGTTTACTCGCTTCATTCACGCGTCAGACTCCGCTTCATTCGCGCGTCAGACTCCGCTTCATTCGCGCGTCAAATTCACTTCAGAACAGACGCGGATTCGCGTCATGGGCAGGGCTTCTGTCTGCTCGTTGAATGTAGCTTCGTTGCTAAATGGCTAACATGGATTTTATTGATAAAATACCTGTGTTTATGTGCTTTATGAAGGCTGTAAAACAGCGTCGATACGTTTGGAGCAGTGTCTGAGTCCACTAGATACTTTCAGAGGTGCACCCAGCGCTGTGGGCTCATAAACTCCTCCAGAAACTTAACCTGGATGACTGGGGCTTCCAGCGGTGCTTCTGACTGAGCCAAGCCCAGTTTGATGAACTGTTGTCGGTGTCGGCTAGAGGATTTCCCCCGGACACCAACAACAGGTGCTACGTCACAATCATGCTGCCACAAGAGCAAGCTCCTGATTGGTTAACGCGGCGCGAATGTCCGCAGAAGTTCAGATATTTGAACTCGAGCGATTTGCGCGTTAAGCGCGTCAAACGCTCAATTCGCGCGTATCGCGCCATTCGCGTCATTCGCGCCGCGTCATTCGCGCAATTCGCGTCATTCGCGCCACGCCATTCGCGCCGCAGGATGCCTATTCGCGCGTTTGCATTGACTTAACATGTAAATCACTCGCGCTTGATGCTTCTTCCGCGTCTGGTGTGAACGCAGCATAACGCTGCTATAAACACTATTAGGACACATATATTTCACTACAAAGTGAAAATTGGTTGTTTTTGCTTTATTTTGAGCAAATTCGTTCTTCCGGTTTGAAACGAATTTTTGAAGCTGCGTCACGGTCATGAGATACTTGCGTGTAAATCCAGCGTGGAGAGTGGCTGTCTGTACCTGCGAGTACATTGTGACGTCTTTGAGGGTGCGGCATTAATTCATGAGAAAGACTTTGTTCAAACCAATCAGCGTGCTCTGTTGTGTATGAGGTGCAACTTCATTAATATGCACGATAGCTTCGAAGACTGCAGAGAGGCTACAGAGAGACTTCGGAGAGGTTTTACCTGTTACAGTGTTCAGACGGCAGAGAGACGCCACGTTGTGTTGCCAAAACAAGTGAAAGAACTAGAATTTGGAGACACGGGTCATCAGTGTTGCATTTATTAGTGTGCTGTGTTTATTAATGTGCTGCAACGAAGGTTTTGTTTTCATTTTCCCGCTGTGAGAGCGCTGCTGAACTCATATGTGGATTACAGTACACGCAACAGAAATGAGTTTGTAAGGAACATTTTTTACCCGAGAGCTTTTCGCATTTGGAAATGGTGAAATCCGGATTTGCCGCTCGTCTCCTTTTAAAAAAAGACACAGTTCCAGTTTGTATTGATTGTCATGTCTCTACAGATTTGGTAAGTGTGTGTGTGATCAGTGCCCTTTGTTTGTTCATTCAGATGGCAAAGTTAGTTTGTATTGTCAGCAATGCTCTTTCAGTTTTTAAAGACATACCATAGTCAAAATGATTTAGTTACTAAGTTTACAGTATGTTAATATCACTGCAATATTATAGTACAATATTATAGACTGAAAGATCCGCTGTAAATGCTGCTCTCCGAGTGTAAACATGTAAACACAGCAATCAAATATTGACCGTCGTGTAGAATTTTCGCCGCATTTTGTGACAGGATAGTCTATACACACACTGCTTTCTGACGCTACCTACCGAGAGGATAAGTTACCGAGAAATGCGGAGGATTTTTTTTCTCCCATTCGCCGTGCGGTATCAAACACTCCATTAAAACTCCACTCTCCAGCAGTTCCTCTCTTTCAATATCTCGTTTGTCACGGGGGACATGCAGGAAATGTTTCTGAATAAAAAGTGAAAGTGCCAAACTGCAGTTAAAGTCGACAAATTAATAATTTGGCAAGTAATTCGATTACTGATGTCCATGTAAACACAGTCACTGTCTTTCTCCCCTGCGTCTGTGTGTTTGTTTTGCCTCGCACGTGCCAAAATGGAAACTCCAATATTTGCAAATCTTTCCCTCTTTCTCTCCCCCAACACTCCCACCTAATCAGAGCTGGACACGCCCACTTTCCTGACTTTTTTCAAACTAAAGGTGAAAACATCCTGCTGAGACAGGGGGGTTTCATGGCCCTTTAAAGTTAAAGTTTTTTCATGCATCAATATGATTATAATAGTCACTTTTGAATAGATTGCCACTAGCTAAAAAAGCATTTTTATTTTTTGGTTTGGTTGTTTGTTGAACGCAAGGCGCACCACACTGCCTTTTTTGTTGACAGGAAAAAAAGAAGTGCGGTTTGCTTTTTTATTCCTAGACAACAACTGACTCAGCTGTTGATATTGCTATAACCACTGTTGGGGGTAACGCGTTATAAGTAATGTGCGTTACGTAATAACATGACTTTTCCAAAGTAACGAGTAATAAAACGCATTACTTTTAGAATAAGTAATATTATTTAAGTTACTTTTTATCTTGCTTAATTGGCTTTTACAAAATATATTGCGAAATAAAAATGACCTTAGTCAGGTTGAATTACACTCATTGCGAGAGCATGCTGGGAACAGACAGTCGACTCGCACTCATCATCATCATCATCATCATCAGGTCTAAGGCCCAATCCCTATTCTATTTTTGTACCCTTTCCCCTTGTCCCTTAAAACCGAGTGTGAAGGGCTTCAAAATTGACCCCATAAGAATTGGGACAGCACTACAGCACCTGCACACGTCATCATATGTTATTGCGATCTCTTGCTTCATATGAGATCAGGCGATGGCGACTGCTGTAGTTATTCCTGTTGCGTTATTTTTTGGTGTTTATCTTCAGGAAATCACTGAAGGTATATATTATGTTATCATGACGATATAATGTGGCAATAAGATTGTAACTGTACTGTGCATTAAAGCAGACACCGTAAAAAGCTCATTCACAGTCACTAGACATTACTGACAGAGTACTCGAGTGTCATCGAGTGTCAGAATGTTGTGGGACTGCTGTACAGGAGTTATTATTAGGGATTATAGATCGCGATGGCGGTAAAACACGAACGCGGTTATGAATATATTAAAACATGTGTTTGTTTGTTGTAAAAATTCATAATAATGAAAAAAATACTAATTTGTGGATCTCCTGACTTCCGGGTGCAGCTGTGGCTGGTGTATTCTGGAAAATTTTCGTACCCCTTGGTTTCGAGTGTGGTCCTGAGAAATCTTCATTCGAAAGGGTATCTACCCCTTGCCCTTAGCCCTACGCCTTCAAGCTAAAAAGAATTGGGACAGCCCCACCCCTTCACGGGAACGCGCAAAATGAGGGGTAAGGGGAAGGACTAAGAGGTAGAATTGGGATTGGGCCTAATTTTAATTCACAGCAGATGAGTCAGTGTACTGTACTACTAACTGAATCTACTAACTTCGCTGAGGTCCAGCTTCCTGCGCCTAGACTGCATCTCTGCACAAGACGTTTGGCCATAGGAGAAATGGTCGTGCCCAACTGAGCCAGGTTTCTCTCGAGGTTTTTTAAAATCTTCACTTTCCCCAATTGGTGAAGTTTTTTCCTCGCCGCTGTCGCCACTGGCTTGCATGGTTTGGGATCTGTAGAGCTGCGCATCGATGGATTTGCTCTGCAGTGTTTGGACTCTCAGTAGTGATTATTAACCCACACTGAACTGAGCTAAACTGAACTGAACTTAATCTCTGAAAACTGAACTGACACTGTTTCAATTCGCTATAATCTTCTATGTGAAGCTGCTTTGACACAATCTACATTGTATAAGCGCTATACAAATAAAGATGAATTGAATTGAATTGAATAACTGACTAACTGTTCTAACTGATATGGGTTTATTTTGAGTCAGAGGGTATCCAGTATGTAAGAACTGAAGACGCAAACCGTTTCACGATAACTTCGTTCAATTTAAGAACTGGTTCGACCGGTTCATTTAGAAGATTTGGTTAAAACGAATGATTCATTTGCGAATCGCCCGTCGTCACTACAGTCAGCAACAGAAACAATGGCAGGCCGGAGACTTTTTTGCAATGGATTCTAGTTATTTTGAACTCATCGAAGAAAAGAAGTGGATTGCCGTTAAGTGTAGATTATGTGTAACTAAAACTCTTGACAACTGCAAGACACACACAAAAAAAAAAAAATGCAAAGTACACCTGCACCCCACCTCCAGCTATGATTGACATCAGTTCACTTTCTTCAGGTAAATCACTTAATTCGACTAAACTTTAAAAAATGGTTATTGCTTTTATTGTTGAGGAGGTGCAGCAACAGTCTAACGTTACTGTTAATTTGTGAATTGCGAGGTCCCGGAACAAATCGGGGTAACGGATCCGGCATGTTACCAGAGGATGGAACGGTGTCGTGCACGAAAGTGAAGAGCGGGGGTGGGGGTTGTCACACGGACGAACATGAAGAGGGTTGGGGAGTCGCGGAAGAAAGTGGTGAAAGTGAACAGCAGCCGTGGGGAAGGGGGATCGGTAAAATGAGGTGCCAGATCAGATTTCAGAGGTGCCAGATCCGGATCCGGCGTGTTCCGGCACAAATTAAGCCCTGTGTAGAAACGACGTTTTATAATATAGTAAGATTTTTTCTCTATTGGGAAACGATATACACTTTTGTTAAGGCCACGTGAAGAAATTTATTCAATGTATAAATGTTTTTATTGTCTTACTGTTCATTTTGTTATTAAATAATTTAAAGTTTTAAAATCTTTTTGCCTTAATAAATGATTTCATGTTAATACTCTTAGACTTTATTGCAATCTTTATCTCAGTGGACAGTGATTTTACTTAACTAATCACACAAAACATTCAAAAGTAGCAAACACGTTACATGCTTTCATTAATCTGTATATACAGCATGTGTAGCTCTGGGCTCAGAAAGTTTTCAATAATTAATTTTATCCTACATTTTTTAAAGGAAAATGAAGGTGTAGGTTATATACAGTTGAAGTCAGAATTATTAGCCCCCCTGTTTATTTTTTCCCCCAATTTCTGATTAACGAGAGAAGATTTCTTCAACACATTTCTAAACATAATAGTTTTAATAATTCATCTCTAATAACTGATTTATTTTATTTTTGCCATGATGACAGTAAATAATATTTGACTAGATATTTTTCAAGACACTTTTATACAGCTTAAAGTGACATTTAAAGGCTTAACTAGGTTAATTAGGTTAACTAGGCAGGTTAGGGTAATTAGGCAAGTTATTGTATAGTGATGGTTTGTTCTGTAGACTATCGAAAAAAAATATAGCTTAAAGGGGTTAATAATAATGACCTTAAAATGGATTCTTAAAAATTAATAACTGCTTTTATTCTAGCCGAAATAAAACAAATAAGACTTTCTCCAGAAGAAAAAATATTATCAGACATACTGTTAAAACGTCCATGCTCTGTTAAACATCATTTCGGAAATATTTAAAAAAGAAAAAAAAAATCAAAGGGGGGCTAATAATTCTGACTTCAACTGTAGGTGCTGTTAAATGCAGAGCTTCTCTTTAAAAAAGTTCTGCAAGAGATCAAACCTCAGCCAGGTAAGGAAACGTAATGCAAAAGTAACTCAAAAGTAATGTAACGCATTATTTTCCATAAAAAGTAACTAAGTAATGCAATTAGTTACTTTTTTAGGAGAGTAACTCAATATTGTAATGCACTACTTTCTAAAGTAACTTTCCCTAACACTGGTTATAACGGTCATATTTATTAATATTGTGATATTCACAATTTGTGAAGTCATACAGCTCTGGACAACTCAAAACCGCGACCACAAGTCTCTCCTTGATCGATCTTTAAAATCATCCATAATCGTCATGAAAACACAAACACTGCTGTCACCTTAATGGAAACCCTGCCTCTGCTTTCAATTAACTGGAGAATGAAAAAGACGCGACTGACGTACCGTACTTTTACAGCTCAGAGTTGACATTTGTTCAACTGCGCACACACAGCACGCAGCGCCAAAAATGCAAGGCGCGCATGGCTCATAAGCAGCACACAAAACGCACGTGGCTGTTAGTAAACCATACAAAAAAGGCACCTCTCAAAGGGGCGTTTGGTGTGATCGGCCCCTAATTGCATAAAGAGCCAGGCACAGATGCACTTATGTTATGTCTAGGTCCACTCTGCTATTTTAAAGGCAGAAAAACAGCTGCCGCACCCAGCGCATGATCAAAAAGTGTTGTGCTTATTCTCTTAATGATTTATCTCTGTATTTTGGGCATAATTAAAGAAAATTAGAGTGCCATTGGCTCTATGCACAGCTAGTGTTTTTTGGGGGAAAGCTTAATGTGACTATTTTCAATATCATAAGGTTCCTTTTACAGTATTAACATTGTAATGTAATTACAATACATTCAGTAACATAGACTTCAGCATTCATTTAGCTGTTCAAGCATAAAACGAGATAAAAGACTGTGTAACTGCTAGCACCGTCAGGATGAGGAGGCGAGTGTAGAAACCCAGAAAATACTGGAGTAAAAAAAAACTCATATTTTAAAGACATGGCAGGGGACAATGTAATTTAATGCAGTGCTTCTTGTCCAGTCTGACCCATTTTATATCGTATATCTATCATGCAGTGGAGGTCACTGATTTTTAAAGAAATCAGAGCCTAAAAGTGTCCATTTTATAATGGAAAAACAGTTCTCCGAAAGCGCTGAGGCTGGCTGAAATTAAAAGTACGTGTGCATATAGCCCATTCCCTTTAAGAGAGACCTGTGGTCACACAATGGCGGATTCACTATTTACATGGTGGACTTTGTAGGCAGAAAAACTGAAACTGATCTAGGGACCATCCTCAGAATGAGCCAGATTCCACTAAAGCCTTAATCCTTAAATTTTTCAGATTTAAAAATATTGATGTGCTCCTGTGCATCCCAGTGTATGCAATAAGCAACGTGTACGTGCCTTTTAGAGCTGCCTATCACTAACATGCTCTTTATTTATTTATTTTTTAAAGAATAAAAACCCGCATCACTGACCTTTTTATTTAGTCAATGACTACTTCAATTGCTTCAAAACAGCAACAATGCGCATTAACACACGTCCTTACCCTTGAAGTGGGAACTGTAATTCCAGGATGTAAACTCGAAATTGGGAGATATACATGGGAAATTTGGAAACAAATGTATGGATGTTTGAATATCATTCATTTTCTTTCGGCTTAAGGCTGGTTTATACTTCTGCGTCAAGTGATCAGCGTAACCCACGGCGCAAGCCTCGCTCATAGCCGTGCATTTATACTTCTGCGCGCTGTTTCTGTTTCTCTGCAATACACTTCCGAAACGCTAGCTGGCAGTAGGTGTTTATGTTCTTCTGTGTCGAGTTTCTTCGCTGGTGTTTTGTGTTTCCTGAACACTTCCTTAATGTACAAGTGGCTCAAATTCGCTCATTTCCGGGAACCGGCGGCCGTGAAACAACTTTAATTATGAGGTAAGCACAAAACAACAGTCTCCATCCGGAGCTCCTTCACGGGACTCCACACTTGTAAACACTCGCTGCATCGGGCGCGCGGCTCTCACCTCCCCCCACACTCGTCAGCGATACCAAGCCGACCAATCACAGAGCTTGCGCTACGCGTACGCGTTACATTTTTTGAGAGGTGCGCGTCAACGTTGCCGACGGTTATGGCTAGGGGCTATGCGTCCACGCGTAGGCTGCGTCGTAGCATACGCGTGCGCTTGACGCAGAACTATTAATCGGCCTTTAGTCCCTTATTTATCAGGGGTCACCACAGTGGAATGCATTGCCAACTATTCCAGCATATGTTTTACACAGCGGATGCCCTTCCAGCTGCAACCCAGTACTGGAAAACACCCATACACAATCATACACACACACTCATACACTACGGCCAATTTAGCTTATTCATTTCACCTATATCGCATGTGCTTGGACTGTGGGGGAAACCGGAGGAAACCCACACCAACACAGGAAGAACAGGCAAATTCCACACAGAAATGCCAACTGACCCAGCCGGGACTCAAACAAGTGACCTTCTTGCTGTGAGGCGATCGTGCTAACCACTGAGCCACCATGTCACTGAATATTATTATTATTATTGTTGCAAGATGGCACCATACAGTCAAGAACTGTGGAGTGAGAGATAAGACAAATATATGAATTATTATTGAGCCTGTGTTAATAGTTTCATCGGTTATTATCAGGAATAAAACACCTTGGAATGTTGTGATCGACCAATCAGAATCAAGAA
>LR812529.1:51842227-51874727 GCA_903798195.1 Danio kyathit | reverse complement strand
TTTAGCATGGTTTTAGTCGCGATATGTATAAGTGTTATATGTTCTCATGGCTTACCTGGACTCTGCTTTTCCCAACGATCACCAACCCTCATTACAAAATGGAGGAATAATCCATGAGCTGTGTATTGATAGTTCCTGTGGAGCTCTGTTAAAGTCTCATACATCAGTAGTCTTTTCTGATCCTTCCTTTTTTGCAAAAATAAACCTCAACCACTGACTCTTCACAGCTTCATCTTTGGGTAGAGAATATAACACGAACTTTCCCTCAAACTTCCAATAATATCCAGCTGAGCACAGCGTCTTCATGACTCATGACTTCAGGATCTGTTTATCTTCCTCTCTTAGCTGCTGTGTTAGTGGGCGGGACCGCAGGTTTAAATTCATGGGTCTGCGTGCGCAACCATTATGTTTCGTGTCTACGTCACACCGAAACGGCTAAAGAATCGTTATCAAGACGATTCGTTTAAACCACTATGAGTCGACTCTTTTATAGATGAATCAATAGTTTTAAAAACTGTCCACTTTCAGATTTAAGCTTTAGCTGGATATTTCACTTCACTTAGAGCTGTGTTACACACTACATAGAAGGTAATTTTCAAAAACCCATAATAGGGGCTCTTTAAATCAAATCAAATAATCTGCTAATGGGGTAAACTAAATAACCTTATGTCAGACAAAAACCAAGATTATTTAGCTTACCCCATTGGCAGATTATTTTGCTAGTTTTAAGGAAAAACTTCATTTTGGTGAGGGAAATAAGTATTGAACACGTCACCATTTTTCTCAGAAAGCATCTTTCTAAAGGTGCTGTTTACTTGAAATTTTCCCCAGATGTTGAAAACAACCAAAGAATCCATATATGCAAAGAAAACAAATCTAATTAGATTACAAATGAAGTTCTGCATAATAAAATGAAATGACACAGAGAAAAGATGTTGAACACATGAAGAAAAGGAGGTGTATTTGGGCGGTGAAAGCCCAGACAGCAGCTGAAATCTTTCAGTAGTTCTTCATCAACCCTCTGCCCTTCCTAAATATCAGCTGCTTCAGTCTAACATCTACATTTGTGGAGGATGAAACCAGGGTGGACATTTCAGCAAGACAATGATCCAAAACACAGCCATGGAAACTCTCAGATGCTTTCAGAGAAAGAAAATCAAGCTGTAGAATGGCCCAGCCAACCACCTGATCCCAATCCAATAGGAAATACAAAATAAAGCTCAGCTTTGATAGACGAGACCCACGGAAGCATCAAGATTTTGACACTGTGAGAAACTCACACCTGAGTAATACATGTGACTTCATTCTCCATATGAGAGACGGCTTTAAGCTGCCATCATTAAAGAAGCCTTTTATATAATGTATTAAATAGTTCAGCACTTTCTCCTTCCGTCATTCCATTACACACAACTCATTTTTCAGATTTGTTTTGATGTTTGTTTTGTTTAAGTTTTTACCGAAATCTGCTTCAATTCCATGTCAACAGCTCCTTTAGGAATATTATTCCCAGGAAAAAGCAAGAAAAATGTGTTCAATACTTATTTTCCCCGCTGTAGCTAAAGCTATCATGTTTCAACTTTATTTTTTTAATTACAAGCCGTTTTAAGTCAGTTTAATATGATGTAAATTAAAATGACCTATATGGCCTGTTTACAACTGGCCACTTCATACATTTTCATACATTCATAAGTGAGTAAATCACAATTTTTGGTAAACTTTCCCTTTAAGTTGAATCAATTCACCCAAAAATGAAAGTTCCATGTTAATTTACTCCCCAACATGTCATCCAAGATGTAGGTGCCTATCTTGATTCAGTAGAAGATTTTTATATATTGATATTTTTACAGTAGTCAGCATTGAATCTGCTGAAATATTGTTGCATGACAGCAGTGCATGTCTCTCATGTCTATAATCCTATCTACTAATCTGTAAACATGCTTCTGGTGATCAAAGCATTTCTGCATGATGTTATCCGCACTTTTGCTCTTAAAGCTTTCTTCTAATCCTCTGTTTGACTAGAAATGTTTGTCATGTTCCAGAAACACGAATGCACAATCATGAATTGAAATCAGTGATTCACGCAAACTGTGTCTGAGAGAGGATTCATGACTCACAGTTCATTTAATTGTTTAAAATGTCAACGATTTCATGTTTAAATCATTCGAATATGAATTTATTTCACTTTGTTAAATTTAAAAGATTCATCTTCAGTCTTATATGCAATTCTGAGCAAAAAGTCTGAACACTTTTATTCTAATTTGTAGTAATATTTCACAATTTATTTTATTTTTATAACAAATTAATGCAACTTTAGTATGCATAAGATTCAAGAACATCATTTAAATCTTAAATTATAATCTTATTGACCTTTTTCTACAGCCATGTTTACATGTTATTAGTTATTATGCATGCTTGTTTGACTTTTTCATGAACTGTTTTCTGAATGTGCATGATTTAAATGTTTATTCAGCTCGGTCGTGACAGTTTAATAGTTACAGCTCTGGTATTTTGGTCTTGAGGTTGTGAAAAAATGATTTCCTGAAAGATCAGTGGTAAGTTCTTTCAGCTGAAATGGTAAGAAGAAGCAGAGGAATGTGTTTAAGCAGATCCGCCACACCACAATAAACAGCACACATTGTTCACACATGCTAAGATCACTCATCTGTCACATTTGAGAATTACAGCAGCACCTTTAAGCCAGATTTCTCGTCTTTTTGTGTTTACCTGTTAATAGAGAGCGCAACAAATAAACTACATCCTCCACATACAGGTAAATACACTGACTGCTTCACTATAACATGTTAATGGTGCAGTTGTGTGTATGTACAGTTGAAGTCAGAATTATTAGCCCCCCTTTGAATTTTTTTTTCTTTTTTAAATATTTCCCAAATGATGTTTAACAGAGCAGGGAAATTTTCACAGTATGTCTGATAATATTTTTTCTTCTGGAGAAAGTCTTATTTGTTTTATTTAGGCTAGAATAAAAGCAGTTTTTAATTTTTTAAAAACCATTTTAAGGTCAAAATTATTAGCCACTTTAAGCTATATATTTTTCTGATAGTCTACAGAACAAACCATCATTATACAATAACTTGCCTAATTACCCTAACCTGCCTAGCTAACCTAATTAACCTAGTTAAGCCTTTAAATGTCACTTTAAGCTGTATAGAAGTGTCTTGAAAAATATCTAGTCAAATATTATTTACTGTCATCATGGCAAAGATAAAATAAATCAGTTATTAGAGATGAGTTATTAAAACTATTATGATTAGAAATGTGTTGAACAAATCTGCTCTCTGTTAAACAGAAAACGGGGAAAAAAATAAACAAACAGGAGGGCTAATAATTCTGATTTGAACTGTATATACCATATAATTCATCAGTTCATTTCCCTTTGGCTTAGTTCCTTATTTATCAGGGGTCGTCACAGCGGAATGAACCGCCAACTATTCCAGCATTTGTTTTATGTAGCAGATGTTCTTCCAGCCACAACCCAGTACTGGGAAACACACTCTTGCATTCACACACACTCATACACTACAGCCAATTTAGTTCATCAATTCCCCCAATAGCGCATCTGTTTGGACTGTGGGGGAAACCGGAGCACCTGGAGGAAACTTATGCCAACACGGGGAGAACATGCAAACTCCACACAGAAATGCCAACTGGCTCAGCAGGGACTCGAACCAGCAACCTTCTTGATATACAGTTGAAGTCAGAATTACTAGCCACCCTAAATTATTAGACCCCCTGTTTATTTTTTTCCCCAATTTCTGTTTAACAGAGAGAAGGTTTTTTCTAATCATAATAGTTTTAATAACTCATTTCTAATAACTGATTTATTTTATCTTTGCCATGATGACAGTAAATAATATTTGATTAGATATTTTTCAAGACACTTCTATACAGCTTAAAGTGACATTTAAAGGCTTAACTAGGTTAATTAGGTTAACTAGGCAGGTTAGGGGAATTAGTCAAGTTATTGTATAATGATGGTTTGTTCTGTAGACTATCGAGAAAAAAATATTGCTTAAGGGGATAATAATATTGACCTTAAAATGGTTTTTAAAAAATTAAAAACTGCTTTTATTCTAGCCGAAATTAAAACAAATTAAACTTTCTCCAGAAGAAAAAATATTATCAGACATACTGTGAAAATTTCCTTGCTCTGTTAAACATCATTTAGGAAATATTTTAAAAAGATCAAAAATCAAAGGGGGGGCTAATAATTCTGACTTCAACTGTGTGTTATAAAATGATATCTGTACCATATATGTTTTTTGCCCAATAAATGGTTAAAACACATTTTTGATTGCCTGTTGATTTAGGGGGGCCCTAGAAAATCTTGAAAGCCAGACACAAATCACATCTGAACAGCCATGAAGGATGAAAGCAGAAGTTACAAAGCAACTTTTTAACCTCTGCAAAAATGCACAGCCTACTTTTTGGAAATCTCCAGAATTTCAGCAGCTAAATTGACATCTGTGTGAACATCAGGCGTCAGGCATCAATGAGTTTCTGCTGATCTTTCCTCGATCTGTACTGTTTGAAGTCAAACCTTCATCTACTGTCTGAGATTCATTTCAAACTGACACGCAAACAAACCACGGAGCATCCAGTTCATAAACAACACACAGAAAGTGAAAACAATTAGGATTTCCATGGTTGAACAACATTTGCGTGTTTGAACATGCTAAAAAATCTTAATAATGCACACACACACACACACACACACACGCACTGATAAAACTTTCAAATGCAGCATTATGATGCACTCACTGAACTCTCCCACATAGAAATGTGATATTTCGCACTATATATTTACATATGATATATATGGTGATGCAGTGATGCAGTAGGTAGTGCTGTCGCCTCACAGCAAGAAGGTCGCTGGTTTGAGCCTCGGCTGGGTCAGTTGGCGTTTCTGTGTGGAGTTTGCATGTTCTCCCTGCGTTCGCGTGGGTTTCCTCCGGGTGCTCCGGTTTCCCACACAGTCCAAAGACATGCGGTACAGGTGAACTGGGTAGGCTAAATTGTCCGTAGTGCATCAGTGTGAATGAGTGTGTGTGGGTGTTTGCCAGAGATGGGTTGCTGCTGGAAGGGCATCCGCTGCGTAAAACATGTGCTGGATAAGTTGGCAGTTCATTCCGCTGTGGCAACCCCTGATTAATAAAGAGACTAAGCCGAAAAGAAAATGAATGAATGAATATATATATATATATAGTTCATATTTGGATTTCACATATATTAAATATGTCATAAATGCACCATTTATTTTGAAATATTGAAAAAATTACCACTTGCATATATATTTTTTTAACCATTGAAATAAAAAAGAAAATTTCAAATATATTAGCTATAAATTTATATATGTCCACATACACCAACCGGCCATTTTATTAGGTACACCTTAGTACTGGGTTGGACCCCCTTTTGCCTTCAGAACTGCCTTAATCCTTCATGGCAGAGATTCAACAAGGTACTGGAAATATTCCTCAGAGATTTTGCTCCATATTGACATGATAGCATCACACAGTTGCTGCAGATTTGTCGGCTGCACATCCATGATGCCAATCTCCCGTTCCACCACATCCCAAAGGTGCTCTATTGGATTGAGCTCTGGTGACTGTGGAGGCCATTTGAGTACAGTGAACTCATTGTCATGTTCAAGAAACCAGTCTGAGATTATCCTTGCTTTATGACATGGTGTGTTATCCTGCTGGAAGTAGCCATCAGAAGATAGGTACACTGTGGTCATAAAGGGATGGACATGGTCAGCAACAATACTCAGGTAGTCTGTGGCGTTGACACGATGCTCAATTACAGTTTTTCTCCATTGGTTTGGCTCATTTCTTGAAACAGAAATTACATTCTCAAAACAACATGGACAAACCTCCAAACCACTTGGCAATTGTTCACAACAGAATTGAATTTCTCATTCATTTCATCAAATTGCAAATGTCTAAGTATATCTTTGCAAATGATTAAGTACAGGTAGCCTACATTTAGCACAATTTCCAAGTGAATAGATCTCGTTGATCTAAACTGATTGTTAATTCTCAGTCTAATGGTCGTTCCCTTCAAAATGTGTCAGCGTCATTTCATTGTATAAGTCATCACATGCACAATAGTCTGTTCAATTGTCAAAATTAGTCAAGAACATAATATCATGAATACCATACAGTAGGTGAATCCTTGGAACATTTGATTACAATTTATTACAGCAATTGACAGTCAGGTAAAACTAGAACTTGACTAATAAAGGAGGAGTTTCACACATGTAATGTATGTAATGTAATGTGTATTTATATAGCGCATTTATTGTGTATGGCCATACACCCAAAACGCTTTACAATCATGAGGGGGGTCTCTCCACACCACCACCAGTGTGCAGCATCCACTTGGATGATGCGACGGCAGCCACAGGACAACGGCGCCAGTGCTTCACCACACACCAGCTATTGGTGGAGTGAAGAGACAGTGATAGAGCCAATTCGGTGGATGGGGATGATTAGGAGGCCATGATGGGTAAGTGCCGATTGAGGGACTTTGGCCAGGACACTGGGGTTACACCCCTACTCTTTACGAGAAGTGCCATGGGATTTTTTAATGAGCACAGAGAGTCAGGACCTCGGTTTAACGTCTCATTCGAAAGACGGCGCCCACTGACAGTGTAGTGTCCCCTTCACTTTTACTGGGGCATTAGGACTCACACTGACCACAGGTTGAGCGCCCCCTGCTGGCCTCTCTAACACCACTTCATTGGTCATCTCAGATGACCAATCAAACAGTATGTTTAGTTACCTGACAGGTGCTGCCCATGACTGTGAATGCTGCCTAACATGTATGTAAAGAGCTTGACCATGCAGGACCAGCACTATTTCTGAACATGTTGGCACCTGGCCAAGTAAATGAACAAGGGCAGCTGCCTGCACAAGGAAGAGGAGGACGAGAAAGAGTAAGGGTGCATGGTGGTGGAATAGGTGGAAGAGGCCGTGGTGCATGAAGACACTTTGCTGTCCCGGATGAAATTCAGGCCATAGTTATAGACGATGTCATGAACCATGGCCTCACATGGGCGGAGGCAGGTCGCCGAGTGAAGCCTAAATGTGCCTCGCTCTACAGTCTCCTCCATCATCCAAAACTTTCGCAGGGAAAGTTATAGCACTCTAGTTTTTTGTTTGTGTGTTTATATTACAGTTTATTATGCTGTATACAGTTTCTTTTTGCTCTGATATAAGGAAGTTACATTGTGTGTGGTTGATCCTTACAATAAAAATAGGAGTTACCATTTCCTTGGCAGTATGAGTGCAATGTGTGATGTCAAACCTTGGAGGCTACTCTTACCCTAAAATCCTATTTCTTTTTTTTTTTTTTTAATACACAATTGTATTCTGTTAGCTAGACAAAAACAGTACAGTAACCATTGTCAATGAAGGACTGGGCTAAGACTGTAAGGTGGACATGAGTGATATTTTAGTGGTCCTTTGCCATAGTGACAAAACATCTAAACATTTTGACTTGCAGTGCTTACACAATGCCAAAAGGATGAAGCATTTTGGGGGCACTGACTGTTTAAATGAGAAGGAAATTTAGTTTTGACACATGAGTGAACTGTTTTGGGAAAGGTATGAGCTGTTGCAGGTGAACCATGGTGTTGTGCCGAACCATCCACATTATTTTGGCAAAAACACCAAGAGTGTTGAGAATGTCCGGTCTGTTTCAAGAAATGAGCCAAAGCAATTGAGAAGGATATTTGCCATTTTTGTGGCACTGACTTTTTATATGGGAAAGGAATTTAGTTTTGATGCATGAGTGAACTGTTTTTGGAGAGATATGAGCTTTTGCAAGTGAACTATAGTGTTGTGCTAAACTGTAACACTGTTTTGCCAAATGATCTTAGAATTTTGAGAATGTAATTTCTGTTTCAAGAAATGAGCCAAACCAATGGAGAAAAACTGTAATACTAATGAACCCAAAGTGTGCCAAGAAAATATCCCTCACACCATTACACCACCACCACCAGCCTGAACTCTGGAACTGTGGCTCACTGGATATTTTCTCTTTTTCAGATCATTCTCTGTAAACCCTAGAGATGGTTGTGCGTGAAAATCCCAGTAGATCAGCAGTTTCTGAAATACTCAGACCAGCCCGTCTGGCACCAATAACCATGCCACGTTCAAAGTCACTTACAGTAAATCCCCTTTCTTCCCCATTCTGTTGCTCGCTTTGAACTGCAGCAGATTGTCTTGACCATGTCTACATGCCTAAATGCATTGAGTTGCTGCCATGTGATTGGCTGATTAGAAATTTGTGTCAAGCAGTTGGACAGGTGTACCTAATAAAGTGGCCGGTGAGTATATAGATATAAAAATAGACATTTTTGCAAAATTCTGAAATATATGGTGCATATATGACATATTTTATAGATGTGAAATCCACATATGAACTTGTATGTCTTATATGGCAATATATGCAAATGACATATTACATTTCTACATGGGTTCATAAACTTCCCACAATACTAATAGCATTGGCTAACATTAAACAGTTACAACAGCAGCTTCCTCATTGGCAGGATTCATATGAAGAACAACTATTTTTCCTTTGAAATGAAGACTAATAAAGCTGAAGTATGAAGCACGGTGTTCTGACATCTGATATCAGTAATCTCATTCCTCTTCTTGAAAGTGTCATGCATGATCACGCACACACACACATGCACCCAAATGACCCATTTAACATGTAGAATTGTGGTTTAGTTGAATGGTTAACGGCACAATATGTATAATTTTTTCATTAAATAAAACAGAACAGTGTTATATATTTTGTTGACCAATGTATTAAATAAAAAAAATGTAAAGAATGTTAAAATCCAGAAAAAAAAACTAGTGAGACCGAGTGTGTATGTTCATGTAAATGATGACACACACTCTTGATTTCCAGTTTGGTTTACTAAAAAAACAGAGTAATTGCTTCAGTGTTTCTCTCCTTTCAAAACTGACAAACTGACAGCTGGAGGGGCGTGGTTAAATATGTTAGCCACGCCCAATACCTCAGACAGACCTTATCTGAGAATTTAACTGAAAACAAACAGGAAGTGCATTTTCAGATTTTAATTGAAGATTACAAGGGCAGACTTATTTTGTTCTTAATGACATGCACAGATGAATTGTTCACCACAAAACTAGCAATGTGAGCTCACAAAATCAATAAGGTTAGTTTTCATTTCATTTGTACTTTAAGGGCCCTATGATACACCCGGCTAGGCATGGGCCGGTATAAAATCCTGACGGTATGATAACCTTGGATAAAAATATCATGGTATCATGGTATTGTGATTACTGCTCTAAAATATATTCTTTTTAAATGTCTGGGTAAAAAAACTAAAAAAAAAAATCCCTTTTGAACACAATATATTTTATTTTGAGAAACATTTATAATATTTTGGAGCAGTAAACATGTCAGGCTAAATAATCTGATTGAATCATTGACAAGAAATCTGCTGTCTTCCTTAGCTTAAGAAAACTTAAATAAAAAAAATATTACACATACCTTAGGAACGGTATAGCAGAAAATTTCGGCGGTTTTAAAACCTTGACTTTTCCAAACCGCAGTAAACCTTAAAAACGGTTATTGTCCCATGCCTACACCCGGTGCAATAAAGCGCAATATGTGTTTGGCGTGATTTGTTGCTATTTTTAGACCAGCACCAGCCTAATTTTCACATTTTGCTCCAAGTTGTTTAAACAGTAAGTCCATTTGCGCCACTTTGTGGACTCATAGGTGTGCTGGTCTATAAAGGAGGTGTGTTAAGGCGCATTGTTGGTGCGTTGCTATTTTGAGGAACTGAAATAGACCGCGCCATTGACCAACTAAAAGCTGCTCTATAGTCCAGCGCAGAGAGGGTTAGTTATGCACCTATGCAGGTCCAAATGCTTACACGTTGCTTAATACACACAGGATGTAGAGCAATACACAAATATCTTTACAGATGAAAACAATTAGAGGATTAAAATGTTACAAACATTATTATTTTCTACATAAATATTAAAACCACTGCCTTTTTTCAGTTTATTCATGACAATTTGCATTGGAATAATGTCATTATTATTAGCAGTACCATTTATTATCTGCATATTTATATTTGTTTTAATAAAACAAGTTTAGATTTGTCCACCTGTGGGGTTTTGGAGATGTCTGCATCACCATATGGGGCATAAGAACAGGACGTGTGTTTGGATTTTACTTTTTGACCACACTTCATTATTATTGTTCATTTATTACTTTGCTGGAAATTAGAACTGAATTTAGAAATAGTTTTGAAAGAAATCTTTGCACTTAGCAAACAAAATTAAATATATCAGCTAATGGATGTCTTCAGTGGAGTGAGTTTCCACCGTTTCCTTACGCTACCAAAGTAAAGGAGTAAAGTAAAGAGAAAGTAAAGAGGCTGAATGGAGGAGGCTCGTTCTTTATCCTTGCGCTGCAGATGCTCTGTTTAAGGGTCCTATCATACACTCAGTGCAATAAGGCGCAAGACGTGTTTCCACGGCGTGTTGCTAGTTTCAGACCAACGCAACCTTAATTTTCCCGTTTTGCGCCACGCTGTTTAAATAGCAAACCCAATTGCTTCACTTTATGGACTCATGGGTGTTCCAGTCTAGATAGGAAGTGTGTTAAGGCGCATTGTTGGCACGTTGCTATTTTGAGGAACTAAAATAGACTGAAAGCAGGTCTAAAGTCCAGCACAGAGAGCGTTAGTTGTGCTCCTCGCTTACACATTGCTTAAAACACGCAGGATGTACAACAATACACAAGTATCTTTACAAATGAAAAAGAATTAAAGGATTAAAAAAAATTTTAAATAGTACTTTCTACATAAATATAAAAACCACTGCCTCCATGTCTTCTTCATCTCGAGGGGCTTTTTTTTTTAGTTTATTCATGACAACTTGCATTTGTATAATGTTATTATTATCATTAGTGTTATTTATTATAGGCAGATTTATATTAGTTTTATAAAAAACAAGCTTAGATTTGTCCACCTGTCAGGTTTTGGACCATATGGAGCATAGCACGTGTGTTTTTATATGTAACTCAGTTTTTTGACCATTATTATTGTTCAGTTATTCCTTTGCTGGAAATTAGAACTGAATTTAGAAATAATTTGAAACAAATCTTTGCGCTTAACAAACGAAATTAATTATGTGGGCTAATGGATGTCTGAGTGCACAACACCCTTTCCTTATCCACTAAAGAAAGGAAGAGAAAGTGAAAGTAAAGAAGGCTCGTTCTTTATCCTCGTGCTGTAGATGCAGTCTGCCATGTAAATAGCAAATGTGCCATGGTGCGACGCAACTGACTCTTAAAAGGAATGAGAGATGAGACTTTAATCTCCAAATACACCCGTAACTCATTAAGAGAATCAAGCTGCGGTCATACTGGACTTTTCTCCCAATAGATTTCCATACGCACGTGAATGCGTCAGACCGGAAACGCAAGCTTGTGCATCAAGTTTCGCAGATCGCTGCATTGGAAAGTTCAAACTTGGTGAACTCTAATCTGCGAAATCGCATCACTTGCGTGAGACCAATTGAGGATCAAAACATGACCTCTCTGGACAGACATTTAAAACATGGACCAATCGCTTGCTTTTTTAATGTCTAATGATCTTGTTTAATCCCGCCTCTTTTCGCAGCGCCGTACGACAGAATTTCGCAAGCTCAAACTCTAGTGTGACCGCAGCTTAAGCTCAACCCTGTTAGACCATGCGCCGTGGTGCAGCGCTTATTTTTCCATCCCTAAAATAGCAAATGTGGATTCGGACATGCCCTTAATGCTTTTGCGCTTTGGACTTTGCGCCTAGATAGTTAAAATAGAGCTCTAAATGTTTTCTCACCAGTGAAGCGTTCAGTGTGGGCACTTACAAAGTCCGTCATGTAAATAGCAAATGCGCCATGGCGCGACACAACTGACTCTTAAAAGGAATGGAAGATGAGACTCTGATTGGTTTAATGCATGTTATGCTCAAAACACACCCCAAACTCATTAAGAAAATAAGCACAAGCCTGTTAGACCATGCGCAGAGCATATTTGCGCTTTAGACTTTGCACTTAGATCGTTAAAATAGAGCCCTAAAGTGCATCATCACACTGAAATAAGAGTCTCAAAAACTTTAACAGAATCTAACATCAGACAAGTTTTTTGGAGCTAAAAGAAATGCATGTAAACGTTCTCTCACATGCGTGTCCGACACACAGCATTTGTCAGATTTGCCGAAAGCGGTTTCACACTGCAAACATGTTTATCTCTGAGCAACATCCTCGCATAACCTGCTTCATTTCCACATCACAGAGCGTCTCCATCCTTCATCTGTGTGTGACCCTGATCATTTATCTCCATACAGACGCCGGTAATGAGCGCTGCTGATTTCAGGGACGCTGGAAAGTTTTTCTACAGTGACCTCGAGAGCCACGCAAGGTCTTTCCGCTAATAAAAATGAGCCGAGCACAGAGGATTGAGTTAAAGGTGAAGAGGATAATGTGTTTGATGTGAAAATACTTTCATCTTTACTTCTCCACTGATGAGAATGTCCAGACCAGACACTTATATCTGAAAACAAGCTGTGTTAGGTGACGGTGGCCGCACATACATCACACTTTTACACTTTATTTTAAGGTGTCCTTGATACAGTGTAGCGTTTATCTACTGAGTAACGTGAATTAATTACATGCACTAAAGGCTCCGGTACTTCAAACAAAGTTCTGTTTCATTCTCTGTGTGAGGCTGTGTGAGGTTTTAAATGTGTCCACTTGAAGACTGCTAAGCACAACAACAATGTAGGAGAGTAAAGAACAGTTCCATAAATATCTGACAAACAGCCTTCTTCAGAGAAGCACCACCGCGGGACATTTCTTTATATCAGGGCTGGTCTGGGGCAAAAAAAAAAAATCGGCCCTGGCATTTTGGGGCAGAGCGGCCCACTACATGCAATCAAAATGCTAGCCATCTGTGCATGTCCAGTATGTTTATCTATTTTATAAAAACACAAAAGCCATATATATGTAATAAATAAATAAATACAGACATTAATCTCAATTTAATTTCTGTATACTGTCCATAAAGAGTTTTGTTAGGTTCTAAAAAATACACTATTCATTCAATTATTTATTTTCCTTCGGCTTACTCTCTTTATTCATCAGAGGTCGCCACAGCGGAATGAACTGCCAACTTATCCAGCATATGTTTTACACAGCGGATGCCCTTCCAGCCGCAACCCAGTACTGTGAAACACCCATACACACACACACACATTAACACACACACTCATACACTACAGCCAATTTAGTTATTCAATTCCACTATAGCGCATGTTTTTGGTCTTGTGGGGGAAACCGGAGCACCCGAAGGAAACCCACACCAACACGGGGAGAACATGCAAACTCCACACAGAAACGCCAACTGACCCAGCCGGGACTCAAAGCAGCGACCTTCTTGCTGTGAGGCTATAGTGCTAACTGTCCAGTGCTAACCACTGATCCACTGTGCCGCCCAGTCTGTTTCTTGAAACACAAAACTCATCATCAGCTCTGACTGTAAATCTGCATTAGATGAACAACTCAATCAAAGACTGTAGGATACACGAGATGTGTCGGTTGCATACTTTTGAATGAGGAAATGTCTATGGGTCAATATGGTGTACGAAGCCCCGCTTCCTAGTACAAGAGCCAATCATACATCACTATAGACTGAGGATTCTCCAGGGGAGGGGTTCAGACAACATTTGTGTTTATGAAAGTTTCTGCAGCTTCATTATGAATCCTCAGATTAGCAAACACACTGGAATCTCAGTGAACACTCGCTTCTCAGACATAAGAACTATATCCACATAAAGAGTCAAATCTCTACTTTTAAATTCAATTTAATTCAATTCACCTTTATTTGTATAGCGCTTTTACAATGTAGATTGTGTCAAAGCAGCTTCACATAAAAGATTATATTAAATTGAAACAGTGTCCGTCCAGTTTTCAGTGTTTAAGTTCAGTTCAGTTTAGCTCAGTTCAGTGTGGTTTAATAATCACTACTGAGAGTCCAAACACTAAAGAGCAAATCCATCAATGCGCAGCTCTACAGATACCAAGTATAAACCAACTAACCCAACTACACTACACCAACTACACTTGAAAACAAATGTTTTTTGGTTTTGTAATCTGTATGAAATGAACACGAGGTACAGTCCATCACGTCAAACGCACATCACATGACAGCAACTACTCGAGCGCACACAAACCTGTAAACAAAGTTACTGTCATTTCAAGAAGAGATTCACCATCAAAATTAAGTTGTGAATTACTTCAGAAGACCGTTAAAACCATATGAGGCATTATTGAGAGGATGATTATGTGTAACACGTAAAAATAAACCAACTCAGGATCATTATAGATACGTACCTCTGTATACATTTATGGAGATCGCAAAATGTCGCAGGAAGCACGATTATTTAGCAGTTTTTGTCTTCGTGAATCCACCAGAGGCCGATGTGTACGCTTTGTCAGATCTCAAATTTCTCTTGCGAGTACCATTTGCCCTTGCTGTTCTCACGCAAATCCACCAGAGGCCGCTGTCGACTGACTGACTGACCAACTGACCAATATCTCCACCCACCCCCTTCCCTAAACTCAACCGACAAGTGTTTTTGTTACAACCTCCTGGCTCAAGAATGAAGTAACAAAACCAAATAAAGATCCAAACCAGAAAATCAAACCAACTTAAATATATTTAATCAAAAGTTAAGTGAAATGATACATAAATATAAAAAAAACAAAAGCTGATGAGGAAAGTATAAACACCCGCAGTCCTGTTCTCTTGGTTTTTATCCAAACGCACATCACAGGTAACACCCCGCACCTGCTCCAAACGTAATCACGGCAAAACACAGCACCTGTTCAACACTCCAGAGGAACACCAGATCATGAAACACCTCCATCTAGTGGACACTGGTTAATAGTACACAGAAACACTACGACTATAAGAGTTTTCAAAAGCAATCCAGAAAAAGAAAACTTTTTCTGATTTTTACCATGTTTTCAGGTCTTACCACCTGTTACTTACATGTTTATTTTATTTTTTTAATTCTGTTTTTGTCTTATCTGCTTTCTGGAACTGTTCTTCGCCAGACTCAAACCCTGTTGCCGTGGTCAACTCCGCTCTGCGTCTCAAGCCGACAGACGTAACGAGCCACTGGGCAAACTGGACACAGCAGAAACTCCGGAGGTAAACGGTCAGCTGGCAGCACAAAAATAAACAGGTATTGCCCCATAGCGTTTGTTTTAAAGACGAAATGCAGCCATAAGTACCTCTGGCTACATAATTCACACTCTCCAGAAATGTATATGGGGGTACATTTTCAGAATGAGCCTGTGTTGCAATAAACAGCCATGAAGTAGGTTGGTGATCTCGTTCACTTCAAGTGTATATACGGATTGTGTTTAATTGGAACATTTAGAAACTAAACTAAAACGACAGTCGTTGTGTAACTTTATTGATGATTGCAAATATTACATTTAATCATATGTTTGACTAACGGAGAATTTGATGTTTCCCCATTCAAACAGAATGCACCAAAGAGACGTTTCAAAGATGGCCGCCAAGTGAAATGACTTGCCTTATAGGGACTTTGACAACCACAAATCATCATCACAGTTTACACACACAAACACATTTCCCTGCTGGTAAAACTAATTGGTCGAAGCACAACAAGTGATTTCTATAACATTATCCTGAATGCCTAAAAGCAAGTGTAAACAGAAAGCACATTATTTCCATCAACGTGTCATTAGTAAGAGCACAAGCGTTGGGTTACAATAACACGGCAGCATATTTCAGTGATGAAATCCTCACATCATTAATAGTAAATGCTTCAACACACCTCAGATTCTGCAAATGCCGTTTTTAATCCAGGTCTTTGTTGTGGGTGGATGGACTGGTTTTTGGTGGCTCTGGTCAACATTCCTCATGTAAATCCTGTGTTAGAAGAGAAACAACAACATGAGTGATTGCTGCTGATGTTTTAAAAGGCAAAACACTGCGGTAACACAAAACACCAACTTATAAAACACTGTCAATCATCTAGAACCTGCTCACCGGTGCTGAATTACTACACTAGTGTACAGTTGAAGAAATATTATTAGTGAAATAATATTAGTGCGACACAGTGGCACAGTAGGTAGTGCTGTCGCCTCACATCAAGAAGGTCGCTGGTTCAAGCTGAGTCAGTTGGCGTTTCTGTGTGGAGTGTGCATGTTCTCCCTGGTTTTGCGTGGGTTTCCTCCGGGTGCTCGGTTTTCCCTCACAGTCCAAAGACATGCGGTACAGGTGAATTGGGTAGGCTAAATTTTCCGTAGTGTATGAGTGTGTATGGACATTTCCCAGAGATGGGTTGCAGCTGGAAGGGCATCCGCTGTGTAAAACATGTGCTGGATAAGTTGGCGGTTCATTCTGCTGTGGCGACCCCGGATTAATAAAGGGACTAAGCCGAAAAGAAAATGAATGTATGAATGAATATTAGTGACATTTTAGTAGTCTTTTTAATATTTCCCAAGTGATGTTTAAAAGGGCAAGGACATTTTTACAGTATTTATTTATTTTTTCTTCTAGTTTGGCTGAAATGAAAGCATTTTTTTTTAAATGTTTTAAAATGATTTTTAAGGTTATTGTTATTATTAGCCAGCCCCCTTAAGATACTTGTGTTTTTATCGATTGACACCAGAACAAATCACTGTTGTACAATGACTTGCCTAGTTAATCTTTTTTCAACACATTTTAAAACCTACTTAAACAATTTAAATACATTAAATAATAAAGTAAAGTAAAGTAAGGTTAGGTTAGGTTAGGTTAAGTTAAGTTAAGCTAAGTTAAAGTTAAGTTAAGGTTAAAGTAAAGTTAAAGTAAAGTAAAAAGTAAAGTAAAGTTAAATTAAAGTAAAGTGATGTAAAGTAAAGTAAAGTAATGTAAAGTAAAGTAAAAAGTAAAGTAAAGTAATGTAAAGTAAAGTAAAAAGTAAAGTAAAGTAAAGTAAAGTAAAGTTAAATTAAAGTTAAAGTAAAGTAAAGTAAAGTAATGTAAAGTAAAAAGTAAAGTTAAGTTAAATTAAAGTAAAATTAAATTAAATTAAATAAGTAAAGTAAATTAAAGTAAAATTACATTAAATTAAATAAGTAAAGTAAATTAAAGTAAAATTACATTAAATTAAATAAGTAAAGTTAAATTAAAGTTAAATTAAAGTTAAATAAAATAAAATAAAATAAAATAAAAATTAAATTAAACAAAAGGTCCTCTGTTTGGAACAGAGCAGAAACAGAGTTTTTCATTGCGGCACAGTGCTTTAGTGGTGAAATATATATATATATATTTGAGCAGAAAACATGCTAAATTAGTATACATTTTGTACTAGAGATAATTTAAGTAAAAAACATGTAAAAAAGTGTATAAAAGTAAAAAAACAACAACAATAATAATATATAGTGGTTTGGTGACTCAGTGGTTAGCGGTGTCGCCTCACTAGCAAGAAGGTCGCTGGTTCAAGTCCCGGCTGGGTCAGTAGGCATTTCTGTGTGCAGTTTGCATGTTCTCCCCATGTTGGCGTGGGTTTCCTCCAGGTGCTCCGGTTTCCCCTACAGTCCAAACACATGCTCTATAGGAGAATTGATGAACTAAACTGGTTGTAGTGTATGAGTGTGAATGAGTGTGTATGGGTGTTTCCTAGTACTGGGTTGCGGCAGGAAGGGCATTCACTGTGTAAAACATGTGCTGGATAAGTTGGTGGCTCATTCTGCTGTGGCGACCCCTGATGAATAAAGGACTAAGCCGAAGGAAAATGAATAAATGAAAAAGTAAAATAAAATGAAATAAATTGTTATTTAACAGAGCAAGGACATTTGATTTCCTATAATGTTTGTTCTTCTTCTGGGGAAAAAGATTATTTATTTTAGTTTAACTACAATAAAAGCAGGTTTTATTTATTGTTTGAATTATTTTTAAGGTCATTACTATTAGCCCCTTTAAGAAATGAGTGGGGATTTTTTTCCATTTGACTAGAGAACAAACCTCTGTTGTTCAATAACTTGTTTAAATAACCTAGGTAATCTTTATTTTAACACATTTTAAACAATTTAATAATTAAACAATATAAATAAAATAAATGTTAAATATAAAACTACATATGTAAACTGAAGTACAACAAAATAAAATAAAATAAAATATAAAATAAAATAAAATAAAAAATAAAATATAAAATAAAATAAAATAAAACAGGTGTTTCCCAGTACTGGGTTGTGGCTAGAAGGGCATCCGCTGTGTAAAACATACTGTATGCTGGATAAATTGGCGGTTCATTCCACTGTGGCGACCCCTGATGAATAAAGGCACTAAGTCAAAGGAAAATGAATGAATGAAAATAAAATGGTATTAAACAAAGCAAGGAAATTTTCCCAGTATTTCTTCTTATATTTTTTAGAAATAGAAGTATTACAAAACAAAAATTAATTGCCTAATTAAACTAGTTAAGCCTTTAAATTGCACTTTAAGCTACTTTAAGATGCGAATATAGTATCTTACAAAATAACTAGTCAAATATTATTCACTGTCATCATGGCAAAGATAAAACACACAGTAGTAGAAATTAGCTATTAAAACTATTGTGTTTAAAATGTATTGAGTAAAAAAATGTTGTCTGTATATACACAGCTGTACATACAGTATACATCAAATCAGACCATTTTGTAGGTGATTCTGGACAGAAACTGGAGCAGAAAGATAAAAAGAAGCTTCTGGTTTCCATTGAGGGAAGGTTGAGACGAGCGCTAACTAAAGTAACCTTGTAAATTTAAACAACTGCAGGTAAAAATGTGCTTGGTCAATGAGGTCAAAGAAAAGCAGACGTGGAGCTGGAGATTATTAACTTTCCTTGTCTTCGTTTCTGATGAGTTGAGAGCAATATATTACAGTCTGCTTCATCTGTAAAGAGCTCACTTTAACCTAAAACGCTGAATCCTACAAGAACTTTTCCAACGTCATATTTCAATCATTCATTAATTTTCCTTCAGCTTAGTCTCTGATTTATCAAGGGTTACCACAGTGGAATGAACCGCCAACTATTCCAGCATGTGTTTTATTGTGTTTGTCATTCACATACACATTTATACACTACAGACAATTTATTTAATCCAATTCCCCTATAGCGCATGTGTTTGGACTGTGGGGGAAACCGGAGCACCCGGAGGAAACCCACGCCAACACGGGGAGAACATGCAAACTCCACACAGAAATGTCAACTGGCCAACTAGCAACCTTCTTGCTGTGAGGCGATTGTGCTAACACTATTGTGCCGCCACATCATATTTCACTGGACAAAATAAAATAAAAACTTTCTTTGAAAATACTTCAACAGAGAATTAAGTTTATTCAATTCACGCATAGAGTTATTAGTTATTAGCCCTCCTGTGAAATTGCATCTTTGGCAAATATTTACCAATTTATTTACCAACACATTTTTAGGCAAGGCAAGTTGATTTATACAGCATTTCATACACAATGGTAATTCAAAGTGCTTTACATAAACAAGAATAAAAGAAACAAGTATAAGAAATAAAAACAAAGAATAAAAAAGTTTTTTCTAAACCTTATCTAATCTATAGAGCCTTAAAACAAACCCAACAGAATACGCATTTCCCTCACTGCTGAGTAATAAGAACGTGCTTAATGCAAGTAATGACAAATGAAAACATTTGAATCTTTATATATATATTTTTTTTTGATTAAAATCTGAGCCAGACATATTCTAGACAATTTTCACCCTCCAAAATGACTAAATGTCACTAATAAGGGTCGAGCATTAGAAGCTGCTGCATTAGTTTTATTGCAAAAACCATAAACATGGAGCCAGATTCTTCAGCAGGACAAATGAATGCATCAGGGGCTACGAAACTGCTGTAAAAGTGTTAGCGTTGGTATTAGACAAAATAAATGTTTTATTTTTTTTAAATGTTTATGTATATGAGCAATATCATACGAGTAGCAGTGCGATGTGGCTGTATATCGGCACTGGTGGGAGGCGTGCGTCGGCCTGCAGCCTTGAGCCAACACACGCCTCCCACCAGTGCCGTTATATAGCCACATCGCACTGCTACTCGTATGATATTGCTCATATACAGTTGAAGTCAGAATTATTAGCCCCCCTGTTTGTTTGTTTATTTTTTTTCCCAATTTCTGTGTATTGGAGAGCAGATTTGTTCAGCACATTTCTAAACATAATAGTTTTAATAACTCATTTCTAATAACTGATTTATTTTATCTTTGCCATGATGACAGCACATAATATTTGACTAGATATTCTTCAAGACACTTCTATACAGCTTAAAGTGACATTTAAAGGCTTAACTAGGTTAATTAGGTTAACTAGGCAGGTTAGGGTAATTAGGCAAGTTATTGTATAATGATGGTTTGTTCTGTAGACTATCGAAAAAAAATGTGCTTAAAGGGGCAAATATTATCAACCTTAAAATGTTTTTTAAAAAATTAAAAACTGCTTTTATTCTAGCCAAAATAAAACAAATAAGACTTTCTTCAGAAGAAAAAATATTATCAGACATACTGTGAAAGTTTCCTTTCTCTGTTAAACATCATTTGGGAAATATTTAAAAAAGAAACAAAAATTCAAAGGGGGTCGAATAACTCTGACTTCAACTATATATATTTATTTATTTATTTATTTATTTTTTCCCACTCAAATTATCTCTAGTACAAAAAAGCAAACAAAAAAACATTTTTACTAATTTAGCATGTTTTCCACTCAATCCTCCCTAGTAGCAAAAAAACATTTTGCGTTTACATTTATCATAATTTAAGTGTAACATGCAAAATGCGTATCTTACACTCAAATTCTCATAAATACAATGCACTGAAAAAGTAAATAAAACCATTTTCATTTTTGTAAGATACATACAGTATACAGTATTTTTGTTATAACAATAATATTAAAAACAATAAATAAATTGCACAAAAATTGTGAATTAAATAAATAATTAAACAAAGAATCAAACAAATACATTTTCATCATTCTTTTGAATATTGGATTTTGGTGTGTGTGTGTGTGTGTGTGTGTGTGTGTGTGTGTGTGTGTGTGTGTGTGTGTGTGTGTGTGTGTGTGTGATTCTAATTATTCTCAAACACAAACTACTAATTTTGCCTATCTTCCACTCAAAGTCAACCAAATGTAACGCAGGGAAATGAAAAACAAATGTAAATAAAATAATTCGAAATAAATAAATATATGAATTTTCGTTATTTGAAAATATCAAAATATCAAAAAAATCTTAAATCAAGAAGCATTTTCTAGACAAACAAAACATATTGTCTTGTTTTCAGAAATAATGAGTCAAAATGAAGTGAGTTTTACCTTAAAACAAGCAAAATAAAATGGGGTCCGAAAAATAATAATTTTCCTTTTGACAATTTTCTTACCTTATTGGCAGATTATTTAGCTTGTTTTAAGGAAAAACTCCCTTCATTTCGACATATTATTGAATTGTTTTCAGAAATAATTTTTGCTTGTCTGAGCAGATGCTGCAGCGGTCATGGAGGAGTGGAGAGCTTGAGACTGACTCCTGAAAGACCACAGTGACAGATGAGTCTCCCCATTGATCCCGTGGGCCAGTCTGAACACCCGCAGGTGACCTACTCACACCTGCAGCTTCTCCACGATGGACGTCCAGCGTTCCTAGACTGCAGCTCTGCACAGGAAGTTTGCTCAGAGGAGAAATGGTCGTGCTTGACTGAGCCTGCTTTCTCTGGAGGTTTTTTTTTTCCTTCACTTTCGCCAATTGGTGAAGCTTGTTCCTCGCCACTGTCACCACTGGCTTGCATGGTTTTGGACTTGTGGAGCTGCGCATCGATGGATTTGATCTTCAGTGTTTGGACTTTCAACAGTGAATTTTAAACCACACTGAACTGAATTTCAACTCTGAAAACTGGACTGACACTGTTTACATTTACACAGTTAACATTGCTTCTTGAGTTAAGAATTATTTGATATTATCCTATAAACAAGACAAAAACTTTAAGAAAAGCATTTTTTGGAGTTTGAGCTTTTGCATCACTATTTAAAAGAAAGAAATCCAAATCCACTTTATATTAGAATGATTCAACAAACTAATTCTATCCTTTATATATCATTGATGGTCTTAAAACACAACCCAGACCTATTCTACACAGTGTTAACTCTCCAAAATGACTAATAAGGGTCGAGCATTAGAGGTTGCTCCATTAGTTTTATTGCCAAAACCATAAAGATGGAGGCGGTTTCTTCAGCGGGACAAATGCAGACACACAAATCTGCTGTAAAAGTGTTAATGTGGGGCGGCTGGAGTAGGATGAATGAAGAAAAGCGATATCGGACCCTCATCTATACATCTCCACTCAACTGCACCAAACACTCACTCATAAAGCAAACCTGAGAGCCACTGACCTATTGTGTCTGCCGTCCCACAATGCTCCTCTGTGTGGGCCGTCCCCAGAGAACGGCACATAAAGGATGGAGAAGCCTACAGTATATCACAGGGCTCGGGTGACAGGCTGACCGGAGCTGCAGAATGATGGAGAAAGAGGCCAGAAAACATTCCTTTCTGATCGGGTTCCAGAGCTGAGAAAGAGAAAACGCCATGAGAACCGAAAACAGCAGACGGAGAAAGGAGAGATGAAAACGTACCTGAGAAACAGGGGCTTTGGCTGCTGATGGTACTCTTTCATGGCTGTGGAAAAGTTGTGATTTAAGTGAAGAATTAAACTTATTGCAGGGTTCCACAAAATTTCATGTTGTCCTAATTTAAGTGGATTTAACATGAAAAGAATTAAGTTGCAACTTGAAGTAGGAGTGCGGTCCCCCCGCTCACCAATATTGATTGACAGGCGTGCGGCTGTGTCTCAATATGCGTTCTTCAGCGGTCTTGCGTCCTCGTGTTCTCGTGTAACGTCATCATCAGCTGCCAAAGTTTAGTTCCAATACTCAAGAGCGCAAGTACAGAGGACGCGTGAAACTTCCCGGATGTGTTCTTGATATCGAGGACGTACCGATGCAGACTTGAGCACCGATCTCACTCTAGAAGTCCCAGAAGTCATTGCGACTGGAGGTGTGAAGCGCAGCATTTTATTTAGATTTATTATTAAAGTTCAGAGATATCACTTATTTACCTCAAGAGTTTTTCTAAATGAAACGGTGAATATAAACATTACCATGAAAATCTTAATAAAGGAATAAACACATTAAGAGTGTTTATTTGCTGAAATTCATATTAAAATCTGTTTTATTTATATTGTGCAACGTATTTATAATGTTTTTCTGCATAGTATATATTGTGAAAAGAGGAAAAACAGTAAATCGTTGTATGAATGCTGTAATGTTTAAATAATTATCCATTTAAAACACCAATGACCATCAGGAAGAACGCAGCATCTCATTTCTCACAGGACGCGTTCTCTGTTCTCGCGGTCTCCCGAGTTCATTCTTCTGAGGACACCTGGCAAGACCGCTCTCCACAAGAACGCAAGTCCATTCTCTGCGTTCTTGGAATTGAGAAACAGCATATCCTCAGTTTGTTGTTTCACGTCCGCCATTTTCAGCATGTGAGTCAAAGCGATGTCATTAAAGGAACGCCCTTGTTATTTTGGGATTTAAGGCTGGGCTCTACACAAGAGCCTTCATCGTCTCTCTGCGAATGAGCAACAGAGATTTTACATTTAGCGGCCATTTGTGCTTAACACGCAGTGAATGCATCATATCGAGATTCAGGCCATTAAAAACAGCTGATCCACCGAGTCTTTCAGCACTCTCTCTGAATACACTCGATTGATCTCGGCTGGCGGATCAACATTCACCACATGATCGCTCTCATCTGCGCCATTGTTTGCAACTTTAGGTGGGTTTGCAAACCTGTGTACTTTTCATTGCGTCTTCTTTAAACTTCAGCCGTTTGCATTGCCTCGCATGCATTAGAAATAACGAACTTGCCTTAGTTATAGCCTCAGTCAAAGTTAATCCAGTGTGTGTGGTTATTAGTCTCGGTGTACAAGCTTGAAACTTTAAACTAGCACACAGCATAACTTTGTTTAGATGTCGCAGTTTTGTTCCGTGCAGAAACACGGTGTTGAGAAGCCTTTATGATTAATTAACCGTGACGAATTAAATCACGGTTAATAGTAAAACCGGTTAATCATTACATCCCTATACGGATGACGCATGCATCGTTACATAGCGGCTGTAAAACTATACAAAGACACAAATGATTTTGTAACACGACAAATTCTGGCACATTAGGAATATTGATTCCTCAACAGTCGTCTCTGCTTGGTCTGTGTCCGAGTCGTACACGTACGGCTGAATGCTGGTCCTCTCACTCATGTTGCTTCTCTCTGTCTGCCTGTCTGTTGCCATACACAAAGTGAGGGAGCTCTTTGCTCCGCCCTTTGTTAAGTTGGGCGGGAAGTCGAAACTAATTTTCATGTGAAGCGACACACCCCTAAAACAACGAGCTGTGTACACGCCCCCAAAACACTTCTTAACACGTTATAATAAAAAAATCTGAATAGTGTTTTGAACTGAACCTAAACTGGCACACTCAGAAGAACCATAATATTAATATGAAATCTTAAAAAAGGAGTAAACTAGGTGCCCTTTAAATAAGTTGTTTCAGCAAAGAGTAAAAAAACTTTGTTGAGTATCTTGATGTTGCTTCATTTCTTATATATATATATATATATATACTCACCAGCCACTTTATTAGGTACACCTTACTAGTACTGGGTTGGACCCCCTTTTGCCTTCAGAACTGCCTTAATCCTTCGTGGCAGAGATTCAACAAGGTACTGGAAATATTCCTCAGAGATTTTGCTCCATATTGACATGATACCATCACACAGTTGCTGCAGATTTGTCGGCTGCACATCCATGATGTGAATCTCCTGTTCCACCACATCCCAAAGGTGCTCTATTGGATTGAGCGCTGGTGACTGTGGAGGCCATTTGAGTACTGTGAACTCATTGTCATGTTCAAGAAACCAGTCTGAGATGATTCACGCTTTATGACATGGTGTGTTATCCTGCTGGAAGTAGCCATCAGAAGATGGTGACACTGTGGTCATTAAGTGATGGACATGCTCAGCAACAATACTCAGGTAGGCTGTGGTGTTGACACGATGCTCAATTAGTACTAATGGACCCAAAGTGTGTCAAGAAAATATTCCCCACACCATTACACCACCACCACCAGCCTGAACCGTTGAAACAAGGCAGGATGGATCCATGCTTTCATGTTGTTGATGCCAAATTCTGACCCGACCATCCGAATGTGGCAGGAGAAATGGAGACTCATCAGACCAGGCAACGTTTCTCCAATCTTCTATAGTCCAGTTTTGGTGAGCCTGTGTGAATTGTAGCCTCAGTTTCCTGTTCTTAGCTAACAGGAGTAGCACCCGGTGTGGTCTTCTGCTGCTGTAGCCCATCCGCCTCAAGGGTGGACGTGTTGTGTGTTCAGAGATGCTCTTCTGCAGACCTCGGTTGTAACGAGTGCTTATTTGAATTTATATATGAATATATGTTGCCTATACATAAAATAAAGTAAAAAAAAAATTCAAATTACTTCTATACTAATTTAGCATATTTTCCAGTCAAAATATTTCTAGTACAAAAAAAGTTAAATTAAGTTAAATTAAGAAAATTTAAATTAAAAAAGTTAAATTAATTAATTAATTAATTCATTCATTTTCTTTCGGCTTAATCCCTTTATTAATGTGGGGTCACCACAGCAGAATGAACCGCCAACTTATCCAGCATATGTTTTACGCAGCGGATGCAAACTCTACACAGAAATTTCAACTGACCCAGCCGAGGCTCGAACCAGCGACCTTCTTGCTGTGAGGAGAACGTGCTACCCACTGCGCCACCGCGTCGCCCTAAATGAAATAGTTTATTCATAATTTTATCAATTCATTTTGTTTTAAACAAATTTTGCATATCTTCCACTCAAAAACTATGGGCAATTAAAAAAGTAATTAAATAAAGCATTACTAAATAAATATAAATATATATCATACATTAAATGACAATGTATTACAATCCATTTTTTAATCAATTTATTTGAAACATAGTAGATGCTTTATTCTTGCATTTAATTGCTTTCTAAATATGTATTATTAATATACAACCTATTGGTTTTGCAAATTACATTTTCATTTAAAAAAAAAGAGTTTAAATAAATAAATTAATCAATTCATAATTTAATAAATTAATCTTATTTTGAAACTAATTTTGCATATTCTCCACTGAAAATCTACCAAATGCAATGCAGGGCAATTAAAAAGTAAATAAATAAAACATATTTTTCATTATTTTAAGGTGCCTAAATTTAACAGAAATTTTGAAATACTGAAAAACACACACACACACTACAGCCAATTTAGTTCATCAATTCCCCTATAGCGCATGTGTTTGGACTGTGGGGGAAACCGAAGCACCTGGAGGAAACCCACACCAACACGGGGAGAACTGACCCAGACAGGACTCGAACCAGCGACCCTTTTTGCTGTGAGGCCACAGTGCTAACCACTGAGCCACCGTGCCACGTTAATTCAACTTATTAGACAAAAAAAAGATGAGCAATTGTGAGGCAGCTATTGTAAGTACTATTAATCATCAGATGCTTAAATGAAGTCTCAGCCTTGAAGCTCCTAGAAAACAGAAACAGATGTTTGAGATCTGGACTGCTTCAGTTTGTCTCATCTGAGGAGAGCAGATCAGTGTGTAGATCTGGAGTACACACGTGTGAGTCTCAGGAAAAACATCTCACAACAAATGAAAGAGCACAACCTTCACCTTCAGAAGCAGATGAACACAGCTCCTCAGAGGATCATCTGAACATAAAACTGCAACAAGAAAAGAGAAAGAAATGTTTGCAACACAAAAGGCAAAGCACACACTCATAATCAGAGCCAGATGAAGGTCACACAGACAACAAAATACAGCTATATACACACAGTTTATCAGAACATGTCCTGCTTCATTTATTTTTTTGAGCTTCACATACAGTTAAAGGCAAAATTATAAGCCCTCCTGTGCAATATTGATTCTTTTTCAATTATTAAAAATATTAAGGACATTTCCACAGTATTTCCTATAATATTTTTTTCTTCTGGACAAAGTCTTATTTGTTTTATTTTGGCTAGAATAAAAGCAGTTTTTAATTTTTTTTAAAGCCTTTTTCAGGTCAAAATTATTAGCCCCTTTAAGCTATATTTGTTTTGGATTGTTTCCAGAACAAACCACTGTTATACAATGACTTGCCTAATTACCCTAATTGTACACTAGTTAACCTAATTAACCTAGTTAAGCCTTTAAATGTCACTAAGCTAAATACTAGTATCTTGAAGAATATCTAATCTAATATTATTTACTGTCATCATGGCAAAGAGAAAATAAATCAGTTATTAGAAATGAGTTATTAAAACTATTATGATTAGAAATGTGTTGAACAAAAATTCTCTGTTAAACAGAAATTGGGGAAAAACAATAAAAGAATTCAAATTTAACAGGAGGACGAATATTTCTGACTTTAACTGTATATATGAGAATTGTTCCCAATGAATCAGGGTGATTAGGATGCTTTATACAGCTTGGACTATTTGGAATGACAAAACAAAAATTCTCAACAACATGAGGCAGTCTGCAGAAAAACTTGGCCATAGACACTAGTGGACATTTCAGCACGACATGGATCTAAAACACACAGAAAAAGTGGTAAAAAAAAAAGGTTAGCAGACAAAAACATTAACGTTTTTTTAGTGGCCCAGCCAGAGTCCTGACTTAAACCCTATTGAGAATCTGTAGAGGGAGCTGAAAATCAGGGTGAAGGCAAGGAGACCCTTCATATATATATACACATACACACACACAGAGTTCAAGTCAGAATTATTAGCCCCCCTTTGAATTTTTTTTTTTTTTATATTTCCCAAAGCATGTTTAAGAGAGCAAGGAAATTTTCACAGTATGTCTGATAATGTTTTTTCTTCTAGAGAAAGTCTTATTTATTTTATTTTGCCCAGAATAAAAGCAGTTTTTAATTTTTTATGAACCATTTTAAGGTAAAAATTATTAGCCCCTTCAAGCTAATTTTTTTCCCGACGGTCTACAGAACAAACCATCATTATACAATAACTTGCCTAATTCCCCTAACCTGCCTAGTTAACCTAATTAACCTAGTTAAGCCTTTAAATGTCACTTTAAGCTGTATAGAAATGTCTTAAAAAATATCTAGTCAAATATTATTTACTGTCATCATGGCAAAGATAAAATAAATCAGTTATTAGAAATGAGTTATTAAAACTATTATGATTAGAAATGTGCTGAAAAAATCTGCTCTCTGTTAAACAGAAAACGGGGAAAAACAATAAAAGAATTCAAATTTAACAGGAGGACAAATAATTCTGACTTTAACTGTATATATGAGAATTGTTCCCAATGAATCAGGGTGATTAGGATGCTTTTTACAGCTTGGACTATTTGGAATGACAAAACAAAAATTCTCAACAACATGAGGCAGTCTGCAGAAAAACTTGGCCATAGACACTAGTGGACATTTCAGCACGACATGGACCTAAAACACACAGAAAAAGTGGTAAAAAAAAAAAAAGGTTAGCAGACAAAAACATTAACGTTTTTTAGTGGCCCAGCCAGAGTCCTGACTTAAACCCTATTGAGAATCTGTAGAGGGAGCTGAAAATCAGGGTGAAGGCAAGGAGACCCTTCATATATATATATATATATATATATATATATATATATATATATATATATATATATATATACATACACACACACACACACACACACACAGTTTGAAGTCAGAATTATTCGCCGCCCTTTGAATTTATTATTATTATTTTTTTATATTTCCCAAAGCATGTTTAACAGAGCAAGGAAATTTTCACAGTATGTCTGATAATATTTTTTCTTCTGGAGAAAGTCTTATTTGTTTTATTTCGGCTAGAATAAAAGCAGTTTTTAATTTTTTATGAACCATTTTAAGGTAAAAATTATTAGCCCCTTCAAGCTAATTTTTTTCCCGACGGTCTACAGAACAAACCATCTTGCCTAATTACCCTAACCTGCTTAGTTAACCTAATTAACCTAGTTAAGCCTTTAAATGTCACTTTAAGCTGTATAGAAGTGTCTTAAAAAATATCTAGTCAAATATTATTTACTGTCATCATGGCAAAGAGAAAATAAATCAGTTATTAGAGATGAGTTATTAAAACTATTATGATTAGAAATGTGTTGAAAAAAAATTCTCTGTTAAACAGAAATTGGGGAAAAACAATAAAAGAATTCAAATTTAACAGGAGGACGAATATTTCTGACTTTAACTGTATATATGAGAATTGTTCCCAATGAATCAGGGTGATTAGGATGCTTTATACAGCTTGGACTATTTGGAATGACAAAACAAAAATTCTCAACAACATGAGGCAGTCTGCAGAAAAACTTGGCCATAGACACTAGTGGACATTTCAGCACGACATGGACCTAAAACACACAGCAAAAGTGGTAAAAAAAAAAGGTTAGCAGACAAAAACATTAACGTTTTTTAGTGGCTTAGCCAGAGTCCTGACTTAAACCCTATTGAGAATCTGTAGAGGGAGCTGAAAATCAGGGTGAAGGCAAGGAGACCCTTCATATATATATATATATATATATATATATATATATATATATATATATATATATATATATATATATATATATATATATATATATATATATATATATATACATACATACACACACACAGAATTATTCGCCGCCCTTTGAATTAATATTTTTTTTTATATATATTTCCCAAAGCATGTTTAAGAGAGCAAGGAAATTTTCACAGTATGTCTGATAATATTTTTTCTTCTGGAGAAAGTCTTATTTGTTTTATTTCGGCTAGAATAAAAGCAGTTTTTAATTTTTTATGAACCATTTTAAGGTAAAAATTATTAGCCCCTTCAAGCTAATTTTTTTCTCGATAGTCTACAGAACAAACCATCGTTATACAATAACTTGCCTAATTACCCTAACCTGCCTAGTTACCCTAATTAACCTAGTTAAGCCTTTAAATGTCACTTTAAGCTGTATAGAAGTGTATTAAAAATATCTAGTAAAATATTATTTACTGTCATCATGGCAAAGATAAAATAAATCAGTGATTAGAGATGAGTTAATAAAACTATTATGATTAGAAATGTGTTGAGAAAATCTGCTCTCCGTTAAACAGACATTGGGGAAAAAAATAAATCAGGGGGGCTAATAATTCTGACTTCAACTGTAAATCCAAGTCCAAACACATGCACTATAGGTGAATTGGGTAAGCAAAATTGTCCGTAGTGTATGTGTGTAAATGAAAGTGTATGGGTGTTTCCCAGAGATGGGTTGCAGCTGAAAGGGCATCCGCTGCGTAAAACATATGCTAGAGAAGTTGGTGGCTCATTCTGCTGTGGCGACCCTAGATTAATAAAGGGACTAAGCATAAAATAAAAAAAAAATGCATATATATATATCTGCAGCCTCGAGCCATTGCACGCCCCCCACCAGTGCTGATATACAGCCATATTGCACTGCTAATCGTGTGATATTGCTCATTTATACAACAGTTCTGTCTGGTTCTCGAATCTGCTTGGCTGATAGCCCTGCGATATTCCCGTAATACCAGCACTCATACAGCCTCTTCACCCTTCTGTATTACTCAGCCCACCTAGAGTGACAGAAACTCTCTACAGTTCTGATGTCAGCTGCAGATGTGAATGAATGGCGGAAGGAAGTAGTTCCTCTTACAAAAGGGGTTTTGAGACTCTCCGTGTTTGATTTTCTTTTTTATACACACGATTATGCCGTCGATCTGTTGTATAAATATATATATATATATATTTTAAAGACATTTACTAAAATTTCATTAAGTTTTTATGTAGAAGTTTATATGTCAAAAAATTCCTGACAGGTATATTTAGAACATGAATCATGAAATAGATATATAAATAAATCCAACACAGGCTCATTCTAAAAGCGTAGCCCTATATACATTTCTGGAGATCGCGAATTATGTAACCAGATCCACGTATGGCTGCATTTAGTCTTTAAAACGAACAATACTGGGCAGTATGACACCGTTCCTTTTCTTGCTTAACAGCTGACCACTTACCTCCGTATGGATGGCTTTTCCGCTGTTACCAGTTTGTCCGGTAGCTCGACAAGTACGTTGGCAGACTTGAGATGCAGAGCGGAGTTGACCACAATGACGGGGTTCAAGTCCGGCGAAGAACGGTTCCAGAAAGCATGTAAGACAAAAACAAAAGCTAAACAATAAAATAAACAAGTAAATAACAGGGTGAGAATGTGCTAAAATCTGAAAACGTGGTAAAAATCAGGTGGCCGTGAGGTTTTTTCTTTTTCTGGATTGCTTTTTTAAAACACTGTGGTTGGGTTTAGGGAAGGGGTAGGGTGAGGGGATTGGTTGGTTGGTCAGTCAGCAAGTCAGTCAGTTAACAGCGGCCTCTGGTGGATTTATGTGAGAACAGCAGAGGCTAACGAAGCGTGAGAAAAATTTGAGATCTGAAAAAGTGTAAACAGAGGCCTCTTTTGGATTTGCCAACACAAAAACTACAAAAAAAAAAAAGGACCTTTTGGGACGTATTTGGCGTTCTCCAGAAATGTATACAGGGGTACGGAATCAGAATGAGCCTGGCTTGAATATATCTGTTAGACTGAATGACAATAAAAAATGATTTCAATCAATTTTTTTACCAGTTAATTTGAAACCTTACAATAGATGCTTGATTTTTGCATTTAATTGCTTTCTACATGTGTAATATAGATTTAGAAAATTACATTTTCATTTAAAAAATGATTTTAAAAAAAAGTAATAATTAAAAAAAGTTTGATAATTTTAGTAAATCAAGCTAAATTCATTAAAAATGTATCCTTAACTGCAGCTGTTTATGCATATATATACAGTTGCAATCAGAATTATTCAACCCCTGCATTATTAGCCCCCCTGTTTATTTTTTTTCCCCAATTTCTGTTTAACAGAGAGCAGATTTATTCAACACATTTCTAATCATAATAGTTTTAATAACTCATCTCTAATAACTGATTTATTTTATCTTTGTCATGATGACAGTAAATAATATTTGACTAGATATTTTTCAAGACACTTCTATACAGCTTAAAGTGACATTTAAAGGCTTAACTAGGTTAATTAGGTTAACTAGGCAGGTTTGGGTAATTAGGCAAGTTATTGTATAACGATGGTTTGTTCAGTAGACTAAATAAGTAAAGGGGCTAATAATATTGACCTTAAAATGGGTTTTAAAAAATTAAAAACTGCTTTTATTCTAGCCGAAATAAAACAAATAAGAC